>CM025637.2:2358614-2390099 GCA_014621495.2 Entosphenus tridentatus
ATTAACATAGCCATGTTGAGGCCTTGTGCCATGCTTAGTCCCCGTCCTGGCCTACATTGGCGAGGCGGCGGCGTTGGCATATTGCCAGGCTAGGGGCTGGGCCGCTACCCCCCCTCACCGCAGCATCCCCCGCCCGTGCAAGAATAATGTTATGTAAGCACTAAAATATAATTATCTACGGAGTCTGTACTATAAACTGGACGCATCGTGTTATGGGGGGGCGAAGAGGACATGACACTGTGAAGAAATATCCGCAGCGTGATGTGTGTATGTGTTGGCTGTAAAACGCGTAAAAGAAAATGTCCCCGTGAGCTCGAGCGAACACGCAACTTGGTAGGGTCCGCCCCCCCCACGCAATTGTTGTCAGTTGGTACGGTCGATGTCGGGCAATAACTAAATAATTAATAATAGAAACGGCACAAATGTGTTAATTAAACTACTTTAAAGTTTAGGGATGGGAAAACGAAATAGCTTATTCCCACCACGGGGCTTAGGGCGTGCCGCCTGGTAATTCTTTTTCTCCATACTGCCCACCGTCCAAGAGCCAAATCCCCCGCAAGCGCGAGCGCGCGGAGACTTTTATATATAAGAAGAAAGAAAGATAAGATCGGAAGATCGGATTCCTCCAGTCTAAATAAAGATTCTGATTTTGAGTCTGAGCTCCCTCTGGCTCCACAGTGCTGAAGCTGTGGTGAGTGAATGTGGAGCTGAGTGTTTGCTGTACAAGAAGCCACACAGAGGCCTCAAAGTCTGTCCTCTACTGAACAAACCACAGCCCCCTTCCTTGATTCATTAAAACCCTGTGACTGGTTACTTGTTTAAACTGATATTGGGCTTAATGCTGGGCTAAGAATGAGTGTGGTCATTTAATCATAGTCACTGGCAATATTTTGTGAAGGGGTTTATTTGGCAAATGGTAATGCACACACATTATATGTGATATGAATTAGATTTGGATGATTGACAGTGGTTTTAGAGAGATTCGTGGATGACTGATGTGTCCAACTGGTGGCAGATAGAGCTCGAGTTTGAGTCTGGATTGGTACTGACCTGAGATTCTCATGCACGGGATGCTGAAAAACACCAACCCACATTTTATATTAATACATGCTCGACTTCCATATAGTCACCTGCTATTTACAGTATAGTGCAACATCAGGACATTCACAAATACCTGCAAATGGAGAATGGTAAAACATTTTGGTTAACTGGACCCGGACGGATATCTACAAATGACAAAACCACTCTTCACAGGTCTCGTCTAGCATCTAACAAATGGTGAAGACAGTTTAAGAACTCGTGTGTTTGAGCTCTGCATATGGTGAGGTTGTACTGGACAAGTCCAGGTCTGAATGTCACGCGGAAAAAAAACTATGTCTATTTCTGGACACCCCCATCCCCCCCCAGATCTTAAAGCTCTGATATAAAATTGCCAACAATATCAATGTTTCACAGAGTGGTGAACCTCACCTGGTTGTAGATAAACCCTCTGATAAACCAAGCCCGTGAGTGAATGGAGGTGGGGGCACCTGCAGGAAGGCGAGTGGGTCGTGCACGTTGAGGGTGGCGAGCAGCTGGTTGATCTCCTGATCCAGGCCGCCTGCTTTGCTCTCGTAGCGAGCGATGTCCGCCTGGATTCTGGACACCATGGAGCGGCCCTCCTCGTCCACGCGCTCCAGCGCCTCCCTCTCCTCCTCCCCCAACTGCTCCCTCCGGCGCTCAAACTCTCGGCTGATCCGCTCCTTGGTTCCACGCAGAGACTCCTACGCAGAGATACGATGACGCGTTATAGAATCGCTCATCATTTAACATGGAGCTATGTGACATCATACAACATCTCTTACACCGCTATATATCCATACTTTGTAAAAGGAGGCAGGCGACTTACATTATGAGAGCATGGGGGAAATTAAACGCAACAATGATAGAAAGGAAATCAATTTAATACAATTCACAGGTGAATTATAAGAGGGAGTTTGTAACTCTGCCGCTTTTGTATTCTCCTCTCTCCTCGTCTTCTCGAGTCTG
Source organism: Entosphenus tridentatus (assembly GCA_014621495.2). Taxonomy (NCBI): domain Eukaryota; kingdom Metazoa; phylum Chordata; class Hyperoartia; order Petromyzontiformes; family Petromyzontidae; genus Entosphenus; species Entosphenus tridentatus. The sequence continues at coordinate 2,360,643 of CM025637.2, forward strand.
AGCTCCTCCTGAGTGGTGAAGAGGAACAAACGTGCTCAAAACTACATCATCAAAGTAATCCGCAGCAGCAGCCATTGCTTCTCTACTATTCGATAGACAAACAAATTGTTTTTGTGTTAAAACACTAACATATAAAGTAGAATTTGGAATATAAAAATGTCTTCTTTACAGTTTTATGGTCAGTGGCGCACATGTAAAGTACATATTCAACTATAAAGCATGTTATTAAACATCATTAAGCCATTAAATAGATAAGGAGACTATTCCTCACTCATATATGTCTCCCCACGTACAAACTTTAAGTATACAAATAAAAATACGTTCTATTCAACCCATGAGCTTCGGTTCAAGCGAGCCAAACTTTGCTCATAATACCTGTATGTCAAGCCCGATCCATAGGCTGCTTACATTGAATCAATGCTGCTGAAATGATGCACTTTCAGAAGGCCGTGAGGTTGATGGGTTGAGTAAGAATTGCATTTATTTTGTACGGCTCGAGGAGTTGCTGGCCATTTCTCCCTGTCTTCAATCGGCATCATAGGTGGAATTTATTTTTACATCCAACAATTTATTCCCCAACGAGAAAAAAGTGTAAAATCACTGCTGTACAAGGTTTCCGAGAATTCACAAAAAATGCAATGTCTCGAATCAACCTTTGGCAGTTCAAAGCCCAAGTAATGTGGGCTGAAAAGTTAAACGCGAATATTTTAATTAAAATTGCAGCATTTTTGCTCTTAAATTTAAGCTGCTTCTTTAAAATACAATCATAAATAATGTGATTTTGATCAATATATGAGTTCATTTATACAACGATGCAACCAAGAGCTGCAGTGTGTGACTGGCGTTGCAGCAACTAAAATTATGAGAATATATTTCAGACTCGAATGTGGAAGTTTTATTTTTAAACACACATGGCCGTAAACTTGTTAATAATATCATAAAAAAAGCATTTACAAACAATATGGGTACGTGTGGTTAATGTAGTCATTATTCCTTGTAAAAGGTTTATATTTGGCGTTTGAACATCTTAACACCTATTTTATTGTCAGAAAGGGTAAAACGTTCTTATTTTGTCATAACATCGGTTAAGTATAGTTGTACAGTTATTTTAAACGTGTAACTATTTAAAAACATGGCTGGGCTTTTTTTGGACAGTTATTTTTATCACGGAGATCAAATCGATGACCTAAAGTTGGGTAATGGATGCCCTTATGAGGGTGGTGTACAACCACCAAAAATGTATTTTATTTTATACCTACGTGACTTTACCGAAAGAACCAGAGAGTATAGATCATAGCAGTCAAGAAAACTTCAGATTTAGATTCAAGACCAACTGTTTTTAGATGGAGGCTCGAAATCACCACCAACAAAAGGTGGTTGGCGACCACCATGGGTGATTGGATGTCAATAATGAATAAGTGGAATCTACCACATATATTTACAACACTGTTGCTGTGGGTGATACGAATCACGGGAACAAACGGCTCAACTAATTTTGACCACCGCTACGTACAATGCATATACATTGTAAGGTGAAGCTAATATTTATGCTTTAATTTATTTAAACATAATTAGCATGGCTATGGTTTATCCAATTTGCACTTTAAATTATCTGTAAGTTCATCTGAGTGTTGCAGAGGTGAGTGCTGGCGCGACCCCATCTTTGTGCTCCGGTCTCTGAGCAACTCCACTCACCTTCCATGCCTCGTGCTCTTCCTCCACGCTGCTGAAATTGTGTCCCGCGTGCTCCCCCACGATGGCGCAGCTCGTGCAGACCAGGCTCTCGTCCTGCGTGTAGTAGAACGCGAGACGATTCTTGTGCTTCTTGCACTTGCGACCTTCCGTGCTGACACCCAGCTCCACCAGCTCATGTTTCTTGAATCTCGCGTTCTGCAGGTGACGCTTACAATGGAACTCACCGACGGACGCCTCACACGTCAGGCAACTTCTCACAGTGGATACTTCACCGTCCAGACAGCAGTCACAGGAAACCTGCAGAGCCACTTTCTCCCCCACGCTGAGCTCCTCCACGAGGTTGGCGAGCGCCACGTTCCTGCTCAGCTGCGGCTTCTGCTCGAACTCGGCTCGGCACTGGGGGCAGAAGCAGCGCCCGGCCGCCTGCCACGCGTCCTCCAGGCACCGCAGGCAGAACGAGTGGCCGCAGCTCAGTGTGGAAGGGCAGTGGAACGCACTCAGGCAGATGGAGCAGCTGAGCTCCTCAGATACAGCAGCAGAAGCTGAGGTGTCCATGGCTCTGCTCCTGTCTCAGTCACTCAGTGCTGATCACTGAGTGACTGATACTCGCTGAGTATCACAGCGAGTGTTTGCATGAGTGTGGGGAGAGCACAAAATGTTTTCGTTTTCATGCCTGAAAAGAAAACATCATTATGTCGTCATTGGAATTGTGACTTCCTGCATTGCGTTCATTCCACACTGACAGTCTGATGTGTGTGCGTGATGACACAGACAGCTGTGGTTAATGACGTAAAATCATACCACGGTCTCGGTATGGACATTACGATGTAAGCTCTACCTGTCTCTTATATTGGCATGCTTCGTTCTCACGTTTAAAAGACACAAAGTGGAGTTTTTGGACATAAGATTGTAAACTTGTACAAGATAAATCTTATCTTGTCGTAATTTGTATAGCACCTTGGCCAAGGAGCAGAGTGACTGACTGATCTGGACCATACTTGCAAAGTAACCCTGGGCTGTGATTCATGTTTGTAGCCTGTATAACTTCATAGTTTAGTTATGTATGTGGCTCTATTTAGAACTACGGGAGATGTGTAATAAAGGAGTTTGACGACACACAGCTTGGTCTCCGTCTCTGTCTTTATTATTGTTATGCCGGTCACACTCCGCCGGTCCCGCCCGTGGACCGGCTGTTCCACTGGCGCACCCCGTGCGCTCTTTCCGTCAGTTGCACTCCCGCACACTGCTGGCTGACGGTGTGCTTGGAGCCGTCTCCAGCCACGTGGCCGATGGCGCTGGAGACCTTCCACGGCTCGACGTGGTCCCACTTCGAGTCTATGCCAACTGCCACGAGCCTCTTCTGGATCCCCCTTATATTCCCCTCTCTCGTCATCCCGTCTCCACCTTCCACCACGCCCTTTCCGAACCTTCCAGATCACGCCCTTCACTTAGCGCTCCTCCCGGCCCCGCCCCTAGGCTCCGCCCCTGATCATTCGGGCATCCGATTGGACCGTAGGTGGGCAGCGGACCTCCCCATACGCCCACCTTACTGGGCCCCGCCCCCAATACTCCGGGCCGTCCGATTGGCCCAGAGCTGAGCGGCGAAACCTTGCTTACGCTCGCATTACATCATCCCCCCCCCCCCCCGGTGTAAAAAACCAGCCGTCACGGCTGAATCAGGACCAGACATAATGCGAGCGACAGAGTTACCGCAAGAACATGAACAGACGGAACGGAACAGTACAATAACAACAGCAACGATCAACTAAAGGGAAGGGATTTGAATCTAGTACGGAACACTGGCCCGTCCGTCCCATGAACCGGCGCCCTTGCTGACTGCAATCTGGACGGGGTTGGAAGAGCGGCGGAACCAGAACCGTCCACCTCTGGTGGAGGCTCGTTTGATGCCAGAACCTGTGCATCAGGAATCAGAAGAGCAGCGGGATCATCACACTCCGCCCCAGGCAGAGACTCGTCCAGCCCAGAATCCCGTGCATCAGGGAGAGCGGGGACCGGAGCTCCTTCCAACTGCAACCTCGGCGGGGTTTGAAGAGTGACAGAATCAAGATCTTCCATCACTGGTGGAGGCCCGCCCGGTGCAGAATCCTCCAGTAGGATCACTGGCGGCGCGCCTACAGGAGGCATGACAGGCGCACTCGAAGGTTGAACAAGCAAGGGTGGTGGCGCGTCGGACACATCAGACACCGGCAAGGCCACTTTAGGAGATGACGCATCGACTCGAGGGGCAACATAGGGCTTCAATCGGGACGTGTGGACATACCAACGACGCGACCCCACCCGGACGCGTGCGAACTGGGGACTAGGAACCTCAACCAATACCACCGGACCTTGCCAGGGCTTGTGTAATTTAGGGGAGGTCCCCACTGGCACCTGTGGGCAGTGGAGCCAGGCCAGGTCCCCCACACGCCACGGCGATGCGCGATGGGAGCGCCGGGCACACCGTTCATTCCGGGCCTGGGTCTTTGCCATAGCCAATCAGGCCGCATCTCGCGCTTCCGTAACGCGACGAATGGAGTCGCGAATATAGTTGGGAAGGGTTTTGGCAGGATCCTTCGCATGCGTGTCGAACCGTACATCTGTAATGAGAGCCATGTATGGCTCACGTGGTGATCGGCTGCCGGTCCCGCTTTGTAGCCAATGAGGGGAGAGCCCGGGAGCATGGCCTCGGCGTGATCAAGGCATGCTAGCTAAGGTGATTGGCTTGGCCGATCTCGGCCTCAGCTAATGGGAAGCCGGATCAGAGGCGTGGTCCCGGGAGTTGACGGGGAATGATCTGGAATGTTCGACGCTGACTACTGAGGATTGGCTTAGGGGTACCACGTGACCCAGGGGTTAAAAGGAGAAGAGGCGGAGGAGTCGGGAGCAGACCTGGGAACGAAGAGAGCAGGAGCCACGCACGTATGGGGCTCTGGGTGCCACGTGGCGTGCGACTTAGCTGACTGTCTGCCCGCTTCCCGTTGCCTGCCAGCAACGGGGAGTGTGAGTGTAAACTGTAGAAGTAGAAATTAAAGGACTGATTCCAAGAGCCGTCTCGAGAAGGTTTATTACATTGGTGTTAGAAGTTCTTCTGGGAACGTTTGGACGATCTTCAAGATGTCCAAGCACCTCAGAAAAAAGAACCTACCCGAGCCTCCATCGGAAGAAGATGCCGAGACGGACGAAGATGATCTGTTGGGGGCTACAGCTCCTCTGCCGCCGGCTGCTGCTACTCTCCTCGACGCCTCTCAACGACGACAGGGTGAAGATACGACCACCTCAGGGGCAAAGGACGGATGGCGGCTGATGGCGGAGCAGATCGAGTCCTTACGCGCAATTCTGCTGAGTCTGGTGACAGCGGTGGCATCCTCACCAGCCGTGGGTCGCCAAATAGCAGGCCAGCTTAACGCCGCGGATCGGGAATCTGCGTTCACCGCTGCTCCTGCTACGCGGGAAGAGGCCGACATCTTGGGCGGGGCGGCAGCACCGGAGCCTGTGGGCGCCATCTTGTGCGAAGCTGCCACCACGCGGCCTCTGGACGCCATTTTGACTGCGACAGGTGGAACGCGGGAAACCACATCGGAGACGCCCGCGGCATCTGCCTGCCACCGCGGACATCGCCTTCCACAGATTAAGGAATTTTTCGCCGGGGGCGATTGGAGTGCTTTTACATGGTGAGTCGAGTCGGCCTTCAGATCCGTGCGATGGACAGAGGTGGAGGCGCTGAAAGCGCTATCTACAGTGCTCGACGATGTTTCTCTGGGGGTCCTCCGCTCCATCCCGGCGTCCAAGAAGAAGATGCTTCGTGATGCTTTCGCTGAGATGGCGGAGTTCTACGACCCGCCGACAGCAGCCACAAGGAAATTTATGTCTCGTCGTCGAGGATCGGAGGAGTCTCCTTTGGCTTATCGGGGGGCGTTGATGGCGTTGGCCATGGCCGCCTACCCCGACGCGACGGCCGATCATCTGGATCCTCTCATCCTTTCCTGAATGCTGGAGCTGGCCCAGGAGCTCAACATTTCACTGCCGGTATGCGGCCATGAACCGCTCACATCGCGATGGGTGGCGCGCTGCCATCTGGTCCCATCAAGCGATGGGACCAGATGTCGGCGTGGACGGGGAAACCCGAGATCGACGGCCCACCCTTGGGGTGGTCTCCACGACGGGTCGTCCACTGCTCCGACGACTCTGGCGACTACGAGGTGCTGGCCGCTGCTATTCCGCACTGGGCTCCGAGACGGCGGCTGCGCGACCAGCGTGGTGACTACGCGAGCCGTCCACGTGCGGGAGCCGAGTCGACCGACCGCCGGCCGACGACGGCCACGTGCTTCAAGTGCGGCCGACACGGCCATTTCGCCCGCGACTGCCGCTGCCGACCTCTTCCTTCGCTGCTTCCGCCGCGGGGGCCAACATCTCCTCCACCAGGCGCGGAGCCGTGACACCCTCGGGCGAGTCGGCACAAATCGGACACCCGGCAGGTCGTGTCACATCATTCATCCACTCGCACTCATAGTTATACTTCTGATGATAATTCTCATTCTTCTGTATTATTTCCACGCTCTACTACACAATGGAAAAAATTGGCTCGTAGGGTTGTGGCTGCGGCATCGGGCTCATCGACGGTACGGGGTACCATCGAGGGCATCGACGTCCGTATTTTGGTGGACACTGGCGCATCTGCCACCATAATTTCTGATGTTATTTTTCATCTTTTGTCTATTCCCACGTCGCGAATACGTCGGGTTGATGACGCGTGTGTTGCCGCAAATGGGGGTAGCATGGGTATCTGCGGTCAGGTCGATGTGTGTATCGCTATCGGGAATATTACCGCTAAAGGATCCGTGTTGATCTCGCGCTCGCTAGCCGTCCCATGCTTGCTAGGAACAGATTTCTTGCGCCGAATGCCATTAAAGATACGGGTCGACCAGGATTGTTTGGAAATGCCGGGGGTGCATAGAATGTCGTTCCTGCCTTCCCTGCTGGCCAGTTCGCCTCTGGGTAACGCAGTTACCGCTATGGTCGCTACTACGGTAGAAGTTCCATCAGGCGCACAAATGCTCATTCCGCTGCGTTACCGGAAACCCCTTCACATAAAAAAGGGTGCAAGGGGCGTGCTATTATCCCCGTCTAATTCGGTGGCTAAATCCTTTTCCTTGGCGGCGGCCCAAACGATCGTTCGGCCACGTCAGGCACCGTTCATACAGGTGTTGAATGGGGGGCCGGACGGGGTTGTTGTTCCGGCGGGATCGGTGTTGGCTCACGCGACTACCGATTTCACCACTTTTGACGAAAAACCGCACGCCCGAATACCCACTCGTGGACCTCCGCGCGATCGTTCACAGGAACGGTGGATCGCAGACTTGTGCGGAGAAAATTCATCCTTGTCGAACGAGCAAAGGACTGCTTTGCATTCATTATTGTTACGATACGCTGATGTTTTCAGCAAAAATTATTTGGATCTCGGGCGCACGTCACTTTTGTCACACCATATTGACACCGGTGTAACACCTCCTATCTGTATGCATCCGCATCGCATGAGCCCGGCAGAAAGGGAACATGTGCGGGGCGCAGTAGACGAGATGTTGGCGGCGGATATTATTTCGCCGTCCAACAGCCCTTGGGGAGCGCCCGTGGTTCTGGTTAAGAAAAAGGATGGTGGGACCAGGTTTTGCATAGATTTCCGCCGGTTAAATAAGATTTCCGTGGCGGACGCCTACCCTTTACCAAGGATGGATGACTCATTGGACGCTTTATCGGGTGCTAAATTATTTTCCACACTCGATCTGTCCTCGGGCTTTTATCAGCTTCCCCTCGATGACGCGTCAAAACCCAAGACGGCATTCCGTACGCCACAAGGTCTCTTTGAGTTTAATCGGTTACCTATGGGCTTGAATGCGGCTCCGGCGACGTTTCAACGACTCATGGAATTGGTTCTGGCTGGATTACAGTGAGAAACGTGCCTCATATATTTAGACGATATCATCGTTTTTAGCCGCACGTTCCAGGAACACCTCCAACGCTTGGAGACGGTCTTTCAAAGGATGCGGTCGGCTGACCTAAAGTTTAAACCTAAGAAATGCCACCTTTTGCAACACTCCGTCTGTTACTTGGGTCATATCGTCAGTTCGGATGGCGTGTCCACTGACCCTCAGAAAACGCAATGTGTCCGAGAGTGGCCCACACCCACTTTGGTGGGCGATGTTCGGCGTTTTATTGGGTTTGCATCCTATTATCGCCGCTTCGTTAAGAACTTTGCAACATTGGCTAAACCATTGCATGTTTTGGCGGGCAAAAATCAAAGGTTTAAATGGGGCCCGTAGGAGGAAAGCTCTTTTCACTCACTTCGGGATCACCTCGCTACGGCGCCTACGCTCGATTACCCGGATTTTTCACAGCCGTTCACCCTGGACACGGATGCTAGCGATATCGGCATCGGGGCCGTTTTATCGCAACGTATAGACGGCGTTGAGCGGGTGGTTGCTTACGGCAGCAGGGTTCTGTCCCCTGCAGAAACACGGTATTGTGTGACGAGGCGGGAACTTTTGGCAATTGTGCATTTTGTCCGCCTGTACCGGCCGTACCTGTATGGAAGAAAATTCCTCGTTCGCACTGATCACGCGGCTTTGCAATACTCCTTAAAATTGGACCAGCCGTCAGGCCAATTGGCTCGGTGGTTGGAATAATTACAGGAATTTTCCTTCGATATTACGTACCATAAGGGTGCCCGCCACGCTAACGCGGACGCGCTCTCCAGGCTACCACCTGTTCCCCCGTGCACTTGTCTGACGGGTATGCACCGCTGGGCGGCGCCGATCACCTCGCCCTGTCTGGTTATGGGGGCGATAGCGGACGAGGACAACCAAGAGGTGTCAGTGGACACTGATGATACCCTGCAGCTGCCGCACTCGGTCTGACTACGTGAGCAGGAGGCCGATACCTCGCTGGCTCCGCTACGGAAATTGATCGGGAAACAAAAAGCTCAATTGGCGGGATGGAAGTGGCGGATGTTCCGAGGCCAGACGGGACTATTTATGTGTTCCGACGGGTTTCCTGACCGATCACGCTTGGTCGTGCCTACTTCCCTTCACTATGACCTTCTTCGCGCTCTGCACGCTGGCAAATTGATGCACCTCGGTGTGCAGAAGACTTTGGCCGCAATGCAAAAATATTTATTTTGGCCCGGCATGACAGCAGACGTTGATGACTTTGTCCGCTCATGCCAGGATTGTGCGAAGAGAAAACCGCCTCGGAAACAGTATGTGCCGCCATTACGTTCCATTGAGGTGTCCCGAATCAACGAATTGGTTGCTCTGGACATTCTCGGCCCGTTCCCTCCATCGGCTAGGGGCAATTAAGTACCTCCTGGTTGGAGTAGAATATTTTTCTCGATGGCCGATGGCCTGGCCTCTGCCCGACCAGACGGCCGCATCCATCACCGATGTTTTCTTGAACGGGTACGTCATGGATAAGAAAGCACCCGAGAGGCTGCTCACAGATCAGGGATGTAACTTCTCCTCCAAATTGCTCAAAGAGGTTTGCAATGCGCTGGGCACGAAGAAGATCCGCACTTCCCCGTACCATCCGCAAACGGATGGCATGGTGGAACGATTCAACCGCACCCTCTCGGCTATGCTTTGTCACACAGTGAGTGAAAGCAAACCGATTGGGACTTGCACATACCGGGCGTCTTAGCGGCGTACCGCATGGTTCCGCACGCGTCCACGGGATATTCACCATTTTTTCTGATGTACAGCCGTGAGAACGTACCACCCATTGATGTGCAACTGGGTACACCGAGTAAACAACCGTCCCGTTCCTTGCTTGATCACATACGGGACTCGCTGGAACGGGTTACTGAGGTGCGAGAGGCCGCCAGATGTGCGACGGCCCGTACGCAGGCAAGGAACGAGAGGTATGCGCGCCGATCGCGTACTCACATGCCCTGGTCGGTGGGCGACCTGGCATGGCTCCACTGCCCTCAGGTGCCGGCAGGCACATCCCCTAAACTGCACAGGCCTTGGCGGGGGCCTGTGACGTTGGTAGACATTCGAAATCCACAGAGTGTTCGCGTCCAGTACGAAAAACGTCGGTGGTATGTCCATTCGTCGCGACTTAAACCCTATGTTAGTCCGCGTGCCGATCCCTCATCTCCACTTCCTGACCTGCCAGGATCTGCTGTGCCGATTACGCCGCTTGCCTCGCCCGTTGATCCCCAGCGGGACTGTGTTGTACCCCCTGCAGATGAACAGGTTTTGAGGGCTGAGGAAACCCCCGCCGTCCCCCCTCCAACGGGACCTGCCCTGGATATGACCGAAAACGAACAATCTTCTTCTTCACGCCTACCACCTCCTGTCAAACCAGCGGCAAGGTGACCATGCGCAGGAAGCGGAGAGGGTCCCGCGTCGCGTACGCGATCTAAATCTCTCCCGTTTCGTTAGCATCTGATTGTCTTGCTGTCCCTTCCCTGTCGTTACTGCGCTGCAGGCGCGCCCTAATGTATGTCTGATTGTTCATGGGTGATTCTGTTTTTAAGTGTTGTTCGGCGCATTGACGCCATTTCACCCTTTTATTGTTAAATGCGTCTTGGCGCCCTAATAAGCAATTTTATGGAATCGGATAATCACCCTTTTTCCCAGCCGAGACGGTTGATTTTTCTCACCGGGGGGGGGGGGGGTGATGTAATGAGAGCCATGTATGGCTCACGTGGTGATCGGCTGCCGGTCCCACTTTGTAGCCAATGAGGGGAGAGCCCGGAAGCATGGCCTCGGCGTGATCAAGGCATGCTAGCTAAGGTGATTGGTTTGGCCAATCTCGGCCTCAGCTAATGGGAAGCCGGATCAGAGGCGTGGTCCCCGGAGTTGACGGGGAATGATCTGGAATGTTCGATGCTGACTACTGAGGATTGGCTTAGGGGTACCACGTGACCCAGAGGTTAAAAAGGGGAGAGGCGGAGGAGTTGGGAGCAGACCTGGGAACGAAGAGAGCAGGAGCCAAGCACGTACGGGGCTCTGGGTGCCACGTGGCGTGCGACTTAGCTGACTGTCTGCCCGCTTCCCGTTGCCTGCCAGCAACGGGGAGTGTGAGTGTAAACTGTGGAAGTAGAAATTAAAGGACTGATTCCAAGAGCCGTCTCGAGAAGGTTTATTACACATCAATAGGCGGCACATTCTCGCGGCCGTACATTAAAAAGAAGGGTGAATACCCCGTGGATGCATGCGGCGCCATCCGGTAAGCAGAGAGCACTCCAGGAATATGCAAATCCCAATCGGCCTGCTTCTTGCTAACCGTATGGCAAAGCATGGCCGACAGGGTTAGGTTCAACCGCTCAACCATCCCACCCGTCTGTGGATGGTACGGCGAAGTCCGGACCTTCTTGGTGCCCAAAGCGTCGCACACGTCCCGCAACAGTTTTGATGAAAAGTTGCGCCGCTGATCTGTGAGCAATCGTTCTGGCACCCCCTTGTCCATCACGTATCCATATAAAAATGCATCCGTGATGGACGCCGCCGTCTGGTCGGGCCAGGGCCAAGCCATTGGCCACCGAGAAAAATATTCCACCACGACCAACAAAAACTTGTTCCCCCGAGCGGATGGAGGAAATGGCCCAAGAATATCCAATGCCACCAACTTGTTAATACGTGTCACTTTTATCGATTGCAACGGAGGAACATAAGGCTGTTTAGGCGGTTTCCGACGAGCACATTCGGAGCACTATCGAATGTGTTCGACGACGTCAGTCGTCATTCCGTGCCAAAAATAATCGCGTTGCACCGTCAACAAGGTCTTCTGCACACCAAGATGCAACAACTGTTCAGCGTGCAGGACCCAAATCAATTCATACCGCAGCGGCAACAGAACGACCAGGCGCCAACCGACTCGCAAATCCTCCCTCCATACCAAAAATCCGTCGCAGAGAGCCACCCCAGGCACCCCATCCGACGACGGGCACCCCTTAGACTTGCCTTCCTGACCCCGCAAAGCTGCAAGCGAATCATCCAACAATTGTTCACGGACCCAAACGAAACACGGCAAGTCAAAACCCATTGAGCCGGCTCAGGACAGGTCGAGTCCGTGGACTTATCCACCGCGGACATGACAGGCCGAAGCGGCTGAGGGGACCACGTGCACTGATTTGTGCCCGATGCACATGCGCAGGTGGAAACATGTGGCAGCCGAGAGAGCGTGTCCGCGTTACCGTGACGAGAACCCTTACGGTACTGAACATCAAACGAGAACTCCTGTAAAGTCTCCAACCATCGCGACAGCTGTCCCGAGGGCTGGTCGACTTTCAAAGAATATTGCAAGGCCGCGTGGTCCGTGCGCACCATGAACCTCCTGCCGTATAGGTAAGGCCGATATTGGCGAACAAAATGAACGATTCCCGACGGGTGACGCAATAGCGGGTCTCCGCCGGAGAGAGAACACGGCTCCCGTATGCCACAACGCGTTCAACGCTACCCTCACACTGAGATAGTACAGCACCAATGCCCGTATCACTGGCGTCCGTATCCAAGATAAAAGGCAATGAAAAATCAGGGTAATCCAGCGTCGGTGCGGACGCCAATCGATCGCATAGGCCGCGAAATGCCTTCTCCTCCTCCGGCCCCCATTTGAACCTCTGATTTTTCCCCGTGAGGAGGTGCAGCGGTCTAGCGATCGAAGCAAAATTTGGCACAAATCTACAGTAATAGGATGCGAACCCAACGAATCGGCGTACGTCCCCCACCGAGGTAGGAGTAGCCCAATCCCGAACGCACGCCGTTTTGTCCGGGTCCATGGCCACTCCGTCCGGGCTGACAATGTGACCCAAATAGCGCACGGAATGTTGCAAGAGGTGGCACTTTTTCGGCTTAAGTTTCAAATTAGCGGAAAGCATTCTAGCAAAAACGGCCTCCAATCGCTGAAGGTGTTCCTCGAACGTACGACTGAACACAATTACGTCGTCCAAATATATCAGGCAGGTGTCCCACTGGAGCCCGGTCAACACCAGTTCCATCAACCGTTGGAACGTAGCTGGAGTGGTGTTCAATCCCATGGGGAGACAATTAAACTGAAAGAGCCCCTGCGGCATACGGAACGCCATATTTTCCCTCGATGACTCGTCAAGGGGGAGCTGCCAGAACCCAGAGAAAAAATCGAGGGTCGAAAATAATCTCGCCCCAGGCAAGGCATCGAGGGAATCGTCCATACGTGGCAGGGGGCATGTGTCCGCCACAGATACCTTATTCAGTCTCCGGAAATCAACACAAAACCGAAGGCTACCCTCCTCCTTTTTCACCAGAACAACCGGAGCACCCCATGGGCTATTGGACGGAGAGATTATGTCAGCGGCCAGCATGTCGTCCACCGCACCGCGAACATGATCCCTCTCCGAGAGGCTCAACCGGTGTAAAATCATACGTATGGGGGTAGCTTCCCCGGTATCAATGTGATGGGAAAGCAGCGAAGTGCGCCCCAGGTCGAAATCATTTTTGCTAAACACGTCAGAGTATTTTGACAACAGCGTACGGAGAGCGGACTTCTGGTGTGTAGTCAGGGACGTGTTTTCCTGACACAACTCAGCGATCCATCGATCGTCCGATGATCCTGAAGCTGTAACCCCCTCTGCAAGACCGTGACGACCAGCCTCAGCATGGGCCGTGAACATGGTAGTAGCATGGGCCAAAACCGTGAAGGCCACCACCACGACAGTTTCTGCACCCCCGTTCAGAACTTGTAAAAACGGCGGTTTACCCGGCCGAACAATCGTCTGAGCTGCAACCAGCGCTAGGCCGCCAGTCGCAGTGTTGGATGGCGACAGCAGCACGCCCGCCGCCCCATCAACACCAGGCACGGGCTTACGATAGCGCAGGGGAACGAGCATTTGCGATCCCGGAGGAATTTCAACAGAGACGTCAGCCAGCGCCTGCACCGGAAGGACTGGTTCTGAACGGGCCCATGGTGATGGCAAAAAGGACACCCTACATCCTGCCGGCAACTCAACGCAACCCTGATCCACCAGAATTTTTATCTGCATTTTAGCAAGGAAATCGGTACCCAGCAGGCAAGGTACATCGAGGGACCTGGAAATCAACACCATCCCCGAAGTTGATACGTCCCAAATGGAAATGTGTGCATCAACCTGGCCCACAATGTCCATACTAGCCCCGTTAGCAGCAATACATGCATCGAAAGCCGGACGTACCCGCGACGCAGGAATGGACAGAAGATGGAAAATGACATCAGAGATGACAGTGGCCGACGCGCCAGAATCTACCAAAATCCGCACGTCCACCCCTTGAATAGAGCCCGGCACGGTAGAGAACCCCGTCGCGGCCGCGACCACTCGACGAGCCAATTTCCGCCACTGCGTTACCGTACGAGACGACCCAACGACGGACCCCCCAGCAGTACGGGCCCCAAAATCACACGCAGGCAACGATGAATGAAGTGACAGGCCTTGCCCGGGTGTCCGATGCATACCGACTTGCCTGACAAGGGTCACCGCCCAACGTTGACGGCGTGTCCTCCGGCGGATACTCCAGACGAGGAGGCGGACGAGGTCGGCCCCGACAGTCGCACGCAAAGTGGCCGAGTCGGCCGCATCGAAAGCACGCCATGTCGACCTGCCGGCTGGCCCCACCGACGTAGACACCAGCAGTTACATTGGAGAAAACAAACGACATGTCTCGGACCGCATCCGTGAACATAAAGCAGACTTGAAACACGGTAGGACAAACACCTCAGCCGTGGCAGATCACTGTTACAATTCATTGGGCTCACATTATATTGACTTCTCCAAGACAGAGGTTCTCTGCAAGCCATCTGGCTACCATAAGAGATTCGTTCATGAGGCGATCCACATATACAAACACAGAGACAATTTCAACCGAGAAGATGAATTCTGGATTAGCAATCATTGGAAGGACATAATAAACCATTTCGGATCTTAACTGATTGTGTTCACGTTTACGGTGACTTTCAGACCGCGTTCCACTCACTGGCATTGTATTCTCCACAAGGAATGGATTCTTTGCTCCGCGGCAAGTTTCCTCCCACTACTCTCTCATTGACATATTTCGTTGCTTCCTCTTAGTATCTTTCACACGACGGTCAATGGTATAGTGTATAATAATAAATAGTATAAAATTATAATGCTTAATAAAATGTACAAAGTAATATATAGTATCGTAATTGTATAGTGAATATACAGTAGTGTGATATACATTAGGGTATGTAGAATAATACATAGTGTAATATTACAATGTATAAGGTATAGGGTGGTGTATAGCAATACAGTATATAATTTAATGTTGGGTTTGTCTATGGCAGTATATAGTACGGTGTAGACTCGTGTGATGTAAGAGAATAAAGTTTAGATGGAAGCATATTATATTTTTTGCGACGTAGAATTGTAATGCATTACTTACTGTTAGTAACTCAGCTTATTGTAGAGTATATTTAGTATACTGATGATACTATGTAGTGTATACTTTAGTTGTTTACGTGGTGGTTTAGTTACTGCAGCTATATACTATTAACACTCCTTCCCTTTATTAATGCTACCCCTATCCCCTCTCTTTGATGCTGCTAATCCTGCATAATGCACGGGCATAATGACTTTAAACCTCTCGCCAAACCTCCTACGCATTTCACAAGTAGTACTAATCGCATATCTGCATTTCCCATAAATATGCTAAATTCCTCTTGACTGAGAAGATGGATTCTGGCTCAACAATCATTGGAAGGACGTAATAAACTATTTCGGATCATAACTGATTGTGTTCACGTTTACGGTGACTTTCAGACCGCGTTCCACTCACTGGCATTGACTATATATCTTGTATTCTCCGCAGGGATTGGATTCTTTTCTCCGCTACAAGTCTCCTCCAACTACTCTTCCATTGACATATTTCGTTGCTTCCGCTTAGTATCTTTCACACGACGGTCAATGGTACAGTGTATAATAATAAATAGTATAAAATTATAATGCTTAATACAATGTACAAAGTAATATATAGTATCGTAATTGTATAGTGAATATACAGCAGTGTGATATACATTAGGGTGGGTAGAATAATACATAGTGTAATATTACAATGTATAAGGTATAGGGTGGTGTATAGCAATCCAGTATATAATTTAATGTTGGGTTTGTCTATGGCAGTATATAGTTCGGTGTAGACTCGTGTGATGTAAGAGAATAAAGTTTAGATGGAAGCATATTATATTTTTTGCGACGTAGAATTGTAATGTATTACTTACTGTTAATAACTCAGCTTATTGTAGAGTATATTTAGTATACTAATGATACTGTGTAATTTATATTTTAGTTGTTTACGTGGTGGTTTTAGTTACTGCAGCTACATACTATTAACACTCCTTCCTTTTATTGATGCTACCCCTATCCCCTCCCTTTGATGCTGCTAATCCTGCATAATGCACGGGCATAAGTAGTACTAATCACATACCTGAATTTCCCATAAATATGCTAAATTCCTCTTGATATGCAAATTATTTTGTCAAGGCGCCCTTTCCCCCCTTCCAACCCAGCTTAAATATACGCTCCAAGCATAGTGCTGTTTTATTCAGATGCTGTCTCTCCGACAGACCTGGTCTTCACCTGAGGACGGCTGCTTGCGTTGTGGCCGAAACGTTGTGAGAATTATTTTATTACGTTTTATTTTATTATTTTATTATTTCCATTCTACGTGACTTTACCGAAAGAACCAAGAAGATGAATCCCTGCAGTCACGAAAGCTTTAAATCGAAATTCCCCTCTCTCGTCATCCCGTCTCCACCTTCCACCACGCCCTTTCCGAACCATCCAGATCATGCCCTTCACTTAGCGCCCCTCCCGGTTCTGCCCCTAGGCTCCGCCCCGGGTCATCCGGGCATCCGATTGGACCGGAGGTGGGTGGCGGACCTCTCCATACATCCACCTTACTGGGCCCCGCCCCCAATACTCCGGGCCGTCCGATTGGCCCAGAACTGAGCGGTGAAACCTCGCTTACGCTCACATTACAGATGTAGGACTCTTACTAATGCGACAATTTCTTTGTCTTTCTCGTTCCTTTTATTTAGCGTATAGTTCAAATCTCCGACAGCATCGTTCAAAGTTCCTCCCTACTCTTCAATGTACAATTCTCCATCAGCCCCACTCGATGTCCCTCCGTTCGCTCGCTCTGCTGCTTCGCTCGCTCTCTCTCTCTCCACCAAGGTCCGTTACTCCGCTGCTTCATTATGCTGTACTCGCTCCATCCTTGCTACTCTGTCCGCACTCTCTATATCCACTGCTACTGTATACTGTATTCTCTTTTTCCACTGCTACCTTATACTATACACTCTTATCCACTGCTACCTTATACTATACGCTCTTATCCACTGCTACCTTATACTATACACTCTTATCCACTGCTACCTTATACTATACACTCTTGTCCAGGCACCAACTCCAACGCCAACTCCAACTGCGACTCCAACACACACAATCCCCCCGTCTATCCTCGACGCTCTGCCTTTATCCCCCAACCAATTAGTCCCAATTAGTTATGTCATCCCCCGCTCCTCCCTTCGCCCCCATGGCCCCCAGCCTCACGTGATGTCACGTGATGTTGTTTTCGTGGACACCCTGATGCCAGTCCCAGACACTTACCCTCTAGACCAATCACCGGCCTGCGTCCTCAGTTACTCTTAACACCTGTGGCGCCTCTTAATGACCTCACCCCTTAATTGGCACTACAACAACTGTATGTCCTCAGTTACCCCTAACACCTGTGGCGTCTCTTAATGACCTCACCCCTTAATTGGCACAACAACAACTGTATGTCCTCAGTTGCCCCCACTGTCCGCTGCACGCTCGCATCGCAACCAAACGCGTGGCCCGTGTCATCTCAAGTCCTACACAGATGTAAGGAAAATTCAGGAGACTCAGATTGTTCACTCACTAATTGTACCCCTTCCCTCTGATTGCCTGTGAACAAATAATTCAGAATACACCCAATCTCGACAAATCTCGGAAGCTAAGCCGCAGTCCGCACAGTGCGTGAAGGATGGACGTGCACCCGGTACAGACAGAATGGGGCATGAGGGTGTAGGTAACAACAATAACGCCACCACATCACCTTTCTAGTCATTCCAACATGCAGCAGATATTTTTGTAAGTTCCCTTACAAGTGTTGCATATGTCGGATTATTAAATTTTTATTACAAAAAAAATTTGGAAAAATGCGTAATTCGCGGAATTATGCTAATGTATGCAATTATATACATAAATTATGATAATCACGGAGATAATCGTATGATTGTATGCAAATGCTTGCTATTATGTTAATGTGTGCAGTTATGATAATTAGGCTTAGCTTCGTTATCCAGAGTTGTATCAATCAGGATAAAACGATTATCTTTGATTAAACATTTATTGATTATCTTAGTGTGTTTATCTTCTTGGTTCTTTCGGTAAAGTCACGTAGAATGGAAATAATAAAAGAATAAAAACAAAAACATATTCTCCGCAGGGAATTGATTCTTTGCTTCGCTGCAAGTCTCCTCCCACTACTCTCCCATTGACATATTCGTTGCTTCCTCTTAGTATCTTTCACACGACGGTCAATGGTACAGTGTATAGCGGATTGTATAATAATAAATAGTATAAAATTGTAATGCTTAATACAATGTACAAAGTAATATATAGTATCGTAATTGTATAGTGAAATACAGCAGTGTGATATACATTAGGGTGGGTAGAATAATACATAGTGTAATATTACAATGTATAAGGTATAGGGTGGTGTATAGCAATACAGTATATAATTTAATGTTGGGTTTGTCTATGGCAGTATATAGTATGGTGTAGACTCGTGCGATATAAGAGAATAAAGTTTAGATGGAAGCATATTATATTTTTGGCGACATAGAATTGTAATGTATTACTTACTGTTAGTAACTCAGCTTATTGTAGAGTATATTTAGTATACTGATGATACTATGTAGTTTATACTTTAGTTGTTTACGTGGTGGTTTAGTTACTGCAGCTACATACTATTAACACTCCTTCCCTTTATTAATGCTACCCTTATCCCCCCCCCCCCTTTGATGCTGCTAATCCTGACTACCGAAAGAACCAAGAAGATGAATCCCTGCAAAGTCACGTAGAAGAGAAATAATGAAATAAAATAAATAAAACATAATAAAATAATTATCACGACGTTTCGGCCACAATACAAGCAGCCGTCTTCAGGTGAAGAACAGGTTTGTCGGAAAGACAGTGTCTGAATGAGCACCACCATGCTTGGCAGCGTATATTAAGCTGGGTTGGAGGGGGAAGGGCACCTTGACAAAGGAATTTGCATATCGAGAGGAATTTAGCATATTTATGGGAAATGCAGATATGGGATTAGTAACTACTTGTGGAATGCGTAGGAGGTGCGTGGGGGGGTGGGGTTCAAAGTCATATTATGCCCGTGCATTATGCAGGATTAGCAGCATCAAAGGGAGGGAGTAGAGTTAGCAGTAATAAAGGGAAGGAATTTTAATAGTAAGGAGCTGCAGCAGCTAAACCACCACGTAAAAAACTTAAATATAAACTACATCAGTATCATCAATATGCTAAATATACTCTCCAATAAGCTGAGCTACTAACAGTAAGTCATACATTACAATTCTATGTCGCAAAAAAATATAATATGCCTCCAGCTAAACTTTTTTCTTTTACATCACACGGGTCTACCCCGTACTATATACTGCCATAGACAAACCCAACAATAAATTATATACTGCATTACTATACACCACCCTATACCTTAGACTATACATTGTAATATTACACTATGTATTATTCTACCCACCCTACTGTATACCACACTGCTGTATATTCACTATACAATAACGATACTATATATTACCTTATACATTATATTAAACATTACACTTTTATACTATTTATTATTATACAATCTGCTATACACTATACCATTGACCGTCGCGTGAAAGGTGCTAAGAGGAAGCAACGAAATATGTCAATGGAAGAGTGGTGGTAGGAGACATGCAGCGGAGTAAAGAATCCATTCCCTGCGGAGAATAAAAGATATACAGTCAATGCCAGTGAGTGGACTGCGGTCTAAAAGTCACCGTAAACGTGAACACAATCAGTTAAGATCCGAAATGGTTTATTACGTCCTTCCAATTATTGTTGAGCCAGAATCCATCTTCTCAGTTGAAATTGTCTCTGTGTTTGTATATGTGGATCGCCTCATGAACGAATCTCTCATGGTAGCCAGATGGCTTGCAGAGAACCTCTGTCTTGGAGAAGTCAATGTCATGTGAGCCCACTGAATTGTAACAGTGATCTGCCACAGCTGAGGTGTTTGTCCTACCGTGTTTCAGGTCTGCTTTATGTTCACGGATGTGGTCCGAGACATGTCGTTTGGTTTCTCCAATGTAACTCCTCTCCGCCATCGGAGGGTGCCGAAGGCGGAGAGGAGGATCCAGCAGCGACCCCGGAGCCCGGGACCCCGGTGACGGTCCCCATGGAGAGGAGCGGGGCGGAGCGGGAGGAGTCGGCGGCGGGGAGTGCCAGCTCACCGCCGCCGCCTGAGACGGAGAGCGTCCACGCAGCCCTGCTGCAGCAGATCCTGCAGGCGGTGGGGCAGCTCACCATCAGGTTGGCCGAGGTGGAGGCGCGGACGCAGCTAACTGGCCCGCACTCGGGACGCGAGCAACCGTCAACCACCATCGCTGAAACCGCCGCCGTTTTCCCAGCGGCCGCTCCACCGGAAATGGCTGCCGTTTGGGCTGCGACGCAGTCCGCGACGGCCATGTTGGCTCGGGAGCCGTATGTGGCCGCTGTTATGGCTGTGACGTGGCGGACGGCGGCCATTGTTGCTGAGACGCCGCAAGTCGGCGCCATGGCTGCCATGGCAACCGCGACGCCGCGTCTCTCCACCGACGCGGCCGGGGTTTCTCGGCACGCCGCGCCTGCAAAACCAGCCGCCGGCGACGACGCGGCCCAACATCAAGCTGCACCCGCCGGGGGGGCCCCGGGTAAGTACGCGCGTGCCGTCCTCGCCGGGCCGCCGGGGGGGGCAGGGGCAGCCGCCGCTGCCCCGTACATCGCAGTGCCGCCGGAATGGGCCGCAGGTGCTGCCGCGGCTCCGCCCGTCGCTGCGCTCACGGGGCCTGCCACCGGCGATGCCACGGCTCTGCACCTCGTCGTGCCTGCGTCCCTTGTTGTAGATGCCGCCGCGGCTCCGTGTTACACCGCTGTGACTACGGTGTGGCCTGGGGAGGCCGCAATGCCTCCGCACCTCGCCGCGTTGTGGGAGGTTGCCGCGGCTACGGCCGCTGTCCCGCACCTCGCTGCGCCGGCGGGGTGGGCCGTGGGGGCCGCTGCAGGCCCCAATTATACCGCCCCGTCTTCGGCGTGGCCCATGGAGGCTGCAACGCCGTGGTCCCTCGCCGCGTCGCGGGAGGTTGCCGTGGTTATGGCCGCTGTCCCGCACCTCGCTGCACCGGCGCGGTGGGCCGCGGGGGCCGCTGCAGGCCCCAATTATACCGTCCCGTCTTCGGCGTGGCCCGTGGAGGCTGCAACGCCGTGGTCCCTCGCCGCGTCGCGGGAGGTTGCCACAGCTATGGCCGCTGTCCCGCACCTCACTGCACCGGCGGGGTGGGCCGCGGGGGCCGCTGCAGGCCCCAATTATACTGCCACGTCTTCGGCGTGGCCCGTGGAGGCTGCAACGCCGTGGTCCCTCGCCGCGTCGTGGGACGACGCCGTGGCTTCGTACGCCGCCGCTGACAGGTGGGTCGCGAAAGCGGAGGCGCCTTCACACCTCGCTGCATCTACGGCGTGGCCTATGAGGGCCACAACTGTGCCACACTTCGCCGTGCCCGGGATGTGGCCCGCGGGTGCCGCAACGCGGCCGCTACTCGCTCCGTCTCCGGCGTGGCCGGGGGGTGCCGCAACACACCCGCCGTTTGCCACGACTGCGGCGTGGCCCATGGGTGCCGCAACGCTGCCACCGCTGCACCACGTCGCGTCCGCCGGGTGGCCCACAGGTGCCGCTTGGCTTCCACACCTCACGGCGCCGCGCGGCCAATTGCTGCGCAGGTTACCCGACGTCGCGCCGTTTGTCGCGAAAGGGGGCGACTGGTCGGCCTTCCAGGACCGGTTCGACGCGGCATACATGTCGGTCGGCTGGTCCATGGAGGAGGCCTTGCCAGTGCTTCCGACCTGCTTGGACGAGAGAGCTCTGCAGGCCTTCAAGTCCATCCATCCGGCCAATCGGGCTACGCTCCGGGCGGCCTATATCCAAATGGCCAACGTTTTTGAGCTGCCGTCCTGCGCGCAGCTAAAGTTCTCATTGCGGTGGCGGGAGGAGGGGGAACTGCTGCTGGCCTTCCGCTGCTCACTCCTGGCCCTGGCGCAGGCTGCATACCCTGACCTGTACGGCAGGGCACTTGATTCTATGGCCTTGGTGAAGCTGCTTGACGTGGCAAGGGAGCTAGGAATTGCTCTGTCGATCAACAATGATCGGCAGATCACATCCGTGGCGGTCGCCGAAAACATTCAGGCGCACCTCTCCTTCCGCCAACAGCCTCGGATAGCGGCGTGTGCGGGGGTCCCAGCGCAGGACGGGGGGGACACCTCTCAGGGGGTGGACACCCTCGCAGCCCTGGCGATGCCCGATCGTCGAGGAAGGGGGGGCGGCCGGGACCTTCCCGTCCGCAGGAAGCGGCCACGGTGGCCTGCTTCCGCTGTGGTCAGCGGGGCCACATTGAGCGGGGCTGCCGGAATGCTCCGGGGGCCTTTGGAAAAGGAACTCCACCTTCTCCCGGAACCTCGTTGGCATCGGGTCCAGGGCCCCAGGCGAGTCGCGACGCATCATCTGCGCGGCCGCTCCCTTCACCTCATGCATCTAGCGGGGCTAGGGCCCATCGTCATGGGGTTGTCCTCGAAGGGTCGGGTGCACCATCGTAATCACCCCCTCAATGGCCCAGACAGACCCGCCACTGGGATGCGCTTGCGCATTGGATGGTGGCGGCAGCTGCCGGCTCCTCAGCGGTGGCAGGATATGTGCAAGGGGTGCACGTTCGCCTCCTGGTGGATACGTGGGCGTGGGCCACCATTATTTCTGAGGCCATTTTCGGGCTGCTACTTCGCAGCGTGGGTCCGTTAAGGCCGGTTCGCGGGGCTTGTGTCGCCGCGAACGGCGGCAGTTTGGGCATCTTGGGCCACGTTGTAGCGTCGGTTCGGGTTGACGAGATTGAGTTGCCCGGGCCTATTTTGGTCTCCAGGACCTTGGCAGTGCCATGCCTCTTGGGGACCGACTTTTTGTCTAGGATGCCCATCCGGATTCTCGTTGACCAGGGCTGTGTGGAAATGCCGTCAGGGAGGCGGCTGCAATTCCTACAAACGCCTACCGTCCTGTCTCCCTTGGTCGCCGGTGTACGGGCCTTGAATAAAGCGCCGGTTACCGTACCGCCGGCGTCACAAATCCTGCTACCCCTTAGGTTGTGCAAACTGCTCGAAATGGGCTCCACGGAGACGGGTATCCTCCTGTCCCCGTCAAACTACTTTTCAAGGACGAAGGGGTTGGTGGGCGCCTTGACAGCCGTGTCGGGGGGTCAGGACCTTTTTTTGCAGGTCCTCAATTCGGGACCCGTGCCGGTCGTAGTCCCGGCCGGCGCCATCCTGGCGCACACGACCCCGGCTCCTCCACCCGAGAGCGCTGCCCCGGATGGAGGGGTCGAGGCGGGCGTGATGCGCACGGGCGACCCCGACGCATCATGGATCACCACGTTGTGCGACGAGAATGCCTCGTTGTCCTCCGGGGAACGTCGGCAACTCCGCGACCTCATCGAGCGGTTCACCGATGTGTTCAGCCAAAGTAAGTTTGATCTGGGTCGCACTACTCTTTTGGACCACCACATAGACACGGGCGACGCGGCCCCTATTCGACTTGATTCCCACCACTTTAGCCCAGCGGAAAAAGATTATGTCCGCTCGGCTGTCGACAAAATGTTGGCGGCGGACATCATCTCCCCATCTACTAGCCCTTGGGGTGCCCCCATTGTGCTAGTCAAGAAACGAGATGGGAGTCTCCGGTTCTGCGTCGATTTCCGTAGATTGAACAAGATCTCGGTGGCTGATGCATATCCATTGCCTCACATGGATGATTCCCTGGACGCCCTCTCGGGCGCGCGGTTCTTTTCGACTTTAGATTTGCTCTCCGGCTTCTGGCAATTGCCACTGTATGAGGCCTCTAGACCCAAGACAGCATTCCGCACGCCCCAGGGGTTGATCGAGTTCAATCGGCTTCCTATGGGTCTCCATTCGGCCCCGGCCACCTTCCAGTGTCTCATGGAGATGGTTTTGGCGGGGCTGCAGTGGAAGTCTTGTCTAATCTACTTGGATGACGTTATTGTTTTTGACCGTACGTTTGGCGAACACTTGCAACGCCTTGAGGCGGTGTTCGTCAAAGTGCGTGCTGCTGGCTTGAAATTCAAACCCCAGAAATGCCACTTGCTACAACCATCGGTGAAGTATTTGGGACACATTGTTAGCACGTCAGGTGTCGCCACGGACCGGGATAAAACGGCTTGTGTCCGGACGTGGCCGACTCCCACATCTGTCGCGGAGGTGCGTAGCTTCGTTGGCTTCGCATCGTACTATCGCCGGTTTGTCCGCGATTTTGTGACAATTGCGAAGCCACTGCACGCCCTTTCCGCCAAAGGCCAAAGGTTTCACTGGGGCGCAGAGGAGGAGGCGGCTTTTGTGGCACTTCGCACGGCCTTGGCGGATGCGCCGCCCTTGGGGTACCCGGATTTTTCGAAACCCTTCCTGCTCGATACCGATGCCAGCGACACGAGAATTGGGGCTGTCCTGGCCCAGGTGGTCGACGGGTTTGAGAGGGTGGTAACCTATGGCAGTCGCATTCTGTCCCCGATGGAACAGCGATATTGTGTGACCCGGAGGGAGCTTTTGGCCATAGTTTATTTTGTTCAGTTGTATAGACCCTATTTGTACGGTAGGCTGTTTATGGTCCGAACCGACCACGCGGCCCTGCAATATTCGCTGAAAATTAGTCAGCCCTCGGGTCAGCTGTCTCGCTGGCTCGAAGTGCTCCAGGATTACCCCTTTGAGGTAATCCACAGGAAGGGGACACAGCATGGAAATGCGGACGGTTTATCCTGATTGCCGGCAGGCGGCGGGTGTGCATGCGCCCTGGGCTCTAGCCGTTGCAAGGCCCCAGGGGACGTCGCGGCCCAGTTTGTCGCGTCGGCCGAGGTGGCCACCCCTCCAGGTGTGGCGGCGCCCGCAGATTTTGGCCTTGGACTACCCCGGGAGGTATGGTCCAGCTTGCAGATGGAGGATTCCTCTCTGCTGAAGCTACGGCACCGCGTCGGGCATAAGGCCCGGAGCTCAGCTTCGTCGGCTGCCCCAGCGATCGCCGTGCATGATGGACTCCTCATGCGTTGGGATGCCCAATTGGAACGCAATTGTGTGGTTGTGCCCACTAGCCTGCGTGGTAAATTAACCCGAGCCATTCACGAGAAGCTTATGCACCTTGGCTACCACACGACCTTATTGACCCTTTAGCGGGACTATTACTGGCCGGGTGTTGAGGGTGACGTGGCACTGTTTTTGAAGGGTTGCCACGACTGCACGCGGAGGAAGGCCCTAGTTGTCCGGGACCGGGCCCCGCTGCAGTCCATCTGGGTTTCTCGCGTTAATGAGCTCGTGGCGCTCGACATTTTGGGGCCATTCCCTGCATCCCAACGGGGCCACAAATACCTCTTGTTGGGCGTTGAGTACCTCACACGTTGGCCCATGGCATGGCCTTTGGTCGATCAGTCGGTCTCTTCTATCACCGAGGCCTTCGTCCAGGGGTACGTGTTTGACAAGGGCGCGCCGCAACAATTGTTGACTGACCAGGGGCGGAATTTCTCGTCTAGGTTGCTCAAGGAGGTGTGTGACCTCCTTGGCACCCAGAAAATCCGCACCTCGCCCTACCACCCCCAGTCAGACGGGATGGTAGAGCGCTTGAACCACACCCTTACGTCCATGCTGTGCCACCAGGTGAACACGTCCCAGTCAGACTGGGACTTGTTCATTCCGGGGTCTTGGCGGCGTATTGGTTGGCCCCTCATGCCTCCACGGGATTTTTGCCTTTTTATTTGATGTACGGTAGGGAACCGGAGCCTCCGGTGCACGTCCAGATGGACGTTGGCTCCTCCAGGAAGGGGTCGGCGGTGCCGGCCCCTTTGAAGGTCGCGCTTGACCAGCTGCGCGAGGCGCGACAGGCCGCTGCCGAAAATTCCGCCAGCCGGCAGGCGGCTAATAAGCGGCTGCCCAAACACCAGGCAGCTGGCCTCCTGTGGGTAGCGGGTCAAAAAGCGTGGCTGCATTGTCCACAGGTCCACGTTGGCACATCGGCCAAATTGCATCGCCCTTGGCAGGGCCCCGTGGAGGTTGTGGAGGTCCGCCGGCCGCAATGCGTCCGGATTCGGTTCGGTCGCAGGCAGTGAATAGTGCACCCGTCCCGGCTCGAACGTTATGTTCCATCTACCCTGGGGGATCCACCCCCAATTCCGGAGCGGCCAGCTGATTATGCGTCCGGCGTGCCTGACCGGCCGGGTCTCGTTGACGGAGGTGACTTCCGGCCTGTGTGTGTGCCCCCAGGCCCCTCCCGAGTGAGGCCGACAGAAACCCCCGGGTCACCGGAGGCCACGGCGGTGGGCCTGTTGCCCGCTGACGGACCACCTGCATGGGTTACAGACGCTGCACGGGGGAGTGGGCCAGCAGCGCATACCCGCTCGAGGGGGATGCGGCTCCGGTGATGGCCTTGGTGGCCGTTCAGCGGGCCCAGCCCCTGGCGCCCGTTCGGCGCTATCCGGCGGATGAGGCCTTCGGGCTCTATTTGTTTGTTTTGTTGTTGCTGTTTTGCTTGAGGAGCCGTGCTGCCCTAATGTTTAATTGTCTAGCAGCCGGTTTTACCTTAAGGCACACGCACTTTTGTTCGGTCTTCGGTCCAGTGTAGGGCCCCGCTTGCGTGGTGATTACAGCCGGGTCGGCTGTTTTTTTTCACGGGGGGGGGGTGATGTAGAGGAGTAGGGGAGAGTAGTGGCGTCGCGTGCGTTGTCCAGCGCGCGATGACTTCACAGGACGTGGGGTCAAGCGCGCTGGACAGTGCACATGACGTCACATCTCCTAGGGGATTTAAGGGATACCCGTGACGTAAGCGGGGTCACTGTGGGAACGGGTAAAGTAAACAGGGTAAAGAGGGAACCAGGGATAGAGAGGGATCGAGTGGTGAGTCTGGGGAGAAGCCGGTGGTAGCTGTAGACAGACCGGAGCTAGCCGGCAGGGACCCGGACTCAGAGTAGAACCCCTAGCCCCTGGGAGTTGTGTACCCTTGTGTATTAACTATAATAAACCCTGGCGAAAGCCCCTAACTTACCTCCGTCTCCGAGTACGTACGTCAGGAACTACTCAACACATGTCTTAATTCACTGGCCAGGTGGTGTTGGTCAGAAATTCTATGAGCTCTGTGGTATAGCGTTTTGATGAGAGAATTTATTTGAGATGGGTGGTGGTGGGAATCGGGTTTCAAGTAGGAATCTGTGTGAGTGGCTTTCCTGTAGACAGAATGTCCCAAGGATCCGTCAGGTCTCCTCTCAAACAGAATATCCAAGAATGGTAGTTTACCATCTTTCTCCACTTCCATGGTGAATCTGATGGATGGGTGTCTGGAATTGATGTGGTCCAATAAGTGGTTCAATGCTGGGAGGCCAGGTGGCCAAATGACGAAAGTGTCATCCACATACCTCTTCCACAGGGAAGGACGCAGGGTGGATGTCTGGATGGCGTCTGATTCAAACTTTTCCATGAACATGTTGGCTATCACTGGTGACAAGGGGGAGCCCATAGGGGTACCCTCATTCTGTTTGTAGAAGGTGCAATTCCAGGTAAAATAAGTATTGGTGAGGCAATGCCTAACCAGTGCAGGTACATCCGAATTCAATCCATGTTGGACCAAGTCCTCAATTATTGTTAGGGTGTCAGGTACTGGGACCTTGGTAAACAGAGATACTACATCAAAACTGACGAGGATATCATCAGGAAATAATACCATGTCCTTAACCATAGAGATGAATTGGGTTGAATTGAGTACTGCCGAAGAGGTCTTGCCTGTGAAGGGAAGCAGAGTATCTGATAGAAACCGGGCCAGTTTGTACGTAGGAGAGTTGATCGTCGACACGATGGGTCGTAGCTGGGTGCCTTCTTTATGGATTATGGGAAAACCATAGAGTCTGGGAGGTCTTGCCGCCGATGGTTTTAGAGAGGGACGTTTGGTTGGTTCGATTACGGAAGTCGAACTCGTGATGATTTTGTTAGTTTTTGTCGTTAGGCTGTTAGTAGGATCGCTATTAATTTTGGAGTAACTCCCATCATTAAGTAGGTCCAGGATTTTGTTGTATGAATCTTTATCCATGATGACCGTGGCATTGCCCTTGTCTGCCAAGAGGATGACAATAGTGGGTCATTCTGTCTACAGGTAAGCCACCCACACAGATTCCTACTTGAAACCCGATTCCCACCACCACCCATCTCAAATTAATTTTCTCATCAAAACGCTATACCACAGAGCTCATGGCATTTCTGACCAACACCACCTGGCCAGTGAATTAAGACATGTACATCGGGCCCTCAGGATGAACGTATATTCTGACCGCACCATCTGCCAAGCTGTTTCTCCCACCATACAGAAACAGCCACATGGAACTCCGATCAAAACTATAACGTTACCATACATAGCAGGCGTGACCAAAAAGATCTCCAAAATTCTAAACAAACATAAGATTCAAGTCTGATTCAGTACAGTACATAAAATCCGTGATCTAATTCCATCTGTGAAAGATGTCATTCCTGACTTACAATACCCTGGAGTCTACAAACTGAGTTGCAGTTGTGGTGATTGCTACATTGGAGAAACGAAACGTCATATCTCTGATCGTGTCCGCGAGCACAAGTCAGATCTGAAACATGGCAAAACTGATTCTTCCGCCATTGCCGATCATTGCTACAATGCTGTGGGCTCTCATGAAATTGTCTTTTCCGAGACTAAGGTGCTCTGCAAGCCTCCTGGCTACCATCAAAGGTTTGTACACGAGGCCATCCAAATATACAAACACAGACATAATTTCAACCGTGATGATGGGTACAAACTTAATAATCATTGGAAAGATGTTATTAACCATGCAAAAAATATTTAACTACATATATTTGGAGCATTCATGGCAGCGATTTCAGCCGCACCACCTCTACATAACAATAGGCTCAGTCAACCATTCTACACAACAAAGACTAATTTCCTGGCAGCGATTTAAGCCGCACCACCTCTACATAATAATAGGCTCAGTCAACCATTCTACACAACAAACACAAATTTCTTGGCAGCGATTTCAGCCGCATCATCTCTACATAACAAAAAGGCTCAGTCCCTTTTACATGCACCTTTACATCATCCGCACCTAGTTTACACAACAAAGGCTCATTCCGCACCGAACCTCACAAAAATAATATTCAGGGCCTACCTTGGCTCCTCCCACCCACAATTGGTCCATACCAGAGACAGCTTTCCAAAGAAAGCTGTCTCTGGTATGGACCAATCAGTTTCAAAGTCAATGCATAAATAAATCAGAGTATTGTTTTTTGTTTGCATTTGACTGCAAGTATTGAGGTTAATGTAAGCATGATTCCTTGCAAAAGGTGTCAGTTTTGTTGCC
>CM025637.2:2395341-2410041 GCA_014621495.2 Entosphenus tridentatus
AATTGCATCATTGGGCAAGTCAGTAAAATAACAGCAACAACAGTCCCCGACAACACCAAGACAACACACAGTCCCTCAGGAGAATTTTACAAATTTGGCTGCAACTATCACTAATCTGCTTCACATGAAGACGGCTGCTTGCGTTGTGACTGTAATGTCCTGAGAATTTGATTTAATTATGTTTTAATTTTATTATTTTCTTTCTACGTGACTTTACTGAAAGAACCAATAATATGAATCCCTGCAGTCACGAAAGCTTTAAATCGAAATATACATTTGTATCACTAAAATTGTTTCTACATCCTAAAAAAAACTAACATCATAGTTTTTTCCTCAAACAAAAATCCCAATTCCATCATCTTCACCTATTACTGATATCAGAAACTAAATCAATGAATAGAGTACATCAAATAATTGGGTTTACACATGTATTCAAAACTTACATTCCAACCCCATATTTCTCACATCTCGAAGTAAAAAATAGGTTATATATGTGTAAACAAACATTGTTTTCCCATTTGATAAAGCCAGCACATTCTTGAAGCTATAATTCTACCACTATGGTGATGCTGCTTACATATCAGCTTCTAATGAATCACTAAACAGACTAAACCCACTTTATGATTCTGCACTTTTATTTGTACTGAATGTGGGCAGTGATGCATCTCGCTATAGTTCTCTTGCTGCCAAATGTGTGTTCAGGCACTTTTTCGTGCTCTCCCCCTGTCCATCACCGAGTCTGTTCATGCGACCAACGTCCGGTTGTATAATTGGTCGGGGTGTAGATGCTGGCACCAACGAACGAAGCACCTGATAACATCAAAGGCCTCTTCTAACAGTCTCTGGAACAGTCACTAAACCTAACAATGCAGTCTCTAGCAATTTCAGAGAAGGCCTCAAAACTGTGACCGTCCCACATGGCAGTGACACCTCCAACGACAACTCTGAAAGGCTGCTACATTTTTGAAGAGAAAATGGGCTTAGAATTGGTGGCTGCTGGTTCCAGCGCTTTGATATCCACATACCTGAATTTTAAACGACGGCCACACAGAGAAATAAATTTACCATATACTCATTTACTGCAGATGGAAAGCTCTGCTAAATTGCAGCGTTTATCAGAGCTTGGAGTTCGATACATTGGTATCACACTCAAACGATTCCCGAGCAACAAATCGCGACCGTCACCCCGATACAACATTAAAACAACTGTCAGATCCGGCATTCGAACAGCAATTCACGGTAAATATTATCAACCGATGTTCTGCTTTATCAAACGAAGAGTTAACAAATTAGAACCACTTAAGAGATTCTGTCAACAAAACGGCCAAGACCTGTCTTCAAAATCGTAGTAATACAAAAAGAGTGGACAGGAACGAGACATGGAGCTTCATTGACAATAAATGCAAAGCACGATTAGCAGGACCTGAAGAAACAATGCAAGAACTTAGGGCGGCCGCCAGAAGTGGGCAGAGGAAAAATCTGCAGCAGCGGAGCAAGAACTTGCTAATGTTCAGTAATGGATGACTTTGCCAACTTCAGGCAGCTCCGTGGAGCTCATTTCGCAGTTTCCACCCCGATCATGGACTGCAGTAGCCTCCTGGTCAGCGATAGGAAGCAGAAAGTAGCACGCTGTAAATCATTTTATTCTCATATTCTTGGTTCTGTAATGTGAGCAAGGATTGAGGGGGGGCGGAGTCTGGGTCACGTGGGAGAGGGAGGAGTTATGGTCACGTGGGGGAGAGGATTTAAGGAGGAAACCGGAAGGGGATCGGGAGGTTGTGACGGAGTGAACGATGAGGAGGCCACGCTGGGCAGAGAGCGAGGAGAGTGGCACGATCGTCACGCGGAGGAGGACGTCGGCACCGTCAGCCAACGGTGCCAGATCGTCAGGGGCTGGCGAGCTGTGGGAGGCTGGCTGTGGAGCAGAGCAGCTGGGGAGGCTGCGGTTCGAAAGAACAGCAGAGCAGCTGCCGACGGAGCAGCAGTGAGACTGGCGACGGGAGCAGCAGAGGGGCTGTGGTGTGAGCATCCGAGGAGACGCTAACCTGTACGTGGACGCGGTATCGAGCCTGAGCGTGGACGCCGTATGAGGGAGATTCCTCGAACCCAATAAAGGACAATGGAGATCGACACTGAGAGAGAGTCCTTTATTACACTGGTGTCGGAAGTGAAACGGCATGTCAAAACGGCTCAGAAAAAAGAACGTTCCTGCAACATCTTCGGCGGCATCTTCTGACGACGACCTCCCTCCAGCGGTGGCGCTACCGATGATGGAGGGGGGAAGCGACGCAGGAACAAGTGACGGCCCGGGCGTACAGGACGTTGCCGCTTCGGCGGGTCCACTGGCGCAGGTGGACGCTGACGACGGATGTCGACAGGTGGCGGCCCAACTGGAGGCACTGAGGACGATGTTGGCGCGGTTGTGCGACCTTGTGACGCCGGCGACGACTTCGGTGAGGCCCGGGGGTGAACAGCAGGCCGGAGCCTTGCCGTCGCCTTCAGCCCTCTCCGCCACGCGGCAAGAGGACGCCATCTTGGGCGTGGTCGCGGAGGAACGCCGGGAAGCCGCCATCTTGCGCTCTCCACCGCGGGAAGCCGCCATCTTCAACACGTTGCGGAGCGACGCCATCTTGTCACCAACGAACGAGACACCATTAAAGGAGGACGGTGGAGTGAGGACCCACAGCCATCATTTGACATCTGTCAAGGAGTTTTCCATCGGCGGCGATGGAGCGCCTTCGCCTGCTGCTTTAGGGCGGCTGTACGATCTGCTAAATGGACGGACGCGGAGGCCCTGGAAGTTCTACCAACACTCCTCGACGATGAATCCATCAGGTTCTTCCGCTCCATAAAGGCTGACAAGAAGAAGACGCTACAGGGGGTCTTCGAGGAAATGGCGGATGCGCATGAGCCTCTGGACGATGCCCATCGGAGATTTGTACAGCGGCAGCGGGCGCCCGAGGAATCGCCAGTGGCATTTCGGGGCGCTGTTCTGGAACTAGCGATGGCTGCATACCCCGATACGGAGCCGGATCTGTTGGAACCACTTGTGTGGGGCAAGATGCTCGAACTATCTAGAGACTTGGGGATTCCCATGCCGGTGTGCAGCCATGACAAATTAACATCCCGAGCTGCAGCTAAATGCTTGGACGCTCAATTTAACCTTCGACGCTGGAAATGAATGTCAGCGTGGACGGGGGGCCCCAGCGTCGAAGGCGGTGCTACGGGGTGGGACCCTAAAAAGGCGCTCTACGTTCCTGATGACAAGGATCTGCGGAAGTTGACGGCCGCCTCTGCCCAGTGGCCTGCTCGGGTGGGAGCGGGGCTGAGGTCCGGGCCGCCGACAAGGGAGCGTCGGGACAGGGGGAGTGTCACGCGCCGGACCGACGTCGAGTGTTTTCACTGTGGTCGGAAAGGCCACTTCACCAGGGACTGCTGGGCCCACATTCCGGGGCCGCCCCGGCAGGAGGTCTCGACCACGGACGTCGCGCCAAAGGACCATCCGGGACAGGCAAGTCGGTGTGCACCAGACACCCGGCAAGGCCTGTCAACTCATGCATCACCATCGCCGTGGGGTCCGCGTGTCATAAACAACGGGGGGCCGCCGATTGACGTGTGTCGTTCGCTCACGCAATGGCGAAAATTGGCACAGAGGGTGGTTGCGGCCGCTACTGGGTCGTCCACGGTGCCGGGTTCTATTCAGGGATTCGAGGTGCGCGTTTTGGTGGACTCCGGAGCGTCCGCGACTATTATCTCCGATGTCATTTTTCATCTCTTGCGCATTCCGCCGGGGAGGGTGCGACCGGTTTATGACTCTTGCATAGCGGCGAACGGGGGAAGTATGGGCATTGTGGACCAGGTGGACGCCAACATATTGATTGGGGGGGTGTCGGCGTCAGGGACCGTTTTAATCTCTAGGTCCCTCGTGGTGCCCTGTTTGTTGGGGACCGATTTCCTGGCGAAAATGCCCATTCAAATAAGGGTAAATCAAAATTGCATCGAATTACCGGGGGGTCAGAAAATGTCGTTCTTGCCATCACCCTGGGGCCAGCCTGCCCCTGTTTGTCAGGTGCAGGCGCTGTCCGAAGTATCTGTTGACGTTCCACCTGGTTCGCAGATGCTCATCCCGTTAAGATATCGGAAACCAGTACCTGGCGTTGAGGGAGCGGCAGGGGTTTTGTTATCGCCGTCCACAACTATAATGGCCGGGTTGGCGCTAGTGGGGGCACAAACGATTGTCCGGCTGGGACAGCCTCCGTTTTTACAAGTGCTGAACGGGAGTGGCGAGAATGTTAGTGTACCGGCTGGAACGGTTTTGGCTCACGCCACGACCGCATTCACGGCCCATGACGGGAAGGGCCGCCGGGACGTCATAGGGGGTGTTTTGGAGCCCCCGGGGCACGATGATCGTTGGGTTGCCGAATTGTGCGGGGAGAACTCAGCCCTGACTAGGGAACATCGATCCGCGCTTCGCGCGCTGTTGCTGCGCTATTCCGACGTGTTCAGCTCCAACGATTTTGACTTGGGACGCACCTCCTTGCTTTCCCACCACATCGAAACGGGAGACGTAGCTCCAATTAGGCTGAACTCGCATCGGTTGAGTCTGATGGAGCGGGATCATGTTCGCGGGGTGGTAGAAGACATACTGGTGGCCGACATAATATCCCCGTCTAACAGTCCATGGGGTGCGCCGGTAGTCCTTGTAAAGAAAAAGGACGGGAAACTGCGATTTTGCGTCGATTTTCGCAAGTTGAATAAGGTGTCTGTGGCAGACGCGTACCCCCTGCCACATATGGATGACTCCCTCGATGCATTGTCCGGGGCGAAGTTTTTTTCAACACTTGATCTCTCCTCGGGGTTTTGGCAGCTTCCCCTGGATGAGTCCTCGAGGGAAAAGATGGCTTTCCGTATGCCGCAGGGCTTATTTCAGTTCAATTGCCTTCTGATGGGGTTGAACGCTGCCCCCGCCACTTTCCAGCGCTTGATGGAGCTGGTGTTAACGGGGTTGCAGTGGGAGACATGTTTGATCTATTTAGACGATGTCATCGTCTTTAACCGCACATTTGACGAACATTTACTGAGATTGGAAACGGTGTTTGCTAGGATGCGCTCCGCCAATCTTAAATTTAAACCTTAAAAGTGTCACCTACTGCAACGATCTGTACGTTATTTGGGACACATAGTCAGTGCGGATGGGGTAGCCACGGACCCGGAGAAGACAGCGTGCGTTCGCAACTGGCCAACCCCGGCCTCGGTTGGGGACGTACCTCGCTTCCTTGGGTTCACCTCATATTACCGCAGGTTCGTTCCCAACTTTGCTATGATCGCGAGGCCCTTGCACCTCCTTACGGGAAAGGGTCGGAGGTTTAGTTGGGGATCGCCGGAGGAAACGGCGTTTGAGGGCCTACGCGATCGGTTGGCAACGGCGCCGACATTGGATTATCCCGATTTTGATCGACCGTTTATTCTGGATACGGACGCTAGTGACACCGGGATCGGGGCCGTTCTGTCACAGTCTAAGGGCGGCGTGGAACGCGTGGTAGCCTACGGTAGCCGCGTGCTGTCCCTGGCGGAAACTCGCTACTGTGTTACTCGCCGCGAACTATTGGCTATTGTTTATTTTCTCCACCAATATTGGCCCTATCTATACGGCCGTTCATTTATTGTGCGCACGGACCATGCGGCTCTGCAATATGCCCTGAGGGTTGACCAACCATCTGGCCAACTGGCACGATGGTTGGAAACCTTGCAGGAATTTTCCTTCGAAATTCAATATCGGAAGGGGTCGCGTCACACCAACGCGGACGCGCTTTCAAGGTTACCGTGAGGGTCCCCTTGCGCTTGCGCGTCGGGAACGAATAGGTGTACGCCGGTTCAGCTACCCTCTCAGCCTGTTTTGTCAGCTGTCGAGGTGCCTGAGGCTCCGGTGTGCCCAGGACCGGCCGATGGGGTTCTGAACCTGCCGCGCTCGGTATGGATTCGCGAGCAGTTGCTGGATAACTCGTTGGGGCCTTTACGGAGTCAGGCTGCGAAGGGAGAGGGGGAACGGCTATCCGGTGGGACGCCGGGGGCCGCTCTCCGGGATGGGTTGCTCATGTGGAGAGAGGGGTTGCATGGCCGCTGGCGTCTGGTGGTACCATCGTCTTTACGCTACGAATTGATTCGGACTCTGCACTGCGAGACGTTATTACATCTCGGAGTGCAGAAGACTCTGTTAACGTTGCAGCGGGATTACTTCTGGCACGGCATGATGACGGATGTCGTCGCACACGTTCGGGCGTGTCCCGCGTGTGCCCGCCGAAAGCCACCTAAGAACCCATATGTGCCGCCGGTGCAATCTATACAAGTATCTCGGATTAACGAGTTGGTGGCGTTGGACGTTTTGGGACCCTTCCCGACATCCGCTAGCGGCAATACATTTCTGCTGATCGGGGTTGAATATCTTTCCCGCTGGCCGATGGCCTGGCCCTTACCCGACCAGTCGGCGGCATCTATTATGGACGCCTCTCTGTTTGGATATGTACTGGATAAAGGGGCGCTGGAAAGACTGCTCACGGATCAGGGCCGGAATTTTTCTTCTAAATTATTGGCGGAAGTGTGCGCTGCTCTGGGGACCAAGAAGGTCCGTACGTCTCCCTACCACCCGCAGACGGATGGTATGGTGGAACGGCTTAATCGGACGCTGTCGGCCATTCTGTGTCACACGGTTGATGAGAACCAAGCTGATTGGGATTTACATATTCCTGGGGTACTCTCCGCGTATTGGATGACGCCTCATGCGTCCACAGGGTATTCTCCATTTTTCTCATGTACGGCCGCGAGAATGTGCCGCCGGTGAACGTACAGCTGGGTATGGGGGTGAAGGGCCCTGCTAAGCCTCTCCCCGATTACATCCGGGAAACTGTTCAACGCATCTCCGAGGCAAGGGAGGGGGCCCGATTGGCTACTGCCAGGACACAGGCGCGAAACGAACGATGCGCCCGGCGGTCGAAGGGTAAATGCCCCTGGCAAGTGGGGGACGTGGCCTGGCTGCACTGCCCGCAGGTGCGGCCGTGGACCTCCCCAAAGCTTCACAAACCATGGCAGGGTCCGGTCACGCTCATTGAGGTCCCTAACCCACAATCCGCGCGGGTTCGTTTCGGATCGCGGCGCTGGTACGTCCATACATCTCGGTTGAAGCCTTACGTGGCCCCGCGGACTGATGCGTCATCTACTGATGTTGCCTTGCCAGTGTCTATTGCACCCGACGCACCTCTGCCTTTGCCTGTTGACCCTGCAAGCGCGCCTGTCGTGCCTTCTACAGACGACCCAGCTGTGACGCTGACGGATGCGGCGAATCCTGCTCTGGGAGGGCCTACCACGGCATCAGGGTCACTTCACCCCGCTGCCCCTCCAACCCCACCACAGACACGGTTGCAGGAGACCCCGGACTTGGGGTTCACTGGGGAACAGGACCTTGGCGTTGACGGGCCTCCACCAGCGGCGGGCAGTCTTGATCCCGTCGCTCTTAAAACCCCATCGCGTTCTCAGTCTGTGGGGGGGCCGCCGGCCGTTCGGGACGGGCCGGCGACTCGCACGCGTTCAAAATCCCTTACCTTTCGTTGATTGTGTTCTGTTCTTGTCGTTCTTGTTGTTGTTTTCTCCATTGTCCGGTGATGCCAGATGCTTGTAATGTTGCTCGCATTATTTTTATTCTATTTATTGCAGCCGAGGTCGGCTGGGTTTTCATCACGGGGGGGGGGGGTCGTGTAATGCGAGCAAGGATTGAGGGGGGGCAGAGTCTGGGTCACGTGGAAGAGGGAGGAGTTATGGTCACGTGGGGGAGAGGATTTAAGGAGGAAACCGGAAGGGGATCGGGAGGTTGTGACGGAGTGAACGAGGAGGAGGCCACGCTGGGCAGAGAGCGAGGAGAGTGGCGCGATCGCCACGCGGAGGAGGACGTCGGCACCGTCAGTCAACGGTGCCAGATCGTCAGGGGCTGGCGAGCTGTGGGAGGCTGGCTGCGGAGCGGAGCAGCTGGGGAGGCTGCGGTGCGAAAGAGCAGCAGAGCGGCTGCCGACGGAGCAGCAGTGAGACTGGCGACGGGAGCAGCAGAGGGGCTGTGGAGTGAGCGTCCGAGGGGACGCGAACCTGTACGTGGACGCGGTATCGAGCCTGAGCGCGGACGCCGTAAGAGGGAGATTCCTCGAACCCAATAAAGGACAACGGAGATCGACACTGAGAGAGAGTCCTTTATTACAGTTCTTTAGGTAAAGTAACGTGAATAGAAAAAAAACTAATGAATGTACGTGGATACTGAGACTCCCACTTTTGAAAATGTACTAGGTGAATTTGTGAGTAGAATATCAATCTGAAGCAGAATATTTATAATGGAGTAATACAATAAGCTATGACGCTCTTTTTCACATATGTCCAGTAGGAGCGGGTCAGAGAGTTACCACAACAAACAATACAAACACTGAACATAATGCAAAGTGTAGAAAAGAAAAGCCAGTCACTAAAAAAGAAAAGTTTAATAAATGAAGTAAATACGTTCAGATTGCGTAAGTACACCAATTCCCAAGCTTGGGCAAGGCATAAAAACAACAGCAAAAACAGACCCAGACCACACCACGCAGCTGTGCTGGACATCTATGAAAAAGAGCTTCATAGCTCATTGGATTCCTCCAGAATAAATTGTAATTCTGATTACGCCAGCAGTCTATATGCCCAGCTAGCTGTACGCACTTTATGGTTAGCTCAGGGTGGGATTACATTTCTTGTAGGCCCTAGGCACTTCTGTTCCGTCGACCTTCAATTATAACTTTCTACAGTTGGTACTGCTGCCCATGTTACCACCGCTGTTGTCACTCACTTGTTTCACATGTATTTCGTCTAGCGGCTGGACAGATGTCGTTACTGATACTTAAATTATTTAGTCTGTACCCTAATTCGATGGGATCGCGCTGCGTGCCACAGATAAGCAAATGTCATTTTAAATAATTGGAAAAAAAAAACAAGGTAAGCCTTAACATATTACAAGAGAAAATGTCTTAATTTTTTTTTACGATGATTATTATATCGGATGACACCTTTTAAAATGATGCCGTTTATTTTCATCAATAACAAAGTCAAGGTTCTCACAGGACAATCACATGCCAAGCGCCATATTGCTTGACTTATAGATAGATCACTGTCCACAGAATAGATAGATCACTGTCCACAGAAAATAATGTTGTGGGGGCCAATGCATTGGTTGCTGCATATCCAGCAGCTCTTGAAAAAGTATTCATTGTTGAATTACTGTTGATCCTTCATTTTTATGCAGAGAAAAAAAACAGTGTCAGATACAGTGAGGGAAAAAAGTATTTGATCCCCTGATGATTTTGTACGTTTGCCCACTGACAAAGAAATTATCAGTCTATAATTTTAATGGTAGGTTAATTTGAACAGTGAGAGACAGAATAACAACAACAAAATCCAGAAAAACGCATGTCAAAAATGTAATAAATTGATTTGCATTTTAATGAGGGAAATAAGTATTTGACCCCTCTGCAAAACATGACTTAGTACTTGGTGGCAAAACCCTTGTTGGCAATCACGGAGGTCAGACGTTTCTTGTAGTTGGCCACCAGGTTTGCACACATCTCAGGAGGGATTTTGTCCCACTCCTCTTTGCAGATGTTCTCCAAGTCATTAAGGTTTCGAGGCTGACGTTTGGCAACTCGAACCTTCAGCTCCCTCCACAGATTTTCTATAGGATTAAGGTCTGGAGACTGGCTAGGCCACTCCAGGACCTTCATGTGCTTCTTCTTGAGCCACTCCTTTGTTGCCTTGGCCGTGTGTTTTGAGTCATTGTCATGCTGGAATACTCATCCACGACCCATTTTCAATGCCCTGGCTGAGGGAAGGAGGTTCTCACCCAAGATTTGACGGTACATCGCCCCGTCCATCTTCCCTTTGATGCGGTGAAGTTGTCCTATCCCCTGAGCAGAAAAACACCTCCAAAGCATACTGTTTCCACCTCCATGTTTGACGGTGGGGATGGTGTTCTTGGGGTCATAGGCAGCATTCCTCCTCCTCAAAACCCGGCGAGTTGAGTTGATGCCAAAGAGCTCCATTTTGGTCTCATCTGACCACAACACTTTCACCCAGTTGTCCTCTAAATCAATCAGATGTTCATTGGCAAACTTTAGACGGGCTTGTATATGTGCTTTCTTGAGCAGGGGGACCTTGCGGGCGCTGCAGAATTTCAGTCCTTCACGGCGTAGTGTGTTACCAACTGTTTTCTTGGTGACTCTGGTCCAAGCTGCCTTGAGGTCATTGACAAGATCCTCCCATGTAGTTCCGAGCTGATTACTCACCGTTCTCATGATCATTGCAACTCCACGAGGTGAGATCTTGCATGGAGCCCCAGGCCGAGGGAGATTGACAGTTCTTTAGTGTTTCGTCCATTTGCGAATAATCGCACCAACTGTTGTCACCTTCTCACCAAGCTGCTTGGCGATGGTCTTGTAGCCCATTCCATCCTTGTGTAGGTCTACAATCTTGTCCCTGACATCCTTGGATAGCTCTTTGGTCTTGGCCATGGTCGAGTGTTTGGAATCTGATTGATTGATTGCTTATGTGAACAGGTGTCTTTTATACAGGTAACAAGCTGAGATTAGGAGCACTCCCTTTAAGAGTATGCTCCTAATCTCAGCTCATTACCTGTATAAAATACACCTGGGAGCCAGAAATCTTTCTGATTGAGAAGGGATCAAATACTTTTTTCCCTCATTAAAATGCAAATCAATTTATAACATTTTTTACATGCGTTTTTCTGGATGTTGTTGTTATTCTGTCTCTCACTGTTCAAATAAACCTACCATTAAAATTATAGACTGATAATTTCTTTGTCAGTGGGCAAACGTACAAAATCAGCAGGGGATCAAATACTGTTTTCCCTCACTGTATGCTCAAGGCCAAATATCTGTTAAGCTGATCAGCAGCTTTCCGAATGGTTACATTTCTCTAAGGATGTATCTTACTATCTTGGGCACGAATTGTGAAAAGAAGCGTTTTTTTGAAAAGCTAAAACTAATTATTAAAAAAAACTGTCTCCGATCAACCATAGGACAACAACGCCTTATCTTCCCTTGTACTACTCTATCCTTGCTATACAGTATACATATATTAATGCAAGAAGATATCCTGGTAAATTTTTTGTAATACTTATAAACATAATCAACGTTTTTTTCGTAGGCCCTTAAGTTTCCGTAGGCCCTAGGCACAGCACTTACTGTGCCTTTTGGATAATATGGCCCTGGGTTAGCTGCAGAGTTGGCAGCACCGGAATCCAAGCATGAGACCTCTCTGTGTGTGACAAATTTGATGACATTGCTTTTGTCGAATTTCCACCCACAAAATCCTGAAAGTAAATTGTACCTCATCCTGGACTTGTATATTATTAGTAAATTTGATATAAATGTATTAAGATAAAGATTATTTCAGTTTTATAACTCCTCAGCCCAAACTAGTAATGCTTTGATATCTACATTGCCTTTGTACTGTTTATCATTTGGTGTTGTTCTCTGGGCTAATACTGCTGAGACAAGGCCATAAAGGAGGCTGTCTCTGGTGTAGGCCAATCAGTTTAAAGGACAATGCATAAATTATAAAAATATGTTTGCATGTTTTAACGCAGGCATTTGTGGTTAATGCAGACGCGATGCATTGCAATATGTGTCTATGTGGTGTTTGAACATCTTAACACCTCCTGTATGATTGCTGGCAAAGGGAAAGCCTATTCTTTTTCATAATATCATGATGTGTCCATCCTCACTCCACACTACATGGCCATGGCAACTCAGTCTCACTTTCCTCACATTATCGATACTAGTTGGTACCTTCAGTTGTTTTATAATGCTCTGACTTCTCTTCCCATCATTTGTATGTTTACTGCCTTGTCTACAATGTTTATCTTACAAATGTATGTTTTCCTTGAAGGAGCAATATACAGCAGGTAGACTGCAGGGATCAATGAGAGTATCATGGGTGATGGATCAAAAATTTCAGCACAAATTTGAAGTTGTCTGAAATAATCAGAATGTATCAAGCAACCCTAAGATGTTCTTCTTGGTTCTTTCGGTAAAGAAAGAACCAAGAAGATGAATCCCTCCAGTCACGAAAACTTTAAATCGAAACCCTAAGATGCTTTGGAGAGGAGGTGGCCAGGTGTATCAGAGGTTTGATTGCTGAACTAGCACTGCTAAGGTCCTGGATTCGAAATCAAGTCAGCACTCTGACCTCTGAACAACGTGGCCATCTCTCTCTGTCGAGAATCGAGATTCCAGGTTGATCACGTGCGATTGAAATGCTACATAAAAACCAAGATCTCACTTCTGCTACGAGTTACCCGCACATCTACAAGCTTACGTTTTTAAAACTGTGACGGAAGGGTTTGCCTTCATGCAGTCATTCGTCACAGGCGACTGCCTGGATTCGAACAGAGGTTTTCAGTGATGCTGGCTCAAACGGTTGTGGATGCGATAATGGTGATACTGAATACAAACACAATCCAATGTATTTTTAAACATATTTTATTTTGCATATCCATCCCAAAGCATTGCATAACATGCAAATGACTATGTGACTATTTGCATGTAATTTCCTATAATTAAAAGAGCATGCAATTGCAATCTAAATTATTAAATACAGATGGTGGTTGTGGTGATGATACTGCAAGAGTGGTTCTTGAATTTGTGGATGTCAACTTTGGAGAAACTGTTGCTAATTCGAGGCCAGTTGTCATAATTTGTATTTTACATGCAGTGTGAAATGGAAAACAAATATGAGCGTTTCTTAAAATAGCTGTCCCAACACAAATGATGATTGGTTGATTGTATGGGGAATCTTTATATTTCTGTCACCATTTTGTTTGGTATAATTCAAACGTGGATGTCGTCTCTCTCCAATTTTGGTAAACATATTGGTTAAGTTCATCGATTTTTATGTGCGTGGCAGCATGCATAATCTGTAATGTCAATATATGTTCGTACTGTTTTGCCGTGAATAATTTGCTCTGTGTAGGTTTTAACTCTCCACCTCATTTCTGCTGCCCATAAAGCTTTCACATCTTTCACCTCCTTCCAGTTCTTTATATCGGCCATCCAGTCTTTTTGGTTCTTTCGGTCACGAAAGCTTCAAATCAAGATCGGTCATCCAGCTTGTACTTTGATACCTCGAACCCTTCCATATTTGTACTCTGCAGATGCCAGTTTGTGTTGTCTTGTTATATTGTCCAGACTACTGCAGGAAGGTTACGTCCATTTGCTTTTGAAAGTTGGAGCTCATGATCACCTAAGTAATTGGCAAATGTGATTTTTAGCTTTGATCCTTATCTGTGAATCGATAGTTAGATTATAATATCCAATATTATGAAGATACCCTCTGCAGTGTTGGTTTGATCTGGAACTGTTTGTGTTGTCGTTTTGTTGCCTTGGCCAACTATGCATTTAGTGTTGAAAAATCGTCAGGAATTTACTTATGCTATTTGTACGTATATATTTTTTTTATTGTTAATTACTTATTTACGTTCTAGGTACTTGCTTATAATTGCTCTACCTTGTACTCCTGTCGTGTTTTGTATTGTTTGTTGTTGTAACTTGCTGACTCGCCCCTACTGGACATCTGTAAAAAAGCGATTAATAAATCATCGGATTCCTCCAGGATTAATAAAAATTATGATTATGATAATTTCATTGTGATTTCTGAGCGAACAGACTCGCTTATGTACGGTATGTGCGAGAAAAAGTAATTTAAATAACTGCATCTTTGTGTTAATTCTTTTTGCAC
This sequence comes from Entosphenus tridentatus, assembly GCA_014621495.2. Taxonomy (NCBI): domain Eukaryota; kingdom Metazoa; phylum Chordata; class Hyperoartia; order Petromyzontiformes; family Petromyzontidae; genus Entosphenus; species Entosphenus tridentatus. The sequence continues at coordinate 2,409,157 of CM025637.2, forward strand.
CGATTCAAAGGCTATTTAATTTCAAGAACTGTACTCTCTCAAATGGCGTATGTATTGCATCATATTTTTTCCGCAAGTTTCAATTAATTATTTTTAAAAAAACAGGCAGCGTTGCATGCAGCATGCAGCTGGTAAAGCGCAGAACGTGCGTGCTTTTGCAATTCCGCGTCACTTTTCCTTTGTTTCTGCAGTCGCCTTGGTGTAGGCAAGGCCCTTGTAGACACCCTCCATTGGAATGTCGAAGGTGGCGCCGTTCAATAAGGACATACGCACCATACCCTTGTACGGGAGATCGATTTCTGCACGACCGATGGTTATGTCGATCATCGTGGTTTTGCCTGGAGGAACCGTGACGTCGAATGAGAGGAGCTCGGTTTTCGATTCTGAATTCTCCACGCCGTGCGTGCTCTCGGTGCCAACGGTGAAACTAAAGCCACTTTCAACCTCCACGACATCTGGAATGCCGGCTTTGACGCTGATGCTCACGGTTGCCTCCAGCTTGTTTGAGATCGACCAGGAGGAGGTTTTGGTCAAGGTCTTGGAGGATTCAATTTTATAGGTTTGGGGAACAGAACCCTTATTGTTGTAACTGATTGATTTGATCTCTTCCATCTGGACTTTTGGAAGCTCCTTGTGCAGTGTAGGGTATGTCACGTTGATCAATTCTGAACGTTTCACCGAATTAATGAACACGAAGCCCATGCAGTCGATGTCTGAACCGCCTTTTCCCTGAATTCCAAGGCAGATCCCAGAGCCGATGTCGACTGGGTATTCGGTCTTTAGGCCCCAGTCTGTCATCTTTACGAAGAAATCCCTGCCTTTGCTTGTTCTGAACTTGAAGGCGCCCATGCGTGTGCCAGCCCCATTCCCCCACAGTGAGAGGGA
>CM025637.2:2526494-2568388 GCA_014621495.2 Entosphenus tridentatus
GAGTAAATAGCGTGACGTGAGTGATGGAAACAATAGAAATGCATTTAAGAAATAAGCAGAAATGACAGACTGGCAGTAGACCGTGGCAGCGTTATAAAAGCGCAGCAAAAAAAGTGGAAATTGAGCAACCCAAAAATTTGAAAAGAGTTTTGTCTACACAAACATAATTTTTGTAACATGTGAACTTGTTTCATAATGGTAAACAATGAACTTGAGTTGTTATCTTCACAAAAACATAATTATTGTAACATCTGTGAACTTGTTTCATAATGTTGAACAATGAAGCTGAGTTGTTATCTACACATAAACATTATTATTGTAATGTTTGTCAACTAATGTGTGTTAAGAATAGTAAATAATGGACTTGAGTTGTTAGCGTAAGAAGCAAGGAACTTTGTACTTACCATAGCCATGTTGAGGCCTTGTGCCATGCTTAGTCCCCGTCCTGGCCTACATTGGCGAGGTGGCGGCGTTGGCACATTGCCAGGCTAGGGGCTGGGCCGCTACCCCCTCCCCCCCCCCGCAGCATCCCCCGCCCGTGCAAGAATAATGTTATGCAAGCACTAAAATATAATTATCTACGGAGTCTGTACTATAAACTGGACGCATCGTGTTAGGGGAGGCGAAGAGGACATGACACTGTGAAGAAATATCCGCAGCGTGTTTGTGTGTATGTGTTGGCTGTAAAACGCGTAAAAGGAAATGTCCCCGTGAGCTGGAGCGAACGCGCAACTTGGTTGGGTCCGCCCCCCCCCCACGCAATTGGCGTCAGTTGGTACGGTCGATGTCGAGCAATAACTAAATAATTAATAATAGAAACGGCACAAATGTGTTAATTAAACTACTTTAAAGTTCAGGGATGGGAAAACGAAATAGCCTATTCCCACCGCGGGGCTTAGGGCGTGCCGCCTGGAAATTTCTTTTCTACATATAGCCCACCGTCCGAGAGCCAAATCCCCCGCAAGCGCGAGCGCGCGGAGACTTTTATATATAAGAGAAGAAGAAGATAAAGATAAAGATAATAAAAAGAAGAAAATTAAAGAAAAGAAAAAGAAAAGAAAGAAGAAAGAAAGAAGAAAGAAAGAAGATAGAAGAAGATTCATCTTTATTGATTTGAAGCTTTCGTGACTGCAGGAATCCATACTCTTTGGTTCTTTCGGTAAAGTCACGTAGGTATAAAATAAAATAAATCACTACGTTTCGGGCGCAACACAAGCGTCCGTCATCAGGTGGGAAAGCTTTTCCACCTGAAACGTCAAGATTGATATTATTTTTTATTTACGCGACTTTACCGAAAGAACCAAAGAGTATTTATCCTTATGTTTTGAGTCGCTTGCAGAGTCAAGGACTGTGAGACGTTGTATTGAACTAAGCTATAAGAGGTGTGAGAAGCTAATAGGTGTGCGAATACATTTTATGAGTTTTGGAGAGTGAGGAGCAGCGCGGCCACAGGCATTCCGACTGCTATTCGCCCCAGGTGCGCAGATAATCTGCGGACGTGCTGACTCAGAAGCCCCGAGCACACTCCAGCAAAGGTCTAGCTCAAGGATCAACAGTGTCTGGTGCCAAGATGGGTAATGCGCTGCCACCCAGTGGACGAGCTGCGAGCGCTACCTGGTGACGTGACCATCGCGCACACCAATCCATCATCCCTGCAAGCACGGGCACCGCCGCCAGCGTGAGCAGCTTACCGACTCAGCAACCACTCCTGCGGTGGACAGAACCTGACGGCGCAACCGAGAGCACCGTGTGTTCGACACACACAACCGACGACCCAGCGCCCCCTGCTGGGGACCTGAGGTATTTTTGGTACAAGGAACACTGCACTACAAAGTTCGCCTCTGGACCTCAGCAAGGCAGTTAACAGGAATAGTACATGGACAACTCAAACCATACTGACCGCACTAATTTTTGGACCTCATAGTGACTTCCCTAGCACACACACACAACGCGCATATCAGTACGAATAAGATTGTTCCAAGAAGTTGTTTTTTGTTTGGCAAAGGGTTGCCATTCCAAGGTGGTGTGTTAACTATTCGCTGGTCAAATCTTGACTGAATGCTTTCGTGACTGCAGGGATTCTTATTCTTTGGGTCTTTCGGTAAAGCCACGTAGATGAAAAAAAAAAGTTTTCACGACGTTTTTATCGCAACACAAGTAATCGTCATCAGGTGAAAATATATAGCGGGAGAGCTGCTGAGGCATAAAAAAATATAGTGGGAGAGCTGCTAAAGCAGGATGTTATATAGGTTTGAGATGGGTGTAGCCCAAGGGTAAGTGGGCAAGGCTAGAGATGGAATTTGCGTGTAAATGTAAGATCCTCCACGACTACGATGCTGTGGAGGTGGCCATTGTATTGTGAGAGATTAGCATGTCAATGTAAGAAAACCACTGCAATGGTGGCTGTGTTAGTGAGACATCTAGCCTGTTAAAAAAAAAGGTTTTCACGGAAAATTTTGAGACAGATGCCATCCAGGCATCCACCCTACGTCCTTCCTTGTGGAAAAGATATGTAGATGACACGTTCGTCATCTGGCCACATGGCCTACCAGCGCTGGGCCAATTCTTCAACCACATCAATTCCATACACCCAGCCATCAAATTCACCATGGAGGTGGAAAAGGATGACAAGTTACCATTCTTGGATGTTTTAATCGAAAAGAAACCAGATGTCTCAATTGGACACTGTCTACAGGAAAGCCACCCATACGGATGCCTATCTAAAACCTGACTCCCACCACCATCCCTCATCAAAACTGTTGTATTTCTGACCATCAGCACCTAGCCAGTGAACTGGAGCATGTACACCAAGCCCTCAAGATGAATGGATATTAGGACTTCACAATCCGTAAAGCTATCACCCCCAACCGTTTTGAAAGAACCATCTGAGGATCCAATCAAAATCATCACCTTGTCATACATAGCAGGAGTTACCAAAAGTATTTCCAAAATCATGAGCAAACACAAGATCCAAGTTCAATTCAACATAGTACATAAAATTCGTGATCTGATCCCATCTGTGAAGGATGTGATCCCTGACATGCAATACCCCGGTGTCTACAAACTAAGCTGTGTCTGCAGCAGTAGTTACATTGGGTAAACTAAGTGACATATCTCGGACCGTATTCGTGAACACAAGGCAGATCTGAAACACGGTAAGACCAATACCTCGGCTGTGGCTGATCATTGTTTTAACACAGTGGGCACACACAAAATAGATTTTTCCAAGACAAATGTACTCTGCAAGCCCACTGGCTATCAACAAGCCATCCAGATATATAAACACAGACAATTTCAACCGAGAAGATGGGTACAAACTGAGCAATCATTGGAAGGACGTTATTAACCAGTTTAAGTCATAACTGGCTGAGATGTTTCCATCCTACCTGCCGATGTTAGCAGTTATTTCCGACTCTCTGAGTTATATTACCAGGTTAAATGTCTTTACATTAACAGGCTAAATGTCTCACTAACACAGTCACCGTTCTGGTGGTTCTCTTACATTGACATGATAATCTCTCAAAATACAATGGCCACCTCCACAGCTTTGTTGTTCTTGATGTGGCGGTGGTGCCCGGTTTCCTTACATTGACATACTAATCTTAGAGTAACAGGCTAGATGTCTCATTAACACAGCCACCATTGCGGTGGTTTTCTTACATTGACGTGCTAAAACTCTCCTAATACAATGGCCACCTCCACAGCTTCGTAGTCGTGGAGGTATATCAGCTCTCTGATCTTACATTTACACGCCCAACTTACCCTTGGGCTACACCCATCTCAAACCTATGTAGTGTTATAAAGGACGGACTCTAAATTTATTTATGGCACACACTGTTTATTATCTTAACACACAGTCTCCTGACCCTGCACAGCTCAGACTCACTCTTCGCTCCTTTCCTACGAAGGTACAGCCTTCGGACTTGCGTTCTATCTAATCTTCCCGCTAGCCTAGCATCCTTCGGCTGGGACCTAGGGGATTTTCCCGCTAGCCTAGCGTCCTCTGGCTGGGACCTAGGGGAGGCACACTGACCCGCCGCTGGCCCGGCGGGTCCCCGACCTCTGGTCGCTCAGGACCTTCACCCTCACAAGGGCGGGAAGGCTGGGAGCCAGGGTCCTATCCAGGACCTATCTCCCCTGACCACTGGTTACACTGAGCCCCAGCCCTGACAAGGGCTTGAAGGCTTGGTCCAGGGTCCTAGCTGTCTTCGGCCGACTTGGGTCTTCGTGGAGCAGAACTCCCCAGAGCTCTCAGCGCTCCGGCTTTAATACCTGTTCGTGACCGGGTTGACCAATCCCCGGCCACCTCGTAGACCCTTCCGATTGGTCCTTCCCAATCTGGCGTTTGGATCCTACCTCACCCCATTTTACCCTAACCGTTAGATTGAGCGGGAAAACCTTGTTTACTAACTGCTCTCTCACAGCTTGCGAACAGCGAGTAGTTATCACTACTACACCTATATAACTTCCTGCTTTAGCAGCTCTTTCGCTATATTTTTTTCTGCCTCAGCAGCTCTGCCACTATATTTTTTTCACCTGATGACGATTGCTTGTGTTGCTATCGAAACGTCGTGATATTTTTATTTTGTATTCTTATTTCTCTATCTACGTGGCTTAACTGAAAGACCCAAAGAATATTAGCTGGTCGTAAAAAACATTTTTCTGTCCCTTGAGTTGCATGAATACAGTCGTCTAGAAGTATTTTAGTCATTCGTTTTCTTTCAGCACTTAATATTACCAATAAGTTCATTGATGACACACTAAACATTTATATACATCTATGTTAGGAATCTACGCACTCACATGAATAATATTGTTTTGAGATATTTTAATGATATAATTTTGCCCACGAATTCATTGATGTCCTATTAGCCAATTGATAAGCATCTGTTAGCCAAACCAACACACTCGCATGTACACTATTGTTTAGGAACATTTCATTAACTGCTAATCTTACCAATGAATTCCTTGATGTCACACTACACAATTATAATAATTTATGTTACGAATCTATACACATAAATACTATTGATTTGAGATATTACACTTAATCACACAATCTTGTCCACTAACCCATTTTTGTCCTGCTTGCAAATTGATAAGCATCTATTCAATTTTGATTTAAAGCTTTCGTGACTGCAGGGATTCGTATTCTTGGTTCTTTCGGTAAAGTCACGTAGAAGGGAAACAATCATATAATAAAAATATAAAACAATAAAATTCTCACGACGTTTCGATTGCAATAAAAGCAATCATCATCAGGTGTGAAAACCACAGCAAGAAAATTTGAAAAAGGTCGCGTTGTTTTCTTAACGTTAGCACCACGGACAGCGACTTGGCAGTTCATCTTCTTCTTGGTTCTTTCGGTAAAGTCACGTAGAAGGGAAGTAATAAAATAATAAAAATAAAACATAATAAAATAATTCTCACGACGTTTTGGCCACAACGCAAGCAGCGGTCCTCAGGTGAAACCAGGTCTGTCGAGGTGACAGCGTCTGAATGAAACAGCACACGTGCTTGGAGCATATATATAAGCTGGGTTGGAAGGGGGGGGGGGGGGAAGGGGCGCCTTGACAAAATAATTTGCATATCAAGAGGAATTTAGCATATTTATGGGAAATGCAGGTATGTGATTAGTACTACTTGTGTCCGTGCATTATGCAGGATTAGCAGCATCCAAGGGAGGGAATATGGGAAATGCAGGTATGTGATTAGTGCTACTTTGCCCGTGCATGATGCAGGATTAGCAGCATCACAGGGAGGGGATAGGGGTAGCATTAATAAAGGGAAGAAGTGTTAATAGTATGTAGCTGCAGTAACGAAAACCACCACGTAAACAACTAAAGTATAAACTACATAGTATCATCATTATACTAAATATAGTCTACAATAAGCTGAGTTACTAACAGCAAGTAATACATTACAATTCTAGATGGACGAGTCCATCTATGTTTGGAAAAGAGAAGGGGGAAGAGGAAGAGAATGGAAAGCGGTCTGAAAGTCACCGTAAGCGTGAACACAATCAAGTAAGACCCGAAATGGTTTATCAAATCTTTCCAATGATTGCTAAGCCAGAATCCATCTTCTCGGTTGAAATTGTCTCTGTGTTTATATATGTGGATAGCCTCATGAAGCAATCTCTCATGGTAGCCAGATGACTTGCGGAGAACCTCTGTCTTGGAGAAGTCAATGTCATGTGAGCCCACTAAATTATAACAGTGGTCTGCCATGGCCGAGGTGTTGGCTCTGGATCGTTATCCTCGTCTTCGTCTTCCTCCGCCCCGTCGATCTCCGCTACCCTGGGCCCACAGGCAAGTCGCGATGCATCAGACACCCGGCCGCCACAGTCACTTCATGCATCTCCCTCTTCGAGCCCACTAGGTTCGCACACCGTCATTACTCATCGTGTCACGGCACACGAGTGGCGGACTTTGGTGGCCGTGGGGCGCGGGGCAGTGGACCGCGTTGTCGCAACATGTTGTGGCGGCGGCGATGGTTTCGTCTGCGGTGGTCGGGTTCATGCAGGGAGTAGACCTGAGGGTGCTGATTGATTTTGGAGCATCGGCTAGTATAATTTGAGTTTATTTTTAAGTCTTTGCCGCCAAGGTCTTGTTATTTTAATCCGGTGAATAGTGCATGTGTTGCCGCGAATGGCAGGAGTTTGGGTATTTTCAGCCAAATATTGGTAAAAGTCCGCATTGGGGACATTGAGTTGACAGGGCCACTGTTAGTTTCTAAGACATTGGCTGTGCCTGTCTCTTGGGCACCGATTTTCTAAGAAGGATGCCCCTTAAGATCATCAAGGGTGTATTCAATTGCTGTTGGGATGGCGGTTGGTTTTTGTGAAGTCCCCGACTAGATTGAAGAGGCCTGATGTCTCGGTTCAGGCCCTATTGAAGGAGACTATCACGGTTCCTCCAGGTGTTCAGATGTTGGTGTCCTTGTGGCTGCAGAAGCAGGTTGATTGCGCAGACAACGTTGGAGAGGTCCTTTAATCCCTTCGAATAAGGCGATTTGGGGTCTCGCGTTGGTGGGGGCCCAAACGATAGTAAGGGGGGCCAGGAGTCATTTTTGTAAGTGTAGTGAGTCAAACTGAGTCGCAGACGTTGTCTTGGTAGCAACAATATTTATTACATCAACTCAACACAACATTATGTAACCTACACTCGGGTGTTGAACGCCCATCTAACCACGTTATGGCAGAACAAGACACGGTCCCGCTATCCCGGTCCGGACCACGAGCTGGGTTCAGATCGTGTGGCAGAGGCTTCTTCAACTCGACGTGGATCTTCTTCACCAACAAACCGAAGAACCCCTCACCCCTCACGGGGCCCCCATTATATCGCCCCGGTCTGGTGCTGGCTCCGCCCCTCACCCCGCCTGCCTTCTAGATCTCTCAATCTCCTACCCGAAGGCTCCTGAGAGTTCCTCTATACCACGTGACCACCCAGCGGCCCCTGTCCACCGGTGCCCCCCCTCCAATATTATTTGGTCACGTGTCAGTAGGTCAATCAGCGTATCATGCTCCTGCGGGTATCGAAGCGGGGGCGGGAGTTGGAGGGCAGACCATAGATCACCTGCATCTGGCGAAGGGCATCCTGCAGGTTGGAGCGATTGGTCGGAGGCATCGTGATGAGGTAGGCGAGGGCATCGTCATCCAGCATAGCCGGGAGGGCACGAAGCGCCTCATCCTCCGACCATCCGACCATCTCCATGTGGGAGACGAACCGGCACTGCAAGGCCGCCCAGTCGCCTCCCGCCCCTGAAAACCGGAAGGCGTTGCTGGACATCGGTGGTGCGACCTCCGACCCCCGATGAAGAGGCGGCTGGCGCGGATCCAGGAGCTCCTGTGCCCGCCAAGATGTTGCCCACTGGGAGCGGTAGAAGCGCCGATGATGCGGCGCCACCTGGTTGGATGCCTTCGGCCCCGGAAGTCACGTGGCTTCCAGCTGTCACTGCGCGCCCAGTGGAAGTTCCACCCGCCATGGTGGGAATTTCTAAAATTATGGTGGGAACCATGGTTGCGGCATCCGATGGATGCTGCCCCGTCTCCCCCAGCGCCGCAGCAGCCTCTGCCTGATGGATGCTGCCTAGGATGGCGGCTGCAGCTTGTCGACTGTGGCTGTGGCCTACCAGCTATGGTTTGAAATAGCAGGGAAGGTGGATCTCTTCAGCCTTGGAAGGCCGTCTACCTAGAAGAAAGAAACTCTGATGTAAAAAATGGCCCGAGGACTTCGCTGTCACCATCCCAGCTTGCTCGGCCATGGCAGATGAACCCCGGGTTTAAAGGGTGGGGCCAGTTCTGCGAACACTGCACTCCACTTGAAAGCTCCTTTGTGCAGGCAAGAAGGAAATCCTCACGTATACTCCCTCCCGGCCTCACTAAGCCCTGTAGCAATGGGAAAGGGGCGAACTCGGCAGGTGTAAGATGACACTGGCAGCCGCAGTCTGAATCCTGCATGTAGGCGGCTCAGGCGCTAGTGGTTGTGTGATGATGACCTGGAGACGACATCATCACCTGGCAGCACCCTGAGGGACCAAGTAGCCTTTTATAGGGACAGCACTGCTTGCTCCACACGGAGAGGGGCCTAGAAAAGGTGGCCTAAACAAAGCTCGTCTCCTCCTCCCTCAGTTGGCTTTCCGCGGTCAACGGGCATCTTCATATGCGGTCGAACTATATCAAAGATTCAACGGCGCATTCTACTCGCCTTAAAAGGTAGGAAAGGACTCAAACATCAGCTGACAGCACTCGACCTGAGCGACGATCTGCTTTAATTGCACACGAACTCGCTAGGCTGGATGTTGACATTGCCGCCCTCAGCGATATCCGCTTTTCAGAGGAAGGCATTCTAATGGAGCATGGTGCAGGTTACACTCTCTACTGGTCAGGCAAACCAGCGACAGAGAGACGCCATTCACGTGTCGGGTTTCATGATCAGGGACTCTATCGCTACTAAGCTTGCAAGCCTGCCAACTGGCCACTCTGACCGCATCATCTCAATGCGTCTACCACTTCGTAACCAGCAACACGCAACACTGCTCAGTGTGTATGCTCCAACTCTCCAGGCAGATCCTGCTGACAAAGACAAGTTTTACTCCGACCTACGCAGCCTTCTGCAGGATGTCCCAGCTGACGACAAGATTGTCATCCTAGGCGACTTCAACGCCAGAGTGGGCAGAGATTCGGAAACCTGGAAATGCGTACTCGGAAGGCACGATCAAAACATTGGCATCTCATAGAATACATCTTAGTGCGCCAGCGTCACCTAAAATATGTCTTTCACACCAGGGTAATGCCCAGCGCCGAGTGTCACACAGACCACCACCTTGTCCGCTGCAAACTCAAACTCAGCTTCCACTTTAAGCCCAGACCAAGGAAAGGTGGCCTCCCGAGGAAGAAGCTCAAAGTCTGCAGCCTTCAGTCTGCTGCGGTCAAAGCAGTTTTCCAGAAAAGCCTACGATCTAGGCTAGAGGAACCGAGCTGCCTAGCAGACTCGCCTCCGGTTCCTGAAGTGCTGTGGGACCGCATCAAAACTGTTGTTCTGAAAACATCTGAAGATACCCTTGGATTCTCCACAAAGAAAAACAGAGATTGGTTCGATGAGAACAACTTATAAGTCTAGGAGCTGCTGTCAAAAAAGAGATCAGCACACCAGGCCCACCTGGCACAACCATCCTGCCCGCATAAAAAAGCAGCCTTCCGCCTGGAATGCAGCACCCTCCAGCACAAGCTTCGAGAGATTCAGAACGAGTGGTAGACCAACTTCGCAGTAAGAACTCAGGTTCGCGCTGATACTGGCGACTACAGGGGATTCTACGAAGCTTTAAAAGCAGTATATGGCCCCTCATACCAAATCCTGAGCCCCCTGTGGAGTGCAGACGGGAAAGAACTGCTCACCGAAAATAACTCAATCCAGAACCGCTGGTCTGAGCACTTCTACACGCTCTTCCATGCTAGCTGCTCAGTCAAAGAACCAGCGATTGACCGCATCGCACAACAACCAGTGAAAACTGAACTGGATGTGGCACCAACATTACAAGAGACTGAGGAAGCCATTAAACAGCTGAAGAGTGGTAAAGCTGCAGGAGTTGATGGCATCCCTCCTGAAGTATGGAAGAACGGAGGCCCAGCACTGCACACCAAACTCCATGAATTTTTCGTCTGCTGCTGGGAGCAGGATAAACTCCCTCAAGACCTCAAAGATGCAGTCATCATCACCCTGTACAAGAACAGAGGGGAAAAATCAGACTGTTCCAATTATCATGGCAAAACACTTCTGTCCATCGCCGGCAAAATCCTCTCAAGAGTACTGCTGAATAGACTGGTAACCGCAATAGGTAAAGATCACCTCCCAGAGACCCAGTGTGGCTTCAGAGCCAACCGGGAAACCACAGACAAGGTGTTTGTCCTGAGGCAAATTCAGGAGAAGTGCCAGGAGCAAAACAAAGCGCTGTACGTCACCTTTGTGGACCTGACAAAAGCATTTGACACCGTGAGCAGGCAGGGACTTTGGAAAATCCTGGAAAAGCTAGGCTGCCCACCGAAGTTCCTCATCATGATCGTCCAGCTTCATGAAGACCAGCTTGGACAAGTCAGACATAGCAACGACCTCTCACAGCCCTTCCCTATCGGCGTGAAACAGGGCTGTGTTCTTGCTCCCGTGCTGTTCACCATTTTGTTCAGCATGATGCTCCAGAAGGCCACAGAGGACCTCGACGACGCTGATGGCGTATACATCCGTTTTCGTCTCGACGGGAGCGTGTTCAACCTGAGGCGTTTGCAGGCCCACACAAAGACCATGGAGCAACTGATCAGGGAGCTGCTGTTTGCTGACGATGCCGCCCTTCTTTCTCACACAGAGGCAGCTATGCAACGAATTACGTCCTGTTTCGCGAAAACTGCTCAGATATTCGGTCTTTAAGTCAGCCTGAAGAAGACTGAAGTTCTTCATCAGCCGCACTCCATGAGGAGCACCATCCACCAAGCATCTTCATTGAACAAACAGAACTGAAAGCTGTTCACCAGTTCAGCTACTTGGGGTGCATGATCTCGTCTGGGGCCAAGATCGACAACGAAGTCGACAACAGGCTGGCCAAGGCAAACAGTGCATTCGGCAGACTATAGAAACGTGTCTGGAACAACAGCAACCTAAAAAGAGGCACGAAGGTCAACGTCTACAAAGCTGTTTTGCTGACCACTCTCCTGCATGGCGCTGAGTCCTGGGTCACGTACCGTCGTCACCTGAGTCTCCTGGAGCTTCTCCATCAGCGCTGCCTCCGCACAATACTCAATATTCACTGGAGTGACTTCGTCGCCAACACTGAAGTCCTCGAGTCAGCGAAGGTCACCAGCATCGAGGCCATGGTCCTCAAGATACAGCTTCGCTGGGCAGGGCACATCGCCAGGATGGAGAACCACTGCCTACCTAAGATTGTGCTGTATGGGGAACTGTCCTCTGGCTATCGCGACATAGGGGCACCACGAAAGCGATACAAAGACTCCCTGAAGAAGTTTCTCAATGCTTGCTGCATCGATCACCATCAGTGGGCAACACAAGCAGCTTATCGCAACTCCTGGCAGCACACAGTCCACCAGGCCACCTCCTTCTTCGAAGATACCCGCAGGGCCTGCATGGAGGACAAAAGGAGAAGGAGGAAGAACCGTTACCCCTCAGTACCCATCCCAGATCAGACCTATACTTGCAGCCGTTGTGGCAGGACATGCCTGTCCCGCATAGGCCTCGTCAGCCACCAGCGTGCCTGCAGAAGATGTGGATGTCCTTCCTAGATCTTCGTTCGCGAAGCCAAGCCATGATGAGACTAACCAAACCTACACAAGCGTATGTACACTATTGTTTCGGGACATTTCTTTAATTGGGTAATCTTACCAATTAATTCATTGATGTCTACTTTTGCCATTGGGCACGTTTCTTTCGCGCATTTCCGTATGAATATTGTTATTTTTAAGGACTGTGCTATCGTCGTGTATTGTCACGCTACTAAGAGGAGTTAGCCTATTCTATTGCTCAGTTTAACAACGTAACCATTGAGGTTTCATTAGACGGATCGATGAGTAGGATATCTGCAGGAGTATTGTTGTGGCAATTCCGATCATCAGTGTGTTCGCATATTAGAGTGTTTTGAGATATTAAAGTTTCTTTACACAGAAGAGTCTGAGTGGTTCCTTCCTTAGTTCATGCATAATAATCTTAATTATAAGAACTGTATCCTGCGGCGAGATCTGAAACCTGAGACCGGACATAATTACACAAAAATCATCATCAGTAAAAGTTAAAGCGATAATCGTTGTATTATCACGATTGGCAAGACACCCCTAGACAAGAAAGCCGAGCATCACATCATGCACACATCAATCACAAGAAACACACACACATAATACACCCCTAGACAACGAAGCCGTACACGTAACTGCATGCACACCTATTAATCATAATACAAACTAACACACGCAATAATACTTCTACACACACATAGATTAATATTTTATGCACATTTAATCACACATACAATTGACACTTACACTCAATTAACATGTAACACACACACGTTTTATAATTGTATTAATTTTGCCTAAATTGCATAATTACACACAATTGCATAATTCCATAAAATGTAATCTTGACTTAAAGCTTAATTTAATACATTTTCATATTTTGCATTTTTTATTTCTAATTATTTTTCACAACACAATATTTACTAATTGTGGGAAGTGCATAATCTGCGCAGCAAAAAAATTCACACCACACAATTGTTATTTTCCATGTGATTGTTTATTGCCATATGCTGAATTCAGGGACAAATTGAAATGGTGTCATCGAGTTCTAGTGGGTGGGGTTCCCCTTGGATTCCGATGATCTGTTGGATTGGTCATTTCCCTCCTTGGTATTAGCCATGACGGGTGGGGGGGCGATGGAATGACCAAGGCAACACATCACTTCCTTAAAAGAAGCGTACAGGCAGACGGACAGTAAGAAAGTGGGCCAAGGCTTCTGATTGGTGCAGAGAAGCCTCCAGAGTGATTGGTTGGGAGGCAAGGTTCAAAGAGATTGAAGGAGAAATTCAAACTTAAAAGGCGGTAAGTGAGGGTGGACGGTAGGGGCGATGGTTGACAACCATTACAGGAGGAGGAAGTCGATTGGATGACGGAATTCGGTGAGCGAAGCTTCCAGAAAGGGGGGCTCGAGGGGTGAAAAAGGGGAGAGCACAAGGGGAGGGGACATTTGTGGAGACTACGAGCTTCAAGCATCAAAAACGAAGCCCGGGCCTAGTCTTGGTGCTGTTTTCAATAAAAAGCTCCAAGTAGCATCGTGTGCCGGTGTCTTTACAGAGAGATTTCAGAGGCAGATATAAATCACACCCCACCTCTCACGAATTTCGACCCTCACCAAAATAAAACTATGATATGTTTATGTTACCATGTAAGGCCCACTGAGCTATGTCGCTCTTTTTCAGAAGCGACTTGGCCACAAATGATAGCTTAACGAAATGGCTTATCGTGTAGAAATGTATAGCAGCCAAATACTCTAAATGCACGCTGATTCTAAATGTGGAGGTAAAATTCGGAGGACCTGGAGAAAAATCCACACGACCAAGGGGACAATATGCAAACTCCAGATATACGGCGTCAAGGTTGGGATCAAAGCCACTACCTCCTGTTTACCAAGCAAGGTAATTAACATCTCGCCACCGTGGTTCTCTTACAGTATTTTATATATTTCTTATTTTTCTCTGGGCGTTATTATGATTGTGCTCTCGATGTCACATCATCAAATAAATAATGTATTAAGACTCCCGTATCCTCTCGTTCATGTTGTAGGGGGCATCACTTTCCCATAACAGCGGTAATTTAGCCAAATTATATTGAAAAGCCAATGAAATGTGACGTCTTTATTAAGTTGTGCAGTCATTAGTGATGGGGCTGAGACCATCAACTCGCTACAAGTAGTAAGATCCCGGTTTAATTACAGGCGGCTGCTCTGATTCAAGCCCTGGATTTCAGCGGTATTAGGTCAATTTCTCGAGCTTATGAGATATTGCATAGGTCACCTCTTGAATAAAATATATCCCCATATTATAAAGGCTCAATATTCATGCATCACACACATCTCTCGACTGCTCCACACACAAAAGGTAAACACGCCGGGCGCTTCCCCCCATTGTGTGTTTGGAAAGCCGGTGCTCTGAACATGCCAAGCGCTTCAGAAAATGCAGAGGTGTCCGGACTGTCTTATATACAGGGCACTCTGAAGTATCCCAGTTGATTTTATAACAAAAAACAACCCCGAAGGTCATATCAGTTTACCATTGTTAATAAAGAGACGTGAGTCTAAGTAAGACATGTTATGTGTCCATGTGTCCTAAGCCGTGGTGGTGATATTATCTACCTCGCCTGATATGCAGGAGGTTGTGAGTTTGATCCTGACCCTGACGCCTGGATATTTAGAGTTTGCATTTTCTCCTCGTGGTTGTGTGGATTTTTCTCTGGGCTCTCCGGTGTGTGCCTCAAACATTTAGAAACATGCGTTTAGAGTAATTTGGCTGCTATAAATGTCTTCATGAGGAGTCACCTCGTTGAGTTATCATTTGTGGACAGGTCGCTTCTGTAAAATATCTGCATAGCTTATTGGGCTTTACCTGGTAAAATGAAAAGAGTTTTGTCGTAGTTTTATGTTGCTACTTGTGTTGAGGACTGACTGTAAAAAAAGATTCCTGAGTGGCAGCCTCGGAATTAATTTCATCCCAAGAGAATGCCGGCCAAGGAGTTGAGATGAAATTAGTTCGTGTATAGCTGCTAGGCGGATTATTACAATGCAAGTATGTGAGAGTTGGCTGCTGATAAAATCGGTCTTCATCCAGCGGTAGATTAAACATCCGATGATAATGAATGTGAACTGAAAGCATATCTTCTTATCTTGTATTAATGAAGAGTGTATAGACATGAATTACCTCAATCTTCCTTCTATTTAAAACGTGGTGACATAAGTGATGTGAATAATCTCACACGTTACAATCGTATTGCACACATATTTCTATTATTCACGAAGATGACTGGAACATAAACATTGAATAGATGCCAACCAACCACCTGAAATATTTTATATAGTTAGCTCGTTCACAGTGGGTGTTCATTACGCGTGCTTAAATATATACGTGGAAGACTTAGAAATTAGAACTGAGCTAGGGTGAATTATATGCGAGAAATGTATTTGTAGAGTAAAGAAATAACCGCAAAATTTAATATTAATCAATACTGTGTAAAGAAGCTCCTTGGAGACGTCCATTTATAAAAATCTAAGTAATTACGCCCGAGGCAATCGCCCCGACTGGGGGCCTCGCTCCGGTTAAATACCCTTTCGGCATGCGCTTAATTGGACAGTGCCCTCCACCTGACTGTGCCTACAGTCTTTAATTATCTCAAAGTGTGTATTTTATTATTTCTCTATACAGTCCCCTACAACTGTAAAGGTTGCTCACTTATTATTGATGTAAGACACTGATATTGTCAACCAACGTCCCCATTTTTGTTTTATCATAGAGAACTTTAACCTTTGTACCCAGAGTAATTGCTTGGTGGCGACATCACGTACAGCAATCCCTTGCCCATCGCTTTGGTTAGGTTGTTAAAATAAGTGGCACATCCGCGATATACAAACTTAAAGCAATGAGAAAACTAGGGGTTGGTTCATGCTTCGCAATATGAAATCCCGTCATTTCGCTAAATAGTATCAAACCAAACAATACATTTGAAGTATTTCGAATGTAAAATATGATTACTATTTTCGAGTGTTAAATACATATTGTATGGTAAATGTATAGAATGAATAAAATAATGTAGTAAATACAATAATGTACATGTATAAGTGTACAGTATTGTGTACACGACAGGAAGAACAATATTGGGTGGCTGAACCTCACTGGAGGCATCTCACTGGAGACTGGGAACACCGCGTGGCCTGGGAGCCGCGATGGGCCTCTTCATACTCCCATTACATGACTATCACTCATTCCCCAATCATTCAATCCATTCATTATCATAATTTACTATAATAAATTTCGATTTTACCAAATCCACGCATCACCGATTCGCCCATTGCTTTCTCTCCTCTCTGTTATTCACCTCATATCCACCATTGCATTCATATGTACCATTTTTCTCTGTAAAGCACCTTGGTTAAGGCACTATATAAATCACGTCAAGATGAGATAAGATGGAAAGACATAAAAGCAACGTCAATAACAGAGCAGGCAGTTATAAACTAAGTATTGCATTTTAAAACGTAGGCTTTCCCGACCGATATTATTCATAATAAAGTTTTTTGGGCTAGATCACATAAGTATAAAATAAAATAAATCACGACGTTTCGTGATTTATTTTATTTTATTTTATACCTACGTGACTTTACCGAAAGAACCAAAGAGTATGGATTCCTGCAGTCACGAAAGCTTCAAATCAAGATTAGATCACGTAAGTATAAATGTGTCATAACCCTCCACCACCCGACACAGCCAGTAAGGTTTGTTGCATAAACAGCACACCAATTAGTTACTACTTCAGCCCACCGGTGTGTTGGAGAGAAAATCCACAATATTTACTATTTGAATACGACGTTTCGCTGGCAATTACATTCAGCGTCATCGGGCTATTTGCCAGAATAAGGTTACGACACGTTTATACTTATGAGATCTAACCCAAAACCCTCTATTTTCAGTATTGCATGGCGCCACATTATTAATGATGGCAATTATACCAAAATCAAATATCCTACCAACTGCCTGGCTACAAAAACCAACAATATCATTACTAATTCGACTTCTCGAATCGAACCGACCAAGCAGCTCTCTCTAAAACCTTCGGCTGCTAGACTACCCAGATTTTATGGCCTTCCAAATATCCATAAAGAAGATACTCCACTCCGTCCTATCGTTTCCACCATAAACTCACCTACATACAAACTGGCCCGATTTATGTCTGAGACCCTGCTTCCATTCACGGGCAAGACCACCTCAGCAGTACTTAACTCAGCTCACTTGGTTTCTCTAATCAAAGACATGTCACTGTCTCCAGATTATTTGCTTGTCAGCTTCGTTTTAGTCTCTCTGTTCACCAAGATACTTGTACCTGACACCATATAAATCATTAAAGACTTGGTCCAACAGGGACTGAATCCTGATATACCAACTTTGGTGAGGCACTGCCTTACCAAAACTTGCTTCATCTGGAATGGTACATTCTACACACAAAATGAAGGTACCCCTATAGGTTCTCCCTTATCACCTGTGGTAGCGAAAATTTTCATGTAGAAATTTGAAACAGATGCCATCCTGACATCCACCCTACGTCATTCCCTGTGGAAGAGATATGTAGATGACACTTTCGTAATCTGGCCACATGGCCAGCCAGCACTGAACCAATTTTTTCAAACACATTCATTCCATACACCTATCCATCAAATTCACCATGGAAGTGGAAAAAGATGGCAAGCTACCATTCCTGGATGTTTTGATCGAGAAGGGGCCTCATGGCTCGTTGGGACATTCCGTCCATAGGAAAGCCACCCACACGGATTCCTATCTAAAGCCTGATTCCCACCACCATCTGGCCCAGAAGAACTCCCTCATAAAAACACTACACCATAGGGCCCGCTGCATCTCCGACCAGCGCCACCTTGCCAGTGCACTTACACCAACCCCTCAAGATGAATGGATACTCAGACCGCACAATCCGCAAAGCTGTATCCCCAACCATGGGGAGACAACCATCTGAGGACCCAATCAAAACCATCACCTTGCCATAAATATCAGGTGATATCAAAAATATTTCCAAAATCTTAAACAAACACAAGATCCAGGTCCGATTCAATACAGTACACAACATCCGTGATTTCATCCCATCTGTGAAGGATGTCTTTCCTGACATGCAATACCCTGGTTGTCTGCAAACGAAGTTGTTTTTGCAGCAGCAGTTACATTGGGGAAACGAAACGACATGTCTCGGACCGTGTTCGCGAACACAAGGCAGTGTGAAAAAGGTCTCACACGATATTGTTTTTTTCCGAGACCAAGATACTCTGCAAACCTTCGAGCTACCTTCAAAGATTTGTTCATGAAGCCATCCAGATATATAAACACAGAGACAATTTCAACCGAGAAGAAGGGTACAAGCTGAGCAATCATTGGAAGGACGTTATTAACCAAGTAAAGTCGTAACTTGCTGTGGTGCTTCCATTCTTCCCTGCCGTCTGGCTGTTATCTCCGACTCTCTGAGTTGCATTGCTCTTTTAGGTGCCTCTGCATTAACGGGCTGGGGTCTCGCTAACATGGCCACCTTTACTCCCTTAGCCTCGATGGTTCTGGCTGTGTGATGGCCTGTGTGTCTTACTGGCACGATCACCGTTACGGTGGTTCCCTTACGTGGACGCGCTTGCCTCTCATAGTACAGTTGGCAGTGCCGCAGCTTGTGTTACACATAGACATGACATTAACTTTCTAATCCCCCTAATCTTTGCCTATTCTCTGCCATTAACATAGTGCTAATCCCCCATTAACACTAGTGTTGTGCGCATATGCGGGGACGATACTCTTATGCGGTGATGGAAGCTCATTTAATGCTAATCTCTCTCCCTAATCTCTCTCTCCCTAATCTTCCCCATTAACACAACTGACGTGCTTGCGTGTGGGGATGGAATTCCTTTCCAGCTTAGACCTTGCCTGCTTGCCCTTCGCCACAAAGATAACTTCTTGTTGTAACAGCTTTCTCACTGTGTTTTTCCTGGTTCAGCAGTTCCACTGCTGGATTAATTGTTTTCCACCTGAGGACGACCGCTCGTGTTGTGATCAAAACGTCGTGATATATTATTATTTTTCTACCTACGTGACTTTACCGAAAGAACCAAAGAGTAACAAGTAAATATACAAACTATACCATAAACCACACTCGGTTACAAATTAACAGAACCAACCCAACTACAATATGTTTATATATGTAACCTGACAAGTAACCATAAAATAACATAGTCCGATAACACTATGGAAAACTATTTTTGTTCTTGGTAGTGTTATTTCGTAATTGCTTATACCTAAAAAGTATAGAAAATGGCTATTATTCCCAAGAAACTTTACTTTTGTAACCAGGACAGTGATATTTTGAAAATGTTCTATTTACAATGAGAAAACGGGCTAATTTGTGTCTTCATTCACATAAAGTCCGAAAAAACATTTCAATCAAGATTAACATGTATCTATACTAAAGGAATACAGTTAAGAGACAAACAGCATTATATATATACTATTAAAAAGGTAGAATTAAAACAACATAATTGGGCAAATATTTTATCATTGGCCACGTATCAATACCATCTTTTCAAATGTGGCAATCTTGCTGGGTTGTAGAGATGTTCGATTAGGCTTGGGTATTATGGGATCCTCTTAGCTCGCATTGGTGAACTTTTTGAGGGAGGTTTTATTACGACTTCACATAGCGTGGCCACACTTATGCCAGTTTGTCGGCAAACAAGTCCAGGCCACGTGTTTCGTGCAGTTCAGGTCAGGTTCAGAGTCTAACTCAGGTGTAAAGGTCATTGGCATCATTTTTCTGCCTTTAACAACTTCTTGAACAACTTACCTATACATATCAATAGTACACCTATAAATAATAAATGTAAGACTAAATTGAAGACGTTATTTTTAGATTGCTTATGATAACTCAAATTATGTAGCCAAAAAACATAGAGTGGTCTCAAATATGTTGTTTTTGTTAATTTACGTTTATTGGTGTACACTATACACGATTGTTTTGAACATCGTATGTTAGCTTATCACTTCCTTACTCGGTAAATATCTCAACTACCTGTTTGGTCTGCCACCTCGAGTTGTATTTCGTGGGAGGTGCAATATTAGAGACGTACAGAAGCATGTACAGTTCTACACACAGACTAGACACATAGAAGCATATACCGTACAGTACTACACACAGAGATACACATAGACTGGAGGCACACAAGCATGAACAGTTCTGCACACACAGACAAGACACAAGCATATACCGTACAGTACTACATACAGAGACACGCAAAGATGAGAGGCATCCAGAAGCTGGACACACAATCGGCATATAAATACAAGACTCACACTGACTGGAGACATGAACAAACATGTACAGTTCTACGCATAGAGATACTGACTGGAGACACAGCAATATATACTGTACAGTAATACACACAGACTAGCGACACACAGACACACATACAACACAAAGACAAATATCCCCCGTATAGGCTGAACAGGCTTTAGGGGCAAGTGCTGAAAGCGAGCACCTATGAAGTCTGGAACAGCACACGCGGGGGGTATGTCGCCAACACCACGCCCGGTCGCCTCTTGTCTCCCCAGTGGCGATGTTTACCAGTGGACCTTGGGGATGAGGCCCAGGACTGGGTCAGATAATCGCTACCACTGATGGTGGTGGCCGTGAGTGGGAATCGAATTTGGGTCGTAGTGCAGCGCTAACTGCACAGACACCGCGCCCAAAGCTGTGGAAGAATTAGGTTTTCTCTATACTCGCCTCACACAACAGAGCCATCACAGCTCAGTCTTTCTGATGTATATGGACAACTAAGCTCTGATTTAGATCTAGAGAGTTGTGTACAGTATCCGTGTAAATCATGAGGCTGCTGTTTGTGCACCAAGGACGCAGGTTCAAATTCCAGGCAGTGTCTCGTGAAGTCAATGATGACAATAAAAAAGATTTAAGTATTTTACTTCCTTCTTTACCATCGCTATAAGAGAGGTCCTGATCCAGCCTCTCCCTGAGCCTAACAGCGAGCGTTCCGAGCGAAGCTATGATTCATGGCGAGTGCGACTAACAGTGAGAGTGTGGCTCGTTAGCTGTGCTGTTCCATCTGCTTGGACAAGTACTTCTGCTCCTCCACGCTAATCTGCGGACACTCGTTCTACCTCTGGTGTCTGGAGGCTGCCTGGGAAACAGCGAGCCAATTAAGCTGCCCGCAGTGCCGAGCAGCTTTCCCTGGGCAACGCCAGCTGAGGAGGAACGTGGCCCTTCACCAATATCTCGGAGCAGCTAAAAGTTGGCGACAGGATGGCCACGGCCGTCGTTTGTGACATCTGCGGTGACGGCCAGACCCCTGCAGTGAAGACTTGCCTGAGATGCGAAATGTCCTACTGTTTTTCACACTTCAGACCTCACTTGGAGAATCCCAGGTTGAGATATCATTCCATGGTGGATCCTACTGCGAGTTGGGACGAGCGAAGATGCCCTAAGCACAGTGAGGAGCTGAAATTCTACTGCACAATAGACAGCAGCCTGGTCTGCTCAACTTGCACCATCGCAGGTGAACACAAAGGACATGATGTCACCATGCTGAAGAAGGAGCACGAGACACGGAAGGTGACCAATGCTATCACTGGGCTGCACAATATCTAAAAAAACATTATTGAATGTTAATTCTCTCTCATGAATCTCTGTCTCTATTGCTAATCTGGTTAGCATTTGAGGAAACAGCCTTAGGATATATTGAATCCTAGGCTCTCCATAAGCATAATTTCTGTATAAGGAATTAACTGGACAGAGATATGGGACCGATATTACAGCCACCTGATAGACAATTCTATTCGATGTATTTTCTAAACTATAGACAGCTGTGGACACAGGGGCTCTTGGGTCCGATTCGGTACTACAGTAATACCAAGCCAGTGCGGCTCCCACCGGCCACTTTACAACGAGGCATCAGCTTTCCCACTCCCTGTTCTCCCCATCTCAGTTGAGAAACAGGGGCAGCATGGAGATGACGGCCTTCATTGTGGAGGGATTGCTATGGAGGGAAGGGCAATGTGAGGGGTGGCTCAGGGCCTCGAGTCTCCCGTGGTGACATCTCATCTCTTACAGATGCACGTAAGGGAGGAAACGCGAGCGGTGGAGGAGAAGAGGAAGGAGGCGGAGGAGTCTGTGAAGCGGATGGAGGCTGCTCGCAGGGAGGCGCAGGTTACCATTTCTGGCTCTGGCTCTCTGGTCCCCATGACCCTCACCCAGTGCGGAAGTCGTGGAGGTCACAATTCAAGCGAGTTCCGTGCAACATTATAACGTTGATGGCTCTAAACAATATAATTACTTTTCAAACTTAACATTAACTGCAAGTGGGTTGCATATGTATTGCATTCAATAACTGCAGTGGTGAGTCTGCTATGAGCTCGGGTAACTCGGCATCGCGTGTTCCACTGCTGTGACAAAAAAGAAATATAGAGAGAATGCATGGAGGGAGTGTGGTGCAGCTGGAGTGTGGTGCAGCTGTTTTGCTGTACGGGAGGTTGCACACCCGCACTGACGCAGAGGCATGAACACCACACAGCCACATCTCACACCCCCCTAATCGCGTCCCCGGAGTCTGACCCACGGGGGGCCCCCTCCTGACTCCGAGTCCCAAAGTCTGAACATCCACGAACCAGCGGCCTCTTATGCAGAAATAGGAAAAGAGCCAAACCACTCTTGCCTCTTTGGGATTAATCTACTTAGTCCCATGGGTCCCTCGTTCCCGGATGCATGATTCACGACTAGGAACTATATTTTATTTTACCAGGTAAGGACCACTGAGCTATGTAGTTATTTTTCAGAAGCAATCTGGCTATCACAAATGATAGATCAATGAAGTGGCTGGTCACAAGGGAATGGATAGCAGCTAAATAATCTAAATGCTTGTTAATTCTGAATGTAGAGGAAAAAACTGGAGGACCCGAAGACAAATCCATGCGACCACAGAGAGAACACACAAACTCCTAATATACAGGCGACAGGATCGAACTACTGACCTTCTGTATACCAGGCAAAGGTGATAACATCTCGCCACTGCGGTGCCCGCACAGACATACGAAGTTGATCATGGCTCCGAGAGCCAACCGTAGTCCCTGTTTCTCTGCAGCAATTGGTGGCTGGGATCAGGGGTCGCATCATAGGCAAGTTCGCTCACCTAAGAAAGGCTCTGGACGAGGACGAGAGAGAGGCTCTACGTCGCGTGGCCATGAAGGAGCGCGAGCTGCTGTCCCGGATCGAGGAGAACATCGCTCATCACAAGCGGGAGATCGCCGAGCTCCAGGATGCGGCCACTCGCCTGCGCACTCTTCAGCTTGAGAAGGACTCGCTCACCTTCCTGCAGGTGGGGAGCGCCTCTGTAGAGATACGGCGCGGGTGTCCAGAAAAACAAAGCCGGCAGCAGCAGAGGGACTCGTGGTCCAAGGGTAGAGACTTCACTCATTATCTCTCTCTCTTCTACAGGGGCACCTGGAGGAGACGCACAGGTACAAATATTTAACGTTTTACGGTTAAATACTCAACACGGAGCTGTGAGTGTGTGAGACACTGGCTGTGTATGAGACACTGGCTGTGTGTGAGACACTGACTGTGTGTGAGACACTAGCTGTGTGTGAGATACGGGCTGTGTGTGAGACACGGGCTGTGTGTGAGGCTACGGCTGTGTGTTAGACACTTGCTGTGTGTTAGACACTTGCTGTGTGTTAGATACTTGCTGTGTGTTAGACAATTGCTGTGTGTGAGACACTTGCTGTGTGTGTTGTGGATGCTGAGTGTTCCGATGCTGTGGTGAAACAAGGCTGCGTGTGATGCTGTTGGTGGTGCTCTCAGGAGAGAGATCCCAAAGGAATCCGCACCTCCACCTCCCACTTCACTGGACGCCACCACGATCCGCTCCCTTGAAAGAGGGATGCGCAGACTCCTGCCTCTCGTCTGTAAGTACTTCAGTTTTGTCCCCGAGTGTCCCGCTGTGTTGCACTCCACCTCTGTGCTCACCACCTTCGTCAACTGTGTTTAAACGGCTAAAGTAAGTTAAGCGATGTAGTTATTTTTCAGAAGCAAACTGGCTTCACAAATGATAACTCAAATAAGCGGGCTCTGGTGTGGGAATTTATAGCAGCAGCCAAATTCTCTGAACGCATGATGTTGATTCTAAATGTGGAGGGGAAAACCAGAGGACTCGGGGAAAAATCCACACGACCACGAAGAGAGAGACGAAAACTCCCAATATATAGCAGGCGTCAGCGTCAGGATCGAACCCACAACCTCTGAAGAAAGGCAGTCCAACACGATCTACAGACGGATAGTAAAGGAGACGTACCTACAGAGACAAAGATCCCTCGTGTAGCCTCAGCAGATTGTTGGGGCAAGTGCTGTTAGCTAGCAGCACCTATAAAGCCCGGTATGGCACACGAGGGGGTGGGTGGCAAGCACCACGCCTGGCTGCCTTTATCTCCCTCACATCAAATGTTCCCACATCACACCAGCAGAGGGTAATGCAGCATAAACCATTATACTGTACCTCTACGCTTCTACGTTTATGATCCCCATCCTTCACCAACGTGCAATGACAAGAGTGGTGAAGTATGATCAAATAACCCCCATGACCCACACGGCGTGGGGAGGCCCTTATCCAGCATTGGAGAGACAAAATGTCTGTGCGTTGATGTTACTGTGCAAGGCTGCGTGGACAATTTGCACACGTTTTGTGTTTATAGATAAATGCTACCAGTGGCATTAACATCGTGGTGCTGGCATCATCACCAATATTCATTACCACTGCACACACACCCATGGTGCTATTATTATCCATTAGTACACATACTAGGATTCGTTGGTATTTGTTTATACATACTAGTATTTGTTCGTATTTGTGCATGTATACTCGTATTCGTTAGTATTTGTGTACATATACTAGTATTCACCAGTATTTGTGTACACATACCAGTACAATGACTTCGACACACGTTGATGGTTTGTTAAGAGCCTTTAGTTTGGACACGACTCTATTCCTAGGCCTGGACTTTGGCTCTTGATGCTCGAACTTCGTCCTCTCTCCAACCGTCCATTCCCCTTGTGCTCTCCCCTGTTATACTCCCCGAGTGCCTTTTCTTGAAGGTTCGCTCACCCCATTTCCCTCAGCCAATCCTCGTCCTCCTCGACTGGTTGGCAACCATTGCTCTGACAGTCCACTCTCATTTTCCCGCCTTTTACGTTCGGATTTTTCAACCAATCAGTTACATTTTCTGTCCGTCACAAATCCTCTTTGAGGCCTTTCCTGCACCAATCAGAGGCCTGTAACGCACTTCTTGATTGCCCGTCTGTGTACTTACCCTGCCAGACAAGTGGTCTATTGTTTCGGTCTTCACATCACTCCCACACCCCTTAAAAAAAAGAGCCGTCCTGGCTAACACTAGAGAAGGGAGTGACAAAGAGCAACAGACCACGGGAAGCCTAGGAGAATTTCACTAAAAAAATGTATGACATCAAAAGGGCCTCATGTTTCCATAACCCACGTGAGGCCCTGTGGCATGGCCCAACAATAATGTGCTTATGTGTCCAATTATGGCAATAAACATGTTCATGACCGAAATTAACTTTTGTCTATGTATATGTGAATAAATGAGTGTATTTTCGGCACGCAGTTTTTGCACATCCCACAATTAGTTAACAACAAGACTGTGGGAACAATAAGGTGCAACAATCCCCTGCTCCATCCAGGAACAGTGTTAATGCAATTGTGCACATCGTGCACTGGTCCTCGTTTCTGGACCGGCATACGCTGCAGTGGCCAGCAGTGAGTCGTCCTACATTAGGCTCGGTCCTGTGGGAGGCACAAGAGCATGCACAGGAGACATCGGTCCTCTGGGCGGCTGCTGTGGCTTGTCGAACACCCCAGATTCCGGAGGGAGAGGACATGGAAATTAGGTGCTTTGTTGATGATGAAGGTAGGGTTTCAGGCACGACAGGTGAACATACCAATGGTGACGTCCTGACTGTATATGCACGCATTGCGGTCGATTCACCTCGATAGATTCGACCGGGCCCTGCCATAGCCGATGGAATTTGTGAGAGGTACATAATGGACATTCGGGCAATGCAACCATGCATTGTAGCCTACTGCCCAGGGAAGTGTGTGAACCTGTCGCCTTGTATTTCGCTCGTTAGTGGGCTGTGCTTTTGCCGTGCTCGCCATTGCCACTGTGTGTGCTTCGAGCAATCAGTCGAACGTGACATGCAGACATGCAAATCGATTGGACGAACCTGTAGAGGTTTTTATCCAACTGTGTTTCTATGGTAGGATCCGGTTCACGGCCGTACATGAGGAAAAAGGGGGAAAATCCCATGGAGGTATGTGGAACATGGAGATCCCAGTCGGTTTGTGCCTCATCTACAGACCATAGATGTCATCGTTCTAGAATTGAAGCTTTCGTGACTGCAGAAATTACTATACTCATTGGTTATTTCGGTAAAGTCACGTATCTGATGATAAGCGCTTGTGTTGCATTCGAAACGTCGTGATACATGTTTATTTTATTTGTGATTTATTAAAATTATATTTTATTTCTACATACGTGACTTTACCGAAAGAACCAATGAGTATGTTATCGTTCTGTTGAGCCATTCCACCATACCATCCATCTGAAGGTAGTATGGGGAAGTGTTGTTCTTTTTCATGCCCAGTGCTTCACATACCTCCTGCAGGAGTTTCGATGAAAAATGTCGTCCCTGATCAGTGTGGAGCTGTTCTGGGTGGCCATTATCCATCATGTTTCCATTGAGGAGCACATCAGCAATTAATGTGGCTGTTCAATTAGGCAGTGGCCAGGCCATTGGCAATCTCATAAAGTATTCGACTCCCAAAAAGAGAAATGTTTTTTTTCTTGGTGGGCATGGGAGGGCCCGATAATAGCAAGGGCTACTAGCTCATTCACCCTGTATACTGTGATGGACTGCAAGGGAGGCTGTGACCTTTAAGCTGGTGGTATACGACATGCACACTCCATGCAACCCGCAACCAAATGGTACACGTCAGCAGACATATGTGGCTAATAATAGTCGCATTGTAGAGTTAACAACATATTTTGACACCCCAGATGTAGTAGTTTGCGTGCACCTACCACAATACCCTGCCCCGCAGGGATGTGGGCACCACCAGACAACATCGTCGAGCGATCCCATTCCACCACATCAACAATCCTTCATACAGCACAAATTGGGACCCTACCAGGGAGATTTATGCCGATTGGTCTATTTTTACCCGCCGTTGCAGGGGCAGCAGGCTGGCATCATCAACTTGTAGCTGCCCCCATTCTATATAGGTGAGACCCAATGTATTTTATTTGCGTGGTTTGTCCACTGGTGGCTTTGCAGGCTGTACTGATGCTAGCATTGATGGCGTTTCCGGAATAGTAGGTTTGCATCAGCCAGCGACCGAAACACATGCACACGGTTCCTCGCAAGGTAACCGAGAGACCCTTGCGGTGTATGAGTATTCTTCTATTTTTTCTAGCCAATGCGCCAACTGGCCAGACGGCTGATCGATCCACAGGGAGTATTGCAGGGCAGCGTGATCAGTGCGAACTGTGAACTTCCTGCCATATAGGTAGGGTCTATATTGCTGCACGAAGTATACAATAGCCAGCAACTCTCTATGGGTTACACAGTAACACTGCTTCGCTGGAGAAAGGTTGCGACTACCATAGGCAATCACGACCTCGACCCCGCCCTTTACCTGAAAAATGACAGCCCCTTTTCGCAAATCACTTGCGTCTGTGTCAAGGATAAAGGGCAGGGAGTAGTTGGGGTATGCCAGAGGTGGAGCATTTGTCAGCCAATATGCGTAGTATGACAAAGGAAGTTTCCTTCTCCTTCCCCCAGTGAAACTTTAGATTTTTACCTGTCAATGCGTGCAAGGGCTTAGCAATTGTTGCAAATTGTAGAACGAACCAGCGGTGATACGAGGTAAAACCGAAAAAACTCCGTACTTCACCCACAGATTTGGAGGTTGGCCAATTATGCACGCAAGCTGTTTTCTCGGAATCCATGGCAACATCCGATACGCTCTCTACATGACCAAAATATCGCTTGGACGTTTGAATCAAGTTACATATAGATGGTTTTAATTTAAAGTTAACTGTATATCCTGGGTAATATCGTGCGCAGTCACTGTAAATGTTCTTCAAACGTGCGACCGAAAATGATGACGTCATCCAGATAGATAAGGCATGAGTCCCATTCTAATTCTGCTAAAACCAATCACATAAACTTTTGAAATGTGGCGGACACTGCTAGAAGGCCCGTCGAAAGACAGTTAAAGTGGGTAGAGCCCTTGAGGTGTACGGGACACTGTTTTAGGATTCAAGGCCTTGCGAAAGGCAGTTGCCAAAATCGAGAAAGCAAGTCTAACATAGAAAATAATTAATGTGTCTAATGGTTCGTAAATGCACGTGAGCGGGTATGCATCATAAGGCAGAACAATTTATGCAAAAACGCAGTCTGCCATTATGCTTTTAAACAAGCACAACAGGAGCCCCCCAAGAGCTAGTAGATAGAGAAATTATCTCCGCCACTAGCATTTCACCCACCACCTGTTGTACATGCACTTTCTCAACCGGGCTCACACAATATTAATTTAACCGAATAGGGGGCAAATTTTCCATGTCAATGTGTTGTAGATTTCGGGTCTTGAAAATTTTATTTAAAAAAAAGTAATATAAAAGAAATGAAAATGAAAAAATGCGCAGCTCTCAGAAATAATGTTAACTTATGTAAGTATGCGCATAAATTATGCTAATTATGAAGGTGTAATTGGGTTACGTTATGCAGATGTATGCGGTTATGCTAACGCATGTAGTTATGATTATTAGGCTCTGTCTCGTTGCCTAGGGTCGTATTATCAATCGGGATAATACAATTATTCTCGCTTTAACCTTTACTGATTATGTCTTAGTGTTTTTATGTCAGGTCTCCAAATTCAAATCTCACCGCAGGATACAGTTCTCATAATTAAGATTATTATGCAGTAACTTAGGAAGGCACCACTCAAACACTTCTGGGTTAAGCAATTTAAATTTCTAACCAAAAACATAACACTCTAATATGCGAACTCTTATGCTGGGAATTGTCAACACAGTACTCCTGGAGATGTTCTCTTCATTGATCCGTACATTTTACCCTCGATAATTACGTTTGATAAACTGGGTAACAGAACAATCGTTATTCCTCAGAGTAACGCGAGCAATAGGAAAAAGTCCTTAAACATTAATGTAACAATATTCATATAAACACTAATGAAGGATCATGTTCCTAAAGCAAGAGAAGTTATCGATTAATTCATTGGCAAGATTATGCAATTAACGAAAACAAATGACTGAAATACTACTAAACAATCGTATTCATGTAACTCGACGGGCAGCAATGCTTTTCACGATAAGTTGCTATTTAACGCACCACCTTGGAATGTCATCCCTTCTTGAAACACAAAGATTACTTTTTGTAACAATTTTATTAGTCCCGATATGCGTGTTGTGTGCGTGTGTCTTCTTTGCCACTTATTGACTTGGCGGCTTACACGGTACGGCGTTCCTTGTGCTGAAAATACCTCGGGTTCCCAGCAGGGCCGCTGGGATGGCATGTGTGTATTGAACACACGTCGCTCTTGCCTGCGCCAACACTCTTCCTCTTGGCGTTGCAGCTCTCTCCACTGCTGGTTGAGTTGGCGCGATGCTCGCCGTCGGCGGTGCACGATGATTCCGTCATCAGATAGCACTCGTCGGTGTGTGGGTCGAACCCACGGCGCTGACACTCTTGCTCACGGGCGGCTGGTCAGGCTCTTTCCCCAGCTCCGTGCTTTCTCCTTTATCGTGCAGCTGCCAGCTTCACACGGACACCCGCCCTTACTTCAGGGCTGCGCTGGCTCCGGCTCTTTCCACTGCTCCGTGCTCTCTGGCGATGAGCGACGGCTCTCGCAGCTCGTCCGCTGCTGCTGGTCTTCTGCAATGCTCGCTTGGTCAATGCTTGGCGCTTTGTGCCCTTTCTCCAGGTTTATTGCAAGAGTGCTCTTGCTGTGAGCTGCTCGTCGCTGGCTGGATCACTCACGATCAAAACTTGTAAATTATATTAGCACACCTCTTAAACAACTCTGATAGCTAGTACAATGCAACTTATCGCAATCCTCGATTCTGCAAGCGACTCAATACATCAGGATAAATTCTTGATTTGAAGTTTTCGTGACTGCAAGGATTCATACTCTTTGGTTTTTTCAGTAAAGTCACGTAGGTAAAAAATAAATAAATGAAAAAACAACTAAATTAAATCACGAAGTTTCGGAGGCAACACAAGCCTCCGTCTTCAGGTGGAACCGTTACAGCCAAATTTACTGTAATAAGTGAAGAGAGCTAATAGAGAAACGCGACTATATAGGGTAAGAGGGGGGGGGGGAGACAAGGTAGGGGGGAGGGGGGGGTTGCTGTTGAGGGGTCGGGAGGGGGCAAGTGCTACGCTGAGTTAAGCCGATTGATAACATATATTCATCATGCGGGAGTGGGGGGGAAGGGTGAGTATTGGAGAACAAAGGGGGGCGGAAGTTGAGCTGATTAATATGGACGCTAAGTTAAGCGGATAGATAACATCTATTCATTATGCAGGAGAGGGAGGGGTGAGTTAATAGAAAAGCTATTAGATAAATGTAGAATAAACTTTCAGCGATACTCTGTCAGTTCATGCCGAACTCAGCTCTTACCAACACATCGTCCCTTCTCTCTGTGAGACATGACACCCATGGCTGAATTTGAGGCCATGCCCCGGAGCCTGCCCCTTTGCAAGACTGACTTGAATTGATCTGTGTCTCGGTTATATGTTAAATTCTCTCCCCTCTCTGCGCGTCTCTTGCGAGAGAGAAAACAAAACAGATGCCTTGTCACCGTCCTCGAGGATGCAGCCGCCTGGTTGCCCCCCCCCCCTCCATTTTGACCTTTGACAGTTTATGTTTTTGTTTGCATTCCCAACTCTTCTCTTCGTGGTGTCTGCTAAAAGGGAGGGGAGGCACCCTTTATACGTATTTTATGGCTACCATGTGTTTGTGTCAAATTGCTGGAAGATAAAACGTGGCCGGGGAGGCTCTGATTCCATGGAATACATATTATCTGGTCTTGTGTGTTTGATCTATTTTTCTGGTATCTATTTTGAGTTACTCCCGATCTAATATCTCGTGGTTATCGTTTGGTTCATGTTTAACCAAGATTCGTAATGCCCCTCGTTGTTACCACCATTATTCCGAGGGTTTTGCCAAGCTTTGCTATAAGTCTGTGTCGCCTGGGATCGGTGTTTTATTCTAGAGTTATATTTTGATATCCCGAGGCTGGAGATATAACCAAGCCATCACTTTATTGACTGCCAGAATTCACATTCCTTGATTCTCTTGGTGAAGTTACATAGATAGAAAGATACAATACAGAATAAAATAAGTAATACTGCAGTCTAAAATGTCGTCTTATTCTTATAGTCATGCTTCGAACTTCTACCGTATTAAATATATATACATCAGTTATAATGTCCGTTTGCCCCTGCTATTTGCCTGTGTTTTACGGCTCTGGAGATTTGTTTGTGAACTGTCCAAAATGCCCGTGGGGTGGTCTTGGCATGCAGTCCTTTGACAATCTGGAGATTTTGCAGATTGTCGTTAACCTCCCTTTGCCTCAGAGTTTATTATTTAATGGCCTTTTACGACCTCCAGATGCTTGGTGCTTGTGGAAGGTAGCGGGGTTGAGGGTATTTGTTTTACTGGTAGGAACGAAGTGAACCAGCCTACAATAGATTATATCGTCCGTCCGTCCGTCCGTGTAGCAACATCGCCCCCTACTGCAAACACTTGGCATGACCCTACAAAAACCTTTACACTCAGTGACGCTTTCCTGTCGAAACAAGTTTATAACATTCCCTTATAATTCCCTTAGATAGTTTTTAATTAAAACTTTAAAAAAAAAAATTAACTCACAGCGGCCTAAAGCCTACAGCTAGGCCTAAAGCCTAGAACTAGGCCTCACACTCTCCCTTCGTATCGTACCCCCGCGTGTGAAAGGGAGTTAATGTTTAACAATGTTACATTCCCTGATGTTTTTAAATAGAAGCATTTAAATTTAAAGCTTTTACATAAATAATTAAAACATTTAAATTTAAAATTAACTCACAGCGGCCTAAAGCCTACAGCTAGGCCTAAAGCCTAGAATTAGGCCTCTAACTCTCCCTTCGTATCGTACCCCCGCGTGTGTGAAAGGGAGTTAATGTTTAACAATGTTACATTCCCTAATGTTTTTAAATAGAAACATTTAAATTTAAAGCTTTTACGTAAATAATTAAAACATTTAAATAAAAAATTAACTCACAGCGGCCTAAAGCCTACAGCTAGGCCTAAAGCCTAAAACTAGGCCTCTAACTCTCCCTTCGTATCGTACCCCCGCGTGTGTGTGAAAGGGAGTTAATGTTTAACAATGTTACATTCCCTCATGATTTTAAATAGAAACATTTTAATTTTAAGCTTTTACATTAAAATACACTCCCTACCCCCCCCATTCATTTGTTCGTTCCTACTAGCCCACCCCACAGGGACCTGTTATTGAAATTTTTATCGATTATTATTATTTAAAAAAATATTCGCAGAATTATTTTTTATATCAATTTTTGGAAAAGGTCCATATATACAACAAATGTGACGTGACTTTAAAGATGTGCGACCTATATCATACTGCCTACTGTTGAATACATCGGAGAACTGCAAAGGTAATGATCTTAGTTGGCACCGTTGCATGTCTGACAGCTCCGCATCTTCTCCACAAAGCTTTTCTAATAAAGTTTATTCGGCTGATGGATTATCATTAGCCACTCCTGCAACCATTGTTTCCATCAGGTTCTCTGATTCAAGAGACACGGGCATCAGAAGGTCTAGTACAGTCTCTGCCTGAACAGTTATCGGACCCTCCCCGACATTTAACACCTGCAAGAACGTTTTTTGGTCCACTTTCAAAAATGTGCCCCGGCCAACGTTAACCTGCAGGTCTTTGTGTTTGATGGAGCGATCACAATCAGCAAATCAAGATACGTCGTCACTATTTGTTTTCGATATCGTAATGGTATAAACATTTGCATGCCAGGAGGTACAATCACAGACTCACTGACCAGTGCCTGCACCGAAACCCCTGTTTCCGTCGATTTTTTCACTGGTCACAAAAAAAATGCGAATTCCCGATGGCATTTATATGCAATCCACGTCAGTGAGTATCCAGAGCCATTTTTTAGAGAAATCGGTTCTCGGCAAGCATGGAACTGGAAACGTGCTTGGAACCCAAATGGCTCCCGACAAAGTGAGCTTCCCAATTTTTACCTGTGTCTCGATTTGCATTTGATTCCCATGTTACCCCCATTTGCCACTACATACGTACTGGCTACTGGTGCTAAGCAGTGGCTACTGAGCGGTAACAGATCGAATATTAATTTGGAGATGATAGTGACCGATGCCCCCGTATCAATCAGAATGCATGCCTCCACTCCTTTTATTGAGGCCACTACCACTGAGGTACCTGCAGCTGCCATTAAGACCCGCCAAACCAGCTTCCTCTACTGGTTCTCTGACTGGAGAAGCAAGTCCCGACCTTCCCCAGACGATTTTACTACTCTGTTATCACCAATGCCCTCCGATACAGATAGTACACGCGGAATGGCAATGGAGGCGGTGAAAGGCAATGAGTCCCTAAATGCGTGAAGTGGACTATCTAACCGGGTGTCTGGGGTGTCACAACCTGCTTAACTTTGTAGTGCAGCAGCCACTGATAAATAGATGGATGGTTCCAGCGCTGATGGCAGAGGATCACTCCTGCATTCCAATGCGATGTGCCTGGGCCTGCCGCAGCAATGATAGCTAATGGGTGGGCTACGCAGTGGAGTCACCATCTCCCCTCTTGGCTCCCATCCCCCGAGGTCGCCATGGAATTGTCCTGCTGGAACCTGTCCACCCGCGGACCGCTACCATCACCTCTTCCCGTGGACCTCCACTGCCTTCCACTGTTGCCGCAATGAGTGAGCCCTTGCCGATGGCACTCGTCATCCTGCAGTCCAGGCAGGAAGCACAGACAGTGGTCTCTGGTATTTCTTCTACTCGGGCCACAACCTGGGTCCATCGATTAATCTCTTCTTGGGCTAGCAGACACCGGGCTACCCACAAGGAGGTCTGCACCTCCTCCACTATGGTCAGCACCACGGCCATCTCGTGCACCAGCGTCAAATATCTTCTCCATCACCATGGAGTCTAGTGCTGCTTCTGCCAGCCGAAGGAAGAGCACCTGGCTGAACGCCATCAGAGCAATGTGGTAGGCAAGGGGTGACTCAGCTTCTTCTCACTTGCGCTGCTGGAATTTTATTTTTGCATTTGATGGTGGGTCGAAGACCTCCGCCATCTGGTGACAGGCTGTTTTCGGCGTGGTCCTCCACTCTGCCAGTATAGCGTAGAAGATGTCGATGGCTACATCATTTAAGGCCGTAGG
Source organism: Entosphenus tridentatus (assembly GCA_014621495.2). Taxonomy (NCBI): domain Eukaryota; kingdom Metazoa; phylum Chordata; class Hyperoartia; order Petromyzontiformes; family Petromyzontidae; genus Entosphenus; species Entosphenus tridentatus. The sequence continues at coordinate 2,560,866 of CM025637.2, forward strand.
TAATGCCTTTAGTGCTTCCTCCTCTGTCCAATCCAAGGCCTGCTATGCAGTCTAGAACTGTCTGGTGAAGGCTCCCCAGTCACCACCGGCCGCCACAACCTCGCTGACCGGCCTCAGCCTGCGAGGATCACACGGCTCCAGGGCTGTGTTTTGCAATGGTGCCCCAGCCGCCGCTGTTGTCACTGTGGACGCGCTGGACGGCCCTGGCTCCCCGCCTCCCGCCACAGTTGGCCGCACGATTCCAACTGCTGGCTCCTCAGCTACCGCCTCTGCAGCTCATGGCCTCGCCTCTTTTGCCATGAGCTGCAGTACAAGCCGGGAGACCATGTCTGTGAGGCGGTCAATCCGGCCCTCTAGCCACTCCCAGCCCTTGGCCACCAGTGGCCCTTTGGTGAGCAGCCTCTCCAGCGGCTGCAACTGTCGTAGTACTTACTCTGCTGGTGCGGCACCACCTCTTCAGCATACCGGAGGTTAGTCTCGGGGTCCTTTTCTCCCGGAATGTTCTGGAAAAAGACTTCTTCATCGTCGGTTGTAATAACGTCTGACACACGTTGCGTCTTCATTATTAATAGTATTTATTTGTACTCAATATTATCTCTAGGTCTGGACTTCGGTTCTTGATGAACAAACTTCACCTTCTCTCTAATTATCCCCTCCCCTTGTGCTATCCCCTTTAATATCCTCTGAGCCCCCTTTCTGGAAGCTTCGCTCACCAAATTTCACTCAGCCAATCCTTGTTCTCCTCACCCCTACAATCAACCCTCGTTTCCCGCCTTTTACATTTGAATCGCTCATCCAATCCCTTTCAAACGCTCATGCTAACCAATAGTCTTTGAGGCCTCCCTGCACAAATCAGAGGCCTTGATTGACTTTCTGACTGTTGCCTCGGTCATTACACATGTTAAATAAGCAATGCATTGAATGGTTACAATGTTGCACTAATCAACAGGGAATTGAATGTCAAAACCAAATAAATAGCACAAGCGTTGAAACTAACCAAGCAATTAAAACTCTTAAAATTCTGGACATTGCGGGAGTAACTGATAAACTAGCCAAATTTTTGGAAAAACAAAACATCCGAGTAAAATTTGGCACGGTGCATAAAATACTGAAACTAATATCTGGTACTAAAGACGTATTACCGAAGCTATCAACAGAAGGTGTGTACTGGATTAATTACTCTTGTGGAAAATTCTATGTTGGTCACATAGGACGAATGGTTAGCATGGCACTAAAATAACCGTTTGGGGATATTAAATACTCCCAAATACAACGGTTGGCAGTGGCAGAACACGCGTGCCAAAAAGAACACTCAATTTATTTTTTACAGGTAGGAACAATGTTCCACACTGCCCACCAGGGATTTATTGTCTGTCTGTCTGACTGTCTGTCTGTCTGTCGTGCATAAATAAATATATAATACACACAGCTCTTTGATTGGTGGAGACCTTACAAACAGCTCTTTGATTGGTGGAGACCTACTGCCGTTACAACCCGCCACCACCCGACACTTCCAACTAGTAAGGGTTGTCACGTAAACAGAACATGCCAATTCGCCACTAGTACAGTACACCGGTGTGTTGGAGATCCAAGCCAAAACATTTACAATCTGAGTACGACATTCCACATATCTAAACCGTAAATAAAACCAAGCACACTAAAACCATCTGCTTGGTTTATATATGTGGATGACACATTGGTGGTCTGGCCACACGGCAAAGATACACTGAACACATTTCTAAATAATTTCAACTCGCAAAACCCATCCATCCAGTTGAATATGGAAGTGGAAGCTGACAGAACTCTACCATTTCTGGATATTCTGCTCGGACGGGGTCGAAATGGTAAAATAACACAGTGTTTACCGAAAGAAAACGCATACTGATGCCTATCTGAATGCAGTCACACCATCACCCCACGTAGAAATATCCTCTTATCAAGACGGTCATTCATCGAGCTAATAAAATATCAGATGGTGACAGTCTGAGAAGTGAAATTCAATATGTAAAAGAAGCGCTGCAAATTAATGGTTACAATGATGCACAAATCAACAGGGCATTGAATGGTTAAACCAAATAAAATAACACGAACATTGACCCTGCCCAAGTAATTAAAACGATCAAAATACCGTACATTGTGGGAGTAACTGATAAACTAGCCAGATGTTTGGTAAAACAAAACATCCGAGTCAGATTTGGCACAGTATATAAAATACTGAAAATAATATTTGGTGCAAAAGATGTATTACCGAAGCTATCAACAGAAGGTGTGTACAGGATTAATTGCACGTGTGGTAAATGTTATTTTAACACGTAGGCAAACAGGACGCATGATCAGCACGAGACTGAAAGAATATCAGATGAATATTAATGATCCCTAATACAACTGTCAGCAGTAGCAGAACATGCGTGCTAACAAGGACACTCAATACATTTTGATAAAATTGAAGTTATGTGCAAAACTAGCTACTACTGGCCAAGACTAATTAGATAATCTATAGAAATTGAAGAAATAAAAATAACTTTAACCGTTCTGATATCTACTGCCTTAGTGGTGTGTGGAAGCAAATAATCAAATAATACATTATTTAAATGTATGCCTACAAAGGGCAGCATACTTCACTAGGGATTACCGTTGGTACAGCTATTTTAATACACACAAAAGACAGGAAGGACAAGTGCAAATGGCCCACATAATGCATAATGTGCGTTGCCTCAGTAATCCCCTGCCCAACCCCCCCAACCACGTGGCACAAGAGCGCAGAAGCCTGGTCACACATCTACACCTCCATATAAGGAACAAAAGAGTTAGACTTCTCCACAAATCTGGTTGTCACCTGATGAAGCTAGTTGTAATTACTGGCGAAACGTCGTACTCAGATTGTAAAGGTTGTGGATTGACTCTCCAACAAACCGGTGTGCAGTAATTCTAGATTTGAAGTTTTCGTGACTGCAAGGATCCATACTCTTTGGGTTTTTCCGTAAAGTCACGTAGGTGAAAACAAAATAAAAATAAAATAACCAAATTAAATCATGACGTTACAGAAGCAACACAAGCATCCGTCATCAGGTGTGACCGCTCCAGCAAAATTACTGTAGCGTATGAAGAGAGCTATTTAGAGACACGTGTTTATATAGGGCACTAGGGGTGGGGGAGGAGTTAGGTGTCGGGGGAGGGGCATGCGGCAGGCCGTATGGCGTCGCGGGCGGTTGGGCAGGGGATTAGCATGAGTTAAGCCGATAGATAACCATATTTTTTCTTTGTGATGCCAGGGGAGGGGGGGGAGGGGTACTGTGACTGTACGACGAAAGTGGTGGGGTAATGGATATCCATTGTAAATCAAACCTGTTTGACTGAGACGTTACGAAATTACATTTTTCCATCTATTTCAGAATCAGTCAGGATGATTTATCCACAAATCTGCCTGTCGCCTGATGTTGGTTGTTGTGTAGGGGTTATTACGGGGAGAAGGGCGGACAGGAAACACAGGGGTGTCTGCGCCCAAACGCAGGTGTCTACACCAACGTCCGCATCCGTTGAGCCTGGGGGGCCATGGGGGCTCTGGGATCCCCCATAACTCCACCCCTCAGAGGGGAGTCCTATATAAGGCGGGGTGAGAGAGAGCTCGAGGCCAGTTCGGAAGAAGCTGACCAGTGAAGACCGAAGGCCTGCAGCATAGGCCCTGGGACTCCCATGTCTCGCTGCCCTTGTCAGGGCCGAGCTGGGCAAGCGAGCGGCGCGGCCCCGAGAGTTCCCGGACCTCTGCTCTTGTAAGAGCGGGGTCGGGTTAGCTGGGTGCCGGGATCTGTGCTTTACCAGGGCCGGATCAGATAGCCTCCCCTAGACCCTTAGAGGAGGACTGGGAGTAGGACAGGGTATAGTGCTAGGGGTGTTCCCAGCTAGTACGGGTGAAGGGGCCGTTACCCCTTCAAGTATTGTACCGTCTTGAGCAAAATAAAAGTGTGTGCCTCGACTTCGTCGTCAGTCTCCCTGGAACTGACTACAGTTGTAATTACTGGTGGAAACATTGTACTAGAATTGTAAATGTTGTGGCTTTACTCTCCAACACACCGGTGTCCTGTACAAGTCCTGTACAAGTAACGAATTTGAATGTTTTGTTTACGTGACAAACCTTCCAAATGGCTGTGTTGGGTGGTGGCGCTTTTAATGAAACACTAATGTTCGTTAGGATTTGTATGCACATACTAATTGTGTACACTAGTATGTGTGCACAAATACAAGTTTTTCTTCTTCCATGCATTTGTCCCACTCATGTGGGTTTCGCTGTCCTTTACAACCTTCTCTACCTGTACATTCTCACTTTCCACTTCTTGAGCCACCATGTCCGATTGCACCACCTTTTCTTTTTCCTTCCTCTTGTTCTCTTTGCTTCCACTTGCATCACTTGCACCTTCTGACCCACATAATTTTCCCATTGTCTCTCCACATGACCGAACCCTACCAGCCTTTTTATCTTTCATCTTCTCTGTAATTCTACCACCTTGAGTCTTCTTCTTACTTCTTCATGTATCACCCTATCCTTCCTTGTTACAACATTCACCGCAACATCCTCATCTCTGTGACTGCCATAGCTTGGTCCTCACTCTTTCTTCTGCCTCAGCACTCGGCCCCATACAACAGCACCGGCCTCACTACACTTTTCCCTTCAACCAAACTGGGGGACCCTCTTATCATACACTACACCAGTCATCTATCGCAATTTCAGCCATCCAGCCCTTGCTTCTTCTAGTGATCCATCAGCACACATCGTTGCACCCAGGTGCTTAAACTCATCATTCTTCATTAACTGGTCACTTTATTATATTATATTATTTTACTATATAATATTATTTAAATATGTTTTATTTTATTATTTTATTATTTTCCTTCTACGTGACTTTACCGAAAGAACCAAGAAGATGGTCACTTCCAATTTGCAATCCTCCTTCTGCATTATTTCCACTGAAATGTGCCACCATATACTCAGTCTTTGTCCGACTAATCCTCAACCCATTCCTTTCAATCTTTTGCACCTAAATCTTTCAATCATCTTCCACTACCCCCCTGCTTCCACCAAATAGCACAATGTTGTCTGCAAACAGCTACACCTGGGGGGCTTCCACTGTATATCTCTCGTTGGTGTGTCCAGCACCAGGATGAATAGGAAGGGGCTGAGGGCGGAACTTTGCTTCACTCTCGCTTTGACTTAAAAGCACTCTGACACTCCACAGCTGCTTCGCACATCCACCAGGTTCCTCAGTCTCCTTTCTACGATCCTTTCACAGAGTTTCATGGTGTGAATCATCAATACTATTCATCTGTAGTTCCCACACTCTTGTATATAAGCTTTCCCTTTAAAGATGGGACCCAATGTACTCTCTCTCCACCCATCCGACATTTTCTTCTCCATACAGATCTTCCCAAACAGCTCCATCAATAGTTCAACACCATTTTTCTTCCATTAATTTAAACATCAATTGGAATCTCAACTGACCCCACTACCTTTTGATGTTTCATGCTCCCCAGAGCCTCCACCACCTCTTCTCTGGTTATAGTATCTGGTTATAGTATCTGGTTATAGTCTATGGTTATAGTATCTGGTTATAGTATCTGGTTATAGTATCTGGTTATAGTATCTTGTATAGTCTCTGGTTATAATATCTGGTTATAGTATCTGGTTATAGTCTCAGGTTATAGTATCTGGTTATAGTCTCTGGTTATAGTATCTGGCTATAGTTTCTGGTTATAGTAGCTGGTTATAGTATCTGGTTATAGTATCTGGTTATAGTCTCTGGTTATAGTATCTGGTTATAGTATCTGGTTATAGTATCTGGTTATAATATATGGTCATAGTATCTGGTTATAGTATCTGGTTATAAACTCTGGTTATAGTATATGGTTATAGTATCTGGTTATAGTATCTGGTTATAGTCTCTGGTAATTAGTATTTGGTTATAGTATCTGGTTATAGTGTCTGGTTATAGTATTTGGTTATAGTCTCTGCAACTACTTAAAATATTTGATGTTCCTCAACCATTTTTCGTCTTGGGTTTTTCAAATTCAGCAACTTCTCAAAGTACTGTTCCATCTCTCTCTACCTTTTATCTAATCCAAGATTGTTCGTCCTTGACTGTTCTTAACGAGATTTACATGGTTGATGTCCCTGGTCTTCCTCTCTCTGGCTTTTGCCAAACGGTATACCATATGCTCGCCTTCTTTGCTGTCAAGCTTCTGTTAAATTTGTGTAAATGTATTTTTTTTCCATTGCTACCACTCGCTTTGCATCTATTTTCACTGCCAGGTATTCATTCAGATGGTCCTTCTCTCTCGTGTTCTGACAGTTCTTAAACTTTTCCTTTTTCTCTCGTTGGCTTTTACACTTCATCACTCCACCACCATGTGTCCTTCAGTTGCATATCTTCCTTTGCTCACTCCCACTGTAATACCTGCTGCTTTCAGTTTTCCACTTGCTAGTTGTTCCCATATTTCATTCATGCTCCACCTAGGCCTTGTGGTTATTAAGTTCTCTATAGCTTGCCTGCAGAAATTTTATCTCATTGTTTAATCGCCACCACTTCACCCTATTACTGTTCTTTTGTCTCACCTTCCTCTTCCTAACTCCGTTCACCATGCAATCTGCCACAAATAGTCTATGCTGTCCAGTAAAACAATCTCGAGGGATCACTTTGCAGTTCTTCACTCTTTTCAGGTGCTTCCTCCTCACCAAAATAAAATCTATCTGTCTCTTCACCTATCCATCCTGCTAGGTCATCAAATGTCCATCCTGCTTTTGGAAGTAGGTTTTTATGACTGCAAGATACATTGCTTGGGCGATTCGAAGAATGTCCTCTCCTCCCTCATTTCTACTGCCACATCCGCATCCTCCATGGTTCCTTTCATATCCCACTCTTCAATTTAATACTGTGCCCATCACAACTGCTTCTGGTCTAAGTTCTCACAAAATGTATCATTCTCTTTCCCACTGCTACGCATCTGCGGGGCATATGCACACACCACATTTACAACCCCACTGTCTAGTTCTAGTCTGACTATCATCAGTCTGTCAATCACTTGTATGACTTCCACCACCTCTGCCTTCATCTTCTCACTCAGCACAACACCTTACTGATGTTCCATGATATAACAATTCAAAACTACAGAGACTCTTTTTGCTCTGCTGCCTTTCCACTTTATTTCCTGGATGCACGTGATTTCGACTTTCGTCCTTCTCAAGCAGTCCACTAATTCCTGTACACATACTAATGTTCCTCAGTATTTGTGTAGACATACTTGCCTTCATGAGTATGTGTGTACCCTTCTTCTTCTTGGTTTTTTCGGTAAAGTCACGTAGAAGGGGAGTAATAAATAATAAAAATAATAAAACATAATAAAATAATTCTCACGACGTTTCGGCCACAACGCAAGCAGCCGTCTTCAGGTGAAACCAGGTCTGTCGAGGCGACAGCGTCTGAATGGAACAGCACACGTGCTTGGAGCATATATATAAGCTGGGTTGGGAGGGG
>CM025637.2:2578388-2599711 GCA_014621495.2 Entosphenus tridentatus
AAACCACATCAAAACTGACAAGCAAGTCGTCTGGGGACAGGGAAATCCACTTGATTGTCGATACCAGGTCAGTAGAGTTTAGTACCGCTGAGGTGGTTTTTCCAGTGAAAGGCAGTAGGATTTCATTGTAATATTTGTAAACTTATTTGTTTAATAATAGTAAACAATAAACCTGAGTTGTTAGTGAAAGATTCAATAAAATTGTACTTTACATTGGCGTGGTGACGCGTCGTCCTGTGCAGAGCCCGCGGCCTCACCTACATTGGCAAGCCGGAGGAGGTGAGTCGTTGCCAGGCTGCGAGCTGGGCCGCTACCCCCCCCACCACCATCCCCCCGCCCGAGGCAGAATAATACTATGTAAGCGCTTAAATAATATTAAATTAATATCTAAGGACTTTATATCAGTAACTGCACGCATTGGGATGGGGGGAAGAGGATATCACACTGTGAAGAGAAATCGGCAGCGTGATGTGTATATCTATTCCATGTTAAAGGCGTAAAATAAAATGTCCGCCGTGAGCTGGAGGCAACGCGCATGACTTGGCAGGGTCCGCCCCCTCCAGGCAATTGTCGTCAGTTGGTACGGTCGATGTCGCAAAAATAAGTAAATAATTAAAATAAGAATGCCACTAAATCGTTAATTAAACGACTTTCAAATTTAGGGACATGAAAACGGAATAGCCTATTCCCACCACGGGGCTTAGGGCGTGCCGGCTGTCAAATTATTTCGGTCTTAAACCCCACCGTCTGAGAGCCAAATCCCCCGCAAGCACAAGCGCGCGGAGACTTTTATATATAAGATAGATAGATAGAAATAGAAAAGAAGAAAAAAGAAAGGAAGAAGAAAGAAAAATGTCACAGTAATCAAGTAGAGGCAGTATGGTAGCTTTTATCAATTCCAAACGGAACATAGGGGGGAATCAGTATTTGTGTCGATACAGAAAACCAATTTTTATTTTTGTCTTTTTACCAATATAATCAATGTGATCTTCAAAATTCAGTTTTGAATCCAGGATGACCCCAAGATACTTATAGATCTTGACTCGCTCTATTTTTTTAAATTATTATTTAAGGAATGTAATTGGGGAAAAATAACTTCCTGCTTTAGTCCTGGTGAGCATTGCACCTTGGTTTTAGAGGTATTCAGGATTAGTTTAAGAGCAACTAGCTGATGTTGTATTTCGTTAAAATCACCCTGAAAATAACTACCAGTATGAAAAATAATAATAGGTTTTACTCCTTTATGGCATTAAAATAGGTGTTAAGATGTTCAAACATTAAATAAATACCTTTTACAAGAATGAAGTCAGCATTAACCACACATACTTGTAGCAAAAATGGAAACAGATGTGCTTTGATAATAATGTATGCACTATCTTTGAAACTAATTGGCCTACACCAGAGACAGCCTTATGTGTGAAGCCAACATGGATGTATTCACTCTGTCAAAGGAGTGTGATTATTGTGTAGGAGTGCTATGATTATCAATGGTGAAATGGGATTTGTTTTTCCACTGTTAGTGTAATACATTGTGGGGAAGAGAGCCAATAAAAATATTCAGTTTAAAAAGTAGTAATGTACACTTACGAAAATGTAATTATAACGCTTGTATCGTTGATTCTGCAATAAAAATTATTGAATATAAATGATAATAACAAGTTTTTTTATAGCGTCGTTCATGCTAATTGCATTCCACAATGATGTACAATAATTAAATATAACGACCAAATTCTACATAATGCCAATATCAAGCAAATTAAATACAAAAATGAATAAACACATAAAGAAATGGCACCTAAACAAAATAAATAAGCAACAAAAATCTATTAATGTCCGAGTTTTTTTAATATATTAATCTGGTGCTGTATGATAGGCGCGGCGACATCACCACGCAAGCTTCTGCCGCGGTGATGTCAACCTTCAACGGCTCGGTCAAGCATTCTCAACCCCCTCACCCAGCCCTTCCACCCGCTCCCTCGCCCAGCCCTCATTTCTTCATTCAGTCATCAAGCAGAATTAGTGACGGACCATTGCGCCAAATGCGTGACCTCTCGCGACATCATTCGCATAAACTGCTCTTGATGCTATACACCAGCGTCTCAAATCATTTGTTTGATCCACGGATCACGGCGAGGGGTGGCGGCCACATTACTTTGATGGTCGCAGTCCACTTGGAACGTCGACTGCCTACTGAGGACATCGGGCAGCAAGCGGTGTCTCAAAAATCTGAGGCGGAAAAAGCCTCTCCCTGGTGTTGTATATATTGTGAATAAAACATAATAAAACACGGAAACATAATTCAATATTGCGAACCTTTTTTTTGTTCGATCCACAGCTGGAGTGTGCTCGAGACTCTCGAGTTAGCACCCTCGTGTCAGCCTTTAGCTGCTCCCCTGCACTCTCGCTGGTTATCTGCACGCCAGCCTCGACCTGCAGCTGGCGCATACTCGCTGCTCTCGCTGCTCAACACGTGCCTGTCAGTCGAGGTTCCCGAGCACCCTTGGTGCCCCCCCCCCCCCCGGGGAGGTCTCCCGCTGTGCCGCAGTGTGCACGTCTCGATCACTCATTCCCGGACTCTCCAAAACTCATAAAACATCAATCACTTGACCAACATAACTTTTCCAGCCAATAGCTGGACAATGTTTCATGCAAACTCGATATGGGTGGAAAACTCAAATTTCCACTTAACTTCTCACACGTCTTAGCTGATGACAGTATGATAAGAAAATTCCTTTGCGCACCTCTTTGCTTATCACAACTCATAGCTTAGTACAGTGCAACTTCTCGACGTCCTTGACTCTGCAAATGACTCAAAATATAAGGACAAAACGTAGAATAAAACTTGCAGCTATACTTAGAGTTTTCCTTAGAAAGAACTCAACACTTGCCAGTGATGGGGGCAACCCCGGAGTCTGTCACCGCATAACTCAGCACGATGGATGATTACTGTGGCCAGACCCCGGAGCTCTCCTTTGCAAGACTGGTTTGTATGATTTCGAGTGGTGTTTATCGATGAATTTCTAGCTTGTATGATTAATTACCGAAGACATACTCTTTGTTTCTATCGGTAAAGTCACGTAGGTAGAAATAAAATAAAAAAAATCACGCCTTTTCGATCACAACACTAGCGATCCTCATCAGGTGGAACACCCACAGCAAGAAAATGCTGAGGTAGGCGGGAGAGCTTCCGTGGCAAGAGGTTATATAGGCAAGGGGGGCGAGAGATAGGGGGCTGTGGGGTAGGGGGAGGGCCGCGTGAGCGCAAGGGGAAAAGGACGTGAGGCTGGGGGGGGAGTGGGCGGGGCTAGAAGTGGGAAGCTGTGTGAACACGGGGGGAAAAACAGAAAAAAGGTGCTAGTAGACCGGCAGGTAGGATGGACATATTAAGGCCCGATGTTCCTCCCACCATTGCACATTCCTGGTTCTGGCTCGTCAGACATCCTGCACCTAATGGCATAACCCCTATCATGCTCCCTCCCTCCGGAGATCATCCCAATATTTTTGTGAACACAGACCCACTTAATTGCCCCTTGATGTGGTGTGTGTATTTGTACCCCGGTTTGCCAAGTTCGAGTCCCACTCACAAACAACACAGTATCAGTTATCTGAACTGGTTCCCCCTCCCCCTTAGGTCGACTCAGCCTTAATATGAACAATTGTGCGACATGTAAAATAGCCACTGGAAAGACAAAGATGGTGTGGCAGGCTCTGATTATATCCCTGGAATACATATTATATTTGATCGTGAAGAATTGACATCATTCGTATTACGTATGTAGTGACATCGCTGGATGTCAACATGCTGTGGTTGCAGTACCGGCCCTAGAGGGGCAGGGTGTGAGCTGAATAATAGCGCTGGATGGCACCACGCTTTAAGTGCAGTGCCGACCCTACAGGACAGGGTGTGTGGGTGCCGACCAAATGTAAGGGTGTATGAGGCCATGGCACTCTGGTTGACCCGGTAGGATACGTGACCGGTTAAGTTGACAGAGGGGCCCCAAGAGGGAATTAGGAGGGGTCACGTGATTGGGAAGGTGGACGTGGCCAAGGGCGGAGCCGACCACGCCACATTTTCCGCCCAACACGTGGACCCGGGCCGAAGTCATTGGTCCCGGTCCGCAGTAGCAGTTACGTTGTAACTAGTGTAGTTAGCCTGGTGGTCACCACCTTAGGTTGTTATTCTGTTAAGGAGAAGTTATCCCGTGTGTGGGAAATGAATAAATGTATTGCCTCCAAGTCAACATCGGCGACTTTGTTGAACCCATTACACGTATGTTTTTCCGAATTATCAATACTTTAAAACCAAACTTCCATAATTCGTTATCAAGTTGATATGCTAAACCCATGGCACGTATGTATAAATAAGTGTATGTTAATTAAACATGCCACTAGTCATATTCAAAACCTTCTAACTAGGTGCTGTATTGTCATTTAACAATATATTCTATCCCCCAAGTTAACGTTTAACACCAATATGTTTAAGAATATTTGAATGCAGTGGTTGCCATTTGAACGTTTCAACTTTTCAGGTACCAAGGTTTGTTAATTCAGAGAGTGAAAGGGCAAGGGACGGGCTCTGTCTCTGTGCCCTGCATTTGCCCTCAGGTGGACAGGGAGTTTATTGTGTTTTGCCATGGGTCCTCTCTTGCGTACATTTCTCTCTCACATATTTCCCTGGGTCACTCCTTGCCCATGCAAGAGTTATTCCTCGATGGCCTATCATGAAGTTTTCCTCCATTGCTACATGAGTTAGGTTAATTCCTGGGAAGCAAAATATACTATGGCTTCAAGGCCTTCCTCAGCTCTGGTTATTCTAATCATACCCATCTGATCGATATATCTTGTATTGTTTTCCCACTTCTCATTCTAGTGCTGTTTTGGCTTTGTCATCTGATTGTCCCGACTTTCAGGATGCAGGGAACACATTCGTCTCCAAGGAGCTATGCTATTAAAAAGAGAAATTATCAAAATTAATAAACATTTTTTGAAAAGGCATATATACATCAACTTGGATTCCGAGCGGCTGTGAAAACTTGAACGTTCAAACGTACGAATTGCTTTCTCATGAAAAAACAATACAAGCATAAAAATACAATCCGGGTTGGTGAAGTCGAGTCGAGGACCATTTAATAATAAACTCGTCAATGATGTTAGACATGGCCAGATATTGAACTCATATCACCAGATTAGCCTTGACATCTCTTCACCATCGACACTGTTCGTCACGCTCCTTCTTGCATTGGCCTACAGTAATGTCACTTTATTCGCAGCAGCCTAGCCCTATGGTAGATGACATCTGACTGCTCAGGCTGCTGGAGTTTTTTCGGTCAAAGCGGGGAGTCTTTATTTGCAGAAACTAAGTTCCCATACAAAATCTCTCACGATTCTGACCTCGGCTTCGTGCTATTCACGGCCTACACGTCTCTGATTGGCTGCCTCACTAAGAACATTGGCGTCAAATAACATTGCTCGGCAGACGGCACCAGACTCCTCACCTCCGTTGAATACCGTTTTTTCACACGAAATAATCACGAGATTCGTTGTAGAGAATAAAAGTAACAATATCGACAAACAGTCACTACGACTCCTTCATATATCTAACATTTAACTAGCATTGATAATACAAGCAAATTCCGGATTGTGTTTGTCATACAGTGTGTCATCAGCAGCCAAGTATACTTCAATCAATATTGGTGAACTATGCATTTATTCATCAATAATTCTTGCATGAGTAAATATATTGTACTTATATACAATATCGAAACATTATAATAACACCAAAAAAACCGACAATTTCTGTTTTTACGGTATTATTTTAAATGTATGGATCCTATTTCAAGTCAATATATAACGTGCAGTACAAATACTAGTTAACATTAGTCACGTATTATAGCAGTTAACACTAAATATTATTTTCAGTTATATGCAATATAAGTTTGCATCGAACTACGACCCATATCTTAAAGATAAGTACATGCCTATTACATCTGAAAGTTCAACAGCATCGATTCGGGTAAGATTGACTCTGCTGATGAGACACTGTTATGTCAAAAGCTTTATAAAATGTGCTTGTACTGAATCATACTTCTGAAATGATGCACTCTCAGGAGTCCGTTGGATTGATCGGTGTTAAAAAAATAACTGTATTTTTGTCTGCTTGTTATTTTTCTTTCACAAAGTTGTTTGGCCAAATGAAAATCCCTCCGACCGGTTCGGTTTCAAATTATTTTTCTCTGCGTGGAAACAAATCTCACCTTAGAGCAGTGGTTCTCAAACGGGGATACGCGGACCACTGGGGGTACGTGGGATTATCCTGGGGGGTACGTGAGGTGATTCATACATTTGTGAAATTATATCATACATGCAAATCATTGGCGAATAATCATGGATTAATCTGGCAATATAAAATAACTACAATCAAATTTACCATATAGTAACCAGGAATGATAAAACAACCTTAATAAATTCATTGATCGTCAACAATGTGGTTTCCAAGAGTAACTAGCGAGCGTGAACAAATTATGTTCTGCATGCAGAGCGTCTGTTGCATTTTTGTTCATTCGCTTGCAGTTTCTATCTAGTTAGGATACCTTACAAAATGTATAATTGGTTAAAGTATTGATGTTCATTATTCATACATTTATGTTTCAGAACGATTTTGGGCCAGGCAAAATTCAACAAGGGGTACAGTAGCCAAAAAAGGTGGAGAACCACTGCTCTAAGCTGTGATAACAAGAGTGTATCACTCAAAACTCAGATTATAAATTAGCCATCAGAGTTAAGTCTGACTCGTATATATGAATATAAGATGTTATTTCTCGTGCAGTGGTGGTGAGATGTCATCTCCCTTGCCTTGTATGCACGAGTTCGTGGGTTCGATCACTACCCTAACCTGTATATTTGGAGTTTGCACGTTCTCCCTCCCCGTGGTCACGTGGTGTTTTCTCTTGGTCCTCCGGTTTTTCGCTCCAGATTTAGAATAAACATGCATTCAGACTATTTGAATGCTATAAATTTCCACATTATGATAAGCCACTTTCTTGAGCTATCAAATGTGGCCTTATCTCGTAAGAGAAATATAGTAAATCATTCGTGATGCAATTTTTTCATTTGGAAAACGGCAATCTCGCACGATAAGCTTACTTTTATTAATGATGTCTGAAGATGGTGAACGTCGACTGTGCAGTAAACTGAGCAGTATGGTTGCAGCACCCACAGTCAGGGAACCTCTGAATCAAGTGCAAAGCACTGCCGCAAGGCAAATTCGCTGCTCAAGACGTGGGTCAATCTTTATTTTACCTGGCAATATCGCCCTCACTAAAGTAGACATTGGTGCATGTTACAGCAGGACAGAAACGATACCGGGGCACAGAACAACAATAATGGAAAAACCCGTCACAACCTCAGCGGCTAACACCGACTGGGCAAAATACAGTGCCAAATTCGTGCAATTAATATATAGCGTAAAAAATATACGTCATAAATAAAATAAATAATAAGTAGAGAAAGCATTAAAACAATTGCGTGCAGGTGGTGGGAAAGTTCTCTTTGTTGGAATATTTGCTTTCATCGCGAAATTCTGTCCTCCTTACGGATGTAATTTGATTTGGCACAAGCTGAGCCAACTTCTTTTTGGCTCCTTTGCAGGTTGCCCGCATATTGTATGACCGCCATTTCCAATGCAGTGAGGATGGCGCGTGTTAAAAGAGTGCTATTCGATGCACGACAAACAAAAAAAGAATGAGCATCATAGAGAGTCTTAAAAAAAATCCTTTAAAATGCAATCCATCAACCTGAGTGCAAAAAAAAAACCCACACAAAAAGGCACATCTTGCTGGTTCTGCCGCTCGTACAAGTCACGCACAATGCACCCCACCCACTGTCACCTGAGCGCAAGACTGATCCAGTTCGATGAGGAAGCCACTGGAGCTATGCACTTTTAAAACTCTCGATTGACAAATAATTTCTTTAGGACTGCTGGTTGTTGTGTTTCATTTGTTGCCCTTCCCCCACACCTGCGTTTAGCACGGTTTGCTATGTACTGTGCCAAAGAAGTTCAACATACTACCACACACTAAACTACTGTACACTACACCTCTATATTAAATTGAAAATATTTTTTTAGAAGTTATTATTGTGTTTAGTTTGTTGTCATTCCTCCTTACCTCCAATTTGCATGGTTTGCTACATATGCTACCATAAAGTTCAACACTTCCACGCTGACAAACCCTACCACCCAACTCGGGGGCCAGAAAACTGCAGCTCTGGAGCCGTGTGCAGCTCTTTGAGGACCATATTCTTAGGTTTTTTTCGGTAAAGTCACGTAGGTAAAAAATACAAATTAATAAAATAAAAATCACGACGTTTCGGAGGCAACACAAGCTTCCGTCTTCAGGTGGAACCGTCACAGCACGCTTGCTGTATCAAGTAAATGAGAGATTCCAAGAGATACTACCCCGTATATATACTGGTTGAGGGGTTATATACGGGGTAGTATCTCTTGGAATATTTCATTTACTTGATACAGCAAGCGTGCTGTGACGGTTCCACCTGAAGACGGAAGCTTGTGTTGCCTCCGAAACGTCGTGATTTTTATTTTATTTTTATTTTACTTTTATTAATTTTTATTTTTTACCTACGTGACTTTACCGAAAAAACCTAAGAATATGAATACTTGCAGTCACAAAAGCTTCAAATCTTTAAGGACCGGTTCATGATGTTGTTTATTAAGGACCAACGTCAAGTCTCCACCATCAAGGAGCATAAACCATCACGCAAACTCCAGGACTTTTGGCTGGCAAACAAATGTAATAAAGGACTCCTTCACACTTCGTTGTTCTCCGTGTCCTTTATTGGGTTCTTCCACGCACCCACTGGTCCTCGCTCCGGCCTCGCCTTCCGTGCGTCCGTGCGCCCCGCGCACACTCCCCTGTGGCTCTCACCACGCCGTCACCTGGCACCCTTCCGTGTGCTCTCCCTCACCCGGCCCGGCCACACCGCCCTTCGGGTACTCCACACACGCTCCCCTCTCTCTCTCTCTGTCCGTGCGATCCTGCACGCTCCCCTGTCTGGCCGCACCCCACGCACGCTGCCTTCCCGTGGGCGCCTATCCCTTCTCGACCACGTAGCAATGGCGCCACGGCTCCTTCCACCCTCCTGCGTGGATCCCTCCTTGGTTCACTCTCTCCTCCTTCTCCTTCTGGCTCTCTCCTTATATCCCCCTTTCCCACGTGACCCAACTCCACCTTCCACCCTGCCTCTGCCTCCGCCCCCCCCCCCCCCCCCCCCCCCCCCCTGGAGCGAGGTGAGCAGTGGCCCCTCCCACACGCTCTCACTACCCCGGCACGTGTGAGCGGCGCGGAGGCCGGCAACCACCCTGTCCTTGCTCGCATTACACAAACATAATCGCGCGGCACTTTGAGATGTGCATCTGTGGCCATCTGGAACGGTTTTCCTTGCGATATTAGGAAGCCACTGGAGTTATGCACTTTTAAATTATCTAGATTGAAAATGCATTTCTTTTGAGCTGTTTGTTGCTGTGTTTTGTTTGTTGTCCCTCGCACCTCGAATTAGCATTGTTGGCTATATACGATGTGAAAGAATTCCAACATACATACGTCTCGTATTCACATGCATTGTGGCTCTTGAAATATAGATTTTTTTTTTCTCTCCAGAATTTAAAAAAATAAATGTTGGTTGCCGACCCCTGGCCTAACTGGAGGTAGATGCAATGCCCGGGTTTCTCGTGGCAGACAGCGTGTTTGAAAGGCCAAGCCACCAATGACAAAACTTCCCAAAATCTGCCGTCTGGTCGCCCTTGTAATATAGTTTCTTAGCTCAATGGGCTCTAATCGGAAAATATACTTAAGGTTTTTATGATTATGTTGTACATGGGTGAGTGGGCAAGTGAGTGGGTGGATGGGTGAGTATTTGAGAGGGTGGGTGAGCGAGCGAGTGAGTGGCCGAGTGAGTGTGTGGGTGAGCAAGTGAGTGTGTAAGTGGGCCAGTGAGTGTAGTGTGAGTGTAATTGTACAATGCTTTTATCTTGTCTTCCGGCTGAAATGCGTTTGAAAAAATATATTCTTATTTCAATGGACTTTACTCGGGGAAACAAACTTCTGGTTGTGAAGTGCATGAGTGGGAG
This sequence comes from Entosphenus tridentatus, assembly GCA_014621495.2. Taxonomy (NCBI): domain Eukaryota; kingdom Metazoa; phylum Chordata; class Hyperoartia; order Petromyzontiformes; family Petromyzontidae; genus Entosphenus; species Entosphenus tridentatus. Next base: position 2,588,533 of record CM025637.2, read on the forward strand.
GGTGGGTGTGTGAGTGGGTCGGTGTTGGTGTATGAGTGAGTGGGTTAGTAAGTGTGTCATTGAGTGCGAGTGTAATTGTGGAACGCATTAATATCTGTGGGCCAAGTCTTTCTTGAACAAGAGCTTCTTAGCTCTACGGCTTTACTCGGGGAAAAATGCTCCTGATTCTTCTGAAAACCTTGAGCTGATAGGATGCCTGTGCATTGTACAACGCTGTCACTCAACAAGTTGATGAGCAGCGTGGTGTGATGCACAAAGCCGGACCACTTGGGGAGGGGAGGGGGATTTGAAAAGATGGATGGAGGATGCGTGTACAATAGACGTACATACACGTATATATGAAACAACGCAGGTGAAATAGGCAGTGGATGCAGCTGTGAATGGTTGACAAGGAAACTCCAGTCTCGGACCACGACAGGGTGAGAAACAGTGACATTGCGAACAGTGGGTGATACATTCACACTGCAAGCAAAGGCTCAAGATTCCAGAATGGGTCATGGGAGTCTAAAGGCAAATTCCATATCAGATTCCACAATGGCATTCAAGCAACGTATCACATTTGGGTAATTATACGTAAATTGAATAACAGGACATCACCAGATATCTATAACTATACGAACTATATATTTTTAACCAGGTAATGCCCACTGAGCTATGAAGCTATTTTTCAGAAGTGACCTGGCCACAAATGATAGCTCAACGAAGTGGCTTATGTGGAGATTTCTTTCAGCCAAAGTACTCTAAACGCGTGCTGTTGATTCTAAATATGGAGAGAAAACCAGAGGACCTGGAGGAAAACCCACGATATCCATGTAAAGAGAGACATGCAAACGTCAAATGTACAGGCGTCAGGGTTGGGATCGAACCCACAACCTCCTGTATATCTGGTGAGGGAGTTAACACCTCGCCTCCGTGGCACTCAATACATTGCTCTGCCGACCATATACATTAACTTGTGCACTGAGCTGTGGAAGGATGAGTTTATCTCTCAATACCACTGCATCTCAGCCTCACCGATTTATATAAATAATAACTAATTTTTTGAAATGTTTTTTTTTATAGTAGGTTCCTTTGATACATTTTGTTCATTTAAAGGTGTGTACAGTTTTGATTTGAAGCTTTCGTGACTGCAGGAATCCATACTCTTTGGTTCACGGAGGTAGAAAAATTATAGATCACGACGTTTCGATCACAACACAAGCAATCGTCATCAGGTGGGACAACCACAACAAGAAAAAACTGCTGAAGTAGGCAAGAGATCTGCCGTGGCACGATGTTATATAGGCCTCGGCAGTAGGGGGGGAGAGAGAAGGGGGGGGGAGGCGGGGCAGAAAGTGGACCCCGCAGCAGCACCCGGGTCACTGGAGTAAAGTGGACCACAGCGGCAGTACTGGAGTCAGGGGTCACGGTGCTTGTAGAGTGGCTTCGAGGCCGTGGCACCACAGTAACACATGTAAGCATATACTGTACAGTACTATACACAGTTTAAGGAACCCTGTTTTTGATGAAAAAATAAGAATAGTCTTAACTCTTTCTGGCAATAAAACAGGTGTTAAGATCTTCAAACACCAATAGATACCTATTTCAAAGTATCAAGTCTGCACTAGCCACACGTTCTCGTGTCAAAACATGCAGACAAACATGCTCTGATAATATATGCATTGTCTCTGATGATGATTGGTCTGCACAGGAGAAAGCCTTCATTATGACCTTGTCTACACCAGTTTTAGACCAGAGAATGCCAAAAGGTGAACAGTACAAAGGCAATGCAAGCGTAATGGAGTAACGTGCGTGGGGTTTTTCATACAATGTGCATGTACGTGTGAGCCGCGAACAGTGAGGTCACATCAGGGCGAACAGGTGCTTCGGGAGGAAGCAACGCGAGAGAGATGGCCAATTAAATGCATAGCAGTGATTGGCTGGCTGCAAATCCACAAACATGTCACTTGCTTAACACGTAGGCTTTCGCGACCAATATTATTCATAATCAACGTTTTTGGGTTTAGATCGCGTTATTTATAAATGTGTCGTAACCCTCCACCACCCGACATGGCCAATCAGTAAAAAAGTGTCACGTTGACAAAAGACAAATAGTCCACTGCTTTAGCCCACCGGTGTGCCAACAGGGACACTCATTTGATTTTGACAACGTTGAAGTGTTGTGTAAAACTAGTTACTACTGGCAAAGACTAATTAGAGAATCCATTGAAATTGAGAGAAACAGAAATAACTTTAATCGCTCAGACAGCTACAGGCTTAGTGCGGCCTGGAAGCGTATTATTAAATATGATACATTACAATTCCTTATAAGGGAAACACACACTAACTGATTACTAATGTAGCATAATCACAATAACACATTCCAAATGATTACTAATCTACAACTCGCATCGTAACAATAGCCTGATTACTAATCTAGTATATAATTACAATAACCCCCCCCTCAAATCTTTTCACCTGATGAGTTGATGAGTTAATGATGACGTCACCCTGCTGCTGCTCTATATAAGAACGGGAGACACAGCAGAGCCTCACCATTCTGGCAAATCGCCCGATGAGGAGGGGCCCCTGGCTTGCCAGGGGGGACACCAGGAGCATCGAGGTGATCCTTCCAGCCCGTCCGGATCTCAAGTGAGACCTAGCCACCAGCCCCGTGGCCTGCGGGGGCCCTGACCGTGTGGCCAGGGATGACCACGCTGCCAAGAAGCGGGGACTGTTGGAGAATGGAGACGGAGATTGCAACAGACGAAGAAAGGAAAAGGCAAAAGTCAAGGACCAAGAGGGCCACCCGAGTTGCTGAAGGAGACCGGGATGACCGAGCTGCCCAGCTTATGCCCGCAGCAGATGAAAAGGAAGCAGGGAGAGCGACCTTTGTACGGTCAATAATGATGGGCTTGCTACAAATAGAGCCAACAGACTTGTACTGTTTGATAACCCTGCCGGGAGGGAGGGCGTTTGATATAAGCTTCAACTCAAGCCCCCTGCTACAAAGATTTATGACCCGCTTCGAGGAAAAAGCGGAGGAGAAGCCATTGACATCAATGAAGCTACAACTGTTATCAGAGCTCGACACGAAGGTGGTGACTATTTTCCTATATAATGAAGCCCTACATGACCATGACGTGGAGGTCTGGCTAAGACAGCACTGCTCGGTACTGTCGAGCTGTAAAAAGGTGAGGGACTCACTGGGGATATGGACAGGGGCAAGACAATGGAGGGTGCGGCTGAAAACAGAGGGAGGGGCCTTGAGACACATCCCGAGTGCCCTGAACATAGGAGGCAACCGGGGATATGTTGTGTATGCTGGACAACCTAAACTGTGTAGGAGGTGTGGGGGAAGCGGTCACCTGGCTGCAGCGTGCAAGACAAAGGTCTGCTACAGATGCAAGGCACTGGACCACGAGGTAGAAGAATGCAGTGTTCCGGCACAATGTAACCTCTGCGGTAGTCGAGAACATCTCTACAAAAATTGTCCGGAGTCGTACGCCAACAAGGTTAGGGCGTATAGGGTAGGAGGAGCGGGGGATGAGGAAGGGGGTGGGACCAAACTGGACCCGGTTAAGGAACTGGTGAGGGAAGAACGAGGGGAGGTGGCGGTGCAGCAGCTACCAACGACGGACGGTGGGGGGAGAAGGGGAGAGGCATGCAAAAAGAGCAGAATCGACATCGAGCGAGCAGGAAGGGGGGATGGCGGGGGAGGGGAGCGACGGCATGAGCAGCATCTCCGACACGACTGTGGATGACTGGGCGGAGGCGGTGGAGGAGGATGAAGGAAAAGGGGAACGACAGCAGGAGGAAGGCGATAGCGAGACATGGGAGGGACCAATCGGAAGGGAAAGGAGGAGACAGAGCCCCAAAAAGAGTCGCCCCTTCAGACAACACGGAACCCTCGGACTCCTCGCTGGACACGGAGGCCTCGAGGGAGGGGATAAAGGAAATGGTGGGGAGCCGGCGCAGGGGAAAACCCTTGAGAGCAAGGGGCAAAATGAAATTACGGGAACTGGCGAATGAAGACTGCTACGGAGGGCGAGCGGAGAAGGCCGTTTCGGACTGAGACGCAACCCAACATGGATATTTCCGTGGCGTCCGTAAATGTGAGAGGCTTGAAGGGAAAGGGAAGGAGAGGAGCAATAATACAACTACTACAGGCTTCCAAGTGGGAGGTGGTCTTCCTCCAGGAATGCCACCTACCATACACCCTGGCCAGGAGGAGCTGTTGGAGAGCTGGGATGGCTACTACTTTTGGTCCGGGAGTAATGAAAATCGATGCACGGGGGTGGTTACCCTCCTAGGCAGGAGTATACAGATAGTCGATCCCAAGAGGTGATCCCGGGCCGCCTCCATTATGTGGACGTGTCTTATGGAGAGGCAGACCTGAGACTAATAAATGTGTACGCCCCCACGACGTGCACAGAAAGAGTGGACCTATGGAATAATGTAGCGACCCTGCTCGTGATGAGACGGCAAGTCATAATGGGGGGTGATTTTAACTGCCCATTGTGCCTGGCAGACCTATTATCGGTGGCGGGGAGGAGGAGGCTCGACCCTTCCTCTAGGAAGTTGAAGGAGTTGATAGAGGATTTTAAAATGACTGACACCTTCAGAAAGGTACACCCGGTGAGACCGGGATACACGTGGTCGGATAAAGGCGATAGAACGCAATCACGAATAGATTTCATCTTTGTGTCTGCCAGTGTGAAGGTGGATGGAGCAGACCTGGAACCCTTCCCCTTGTCAGATCACAATTTGGTGAATGCAAGGCTCGGTATTCCAGGCGGCCTGAAGATGGGGAAGGGAACCTGGAAAATGAATGTAAGCCTGTTGGAAGACAGAAGGGTCGTGGAAGACTTTGTAAGGAAGTACGAAGACTGGACAACCCTGCAGGAATGTTTCGCCACGAGGGTGGAGTGGTGGAGCATGGTGAAGGGCCGGATAAAGGCCCTCTTCCAGACACATAGTAGAAGGAGGAGTGTAAACAGGGAACTGCAGCTGTGGAACGCTAGAATCGAGAAGAAGCTCAGGTTACTTGAGCTGGGATTCCTGGTGGGTGAGGATATACGGAGATTAAAGGGAAGGTTATCCTCGGTATTGGAGAAAAGAGTCAAACAAATGGCATACAGGGCAAGGGTCAGGGAAACGGAACAGGGAGAAATGTACAAGTTTCTTCTTTAAGAAATGCAAGGCAGGTGACAACACACTTAGGGAATTGGTGAATCTGGTCAGAGGCAGGCAGGCAACGACAGAGGGTATGATAGAGATAGCGGAGGAGTACTATGGGGAGTTGTATGGGAGGAAGGGAACGGATAAGGAAATAAGGGAGGCACTACTAGGGGAGCTAAGACATGAGGTTAAGGACCTAGAGGCACTGGGAGGGAGGATCCAGATGGAGGAAGTGGAGGAGGCAGTGAGGACGCAGAATAGGAATAGGACTGGATGGAATTCCAGCAGAATTCTATATTACATTCTGGGATTTAATGAAAGGGGACATGCTGCAGATGTATAGGGAAATGCTGGAGGGCGGACTGGTGCCAGAAGAAATGTGCGAGGGGCTCATCACGCTGATGTATAAGAAGGGGGACCGGAGAGAGTTGGGAAACTGGCGTCCAGTTACACTCCTGAACTCGGATTACAAGATCATGGCAAAAATAGCTGCGACGCGCCTGGGGAAGGTGGTGGAGGGAGTAGTCGAACCCGACCAGACGTGTGCGGTGCCAGGAAGGAGGATTTCGGACTCTCTGATTTTATTAAGGGAGGCAATAGAGGTAGAAGGAGAGAGGGGATGCCCCCTAGGGATTCTTAGCCTGGATCTTGACAAGGCTTTCGACCGCCTCTCGCACGAGTACATGTTCGCAGTGTTGGAAAAAATAGGGGTGAGGGGACCCTTGGTCGATTGGGTGAGGCGTCTCTACCAAGGGCTCAATACCAGACTACTGATAAATGGGGAGCTCTCGGGGACCATTCCAGTAGAGTCAGGGGTGAGACAGGGGTGCCCGATGTCCGCGGTTATATTTGTAATGTGTATGGAACCCCCTGCACAGGCAATGAGAAACAATGAGGAGATTAAGGGAGTGACCATCCCCGGGAATAAGGAACAGGGGAAGGTGGCGCTATATATGGATGACATAGTCGTGCTCTGTAGGGACGTGGCATCAGTGTGGGGGGCCATGAAGGAAACAAACCGCTTCGGCCTGGCCTCCGGATTGAAAGTGAACGCGAGAAAGAGCGAATTGATGGCCTTCGAGGACCCGAGACTATTTGAGGGCCGGCCGCCTGAGTTGGGGATAAAAACGGAGGAAGTCAAGGTCTTGGGAGTGTCCTTTTGCCGAGAGAGGTCGGCGGAACGAAACTGGGACGTGAGGATAAAGCAGGTAATGGGACAGTTGGGCAAGTGGGCTGGGAGACGGCTCACGATGGAAGGGAGGATTCTGGTAGTGAGGGTGGTGGTTTTACCAACACTCAACTACCTCGCATATGTGTACCCGCCAGGTAGGAGGGAGGCAAGAATCCTGGAATCGCTGTTTAGATTCATTTGGGGAGGCGGGATGGATAGAGTGAAGAGGGTGGTGATGTGTTAACGCGTCGAGAACGGGGGGAAGGGCGCCCCAAATATTGCACGTGTGCTGTCCTCAATTTTTGTGTGCAACACCTTGAGGCTATTCTTTTCCGAAGAGCCCCGGGGGAAGGCCACTTGTTATTTAAGGTATCGCCTGACGTGGCTCCTGAGGGGGCTTGGGATGACCCAATTACCGGCGGGCACGCCCTTGACCTGGCCACAAGGATGGCTGAATGCGGCGGTAGGAGACTACATAAAAAAGTACAATTTGAGTCAGAGAGGGGGACCGTGGAACTCCAAGGAGGTACTGGCCGAAATAAATGAAGGGGAGGCTTGCGAGGGGGTGATGGGCGCAAAGAGGACTATGTACTGCCAAGTGTGGAAGAACATCTCATCAACGGCACTCGCAAAAGAACAGAGAGATCTGTCCTGGTTGGCGGTATGGGATAGATTAGCGACGAGGGGCTTCATGTTTTCCCGCCGAATGGCACATTCGCCCAAATGTCCGAGGGGCTGCAGCACAGACGAGGACGCGGTGCACGTCATGGTGAAGTGTCCCTTCGCACAGGAGGTGTGGAGACTGAGCAGTCTGTTGTTGTCTTGGTTTTACCCGTCGCAGGTGACAAGCCGGGACATTATGTGGGGAGTCTTAAGGGAGGTGCGGGGAGATAACAGAGATTGAACGTGGGCCATAATAGGCGCGACAAAGGAAGCCTTATGGGGAGCCCGCAGAAAAGAGTTGGATGGGTCCCCTATATCACCTTTGGGGGTGTGCTACTGGGCGAGGAGGTTGCTAGAAAGAGTGATCGAAGTAGATCGGGTTAGGCTGGGATACAAAGCCGCAAGTGTGAAGTGGAAATGGCCCCTACCCGGCGTAGAGTAGCGAGGGGACTGGCGGGTATAGAGAAGGAGGGCCATGCACATGTTAACTGGCCTGCTAAATCATATGGGCGAGGAATATACGTGTTCGATCCGGGGAAGGCGATGCGATAGAACAGCGCACGGGTGTATGGTGGTAATGAATGTATATAAGGGGCATGGGACGGTGTGCGATATGGCGGCGAACTTTTTCTGCTGAATTATATGTGAGTGGAGCCCGCGGATGTGACGGAGACTCGAAGGTGCCGATCGAGGCGCCCGGAAAAGAGTGTTTTTCAGTACTCGTTTTGGTTTCTTTGTATCTGCTGAGAAGTTAATAAAACTTTTAAATCGGCAATTACCAGCGAAACGTCGTACTCAAATTGTAAATGTTGTGGTTTCACGCTTCAACACACCGGTGGGCTAAAGCAGTGGACTATTTGTCTTTTGTCAACGTGACACTTTTTTACTGATTGGCCGTGTCGGGTGGTGGAGGGTTACGACACATAAATAACGCGATCTAAACCCAAAAACGTTGATTATGAATGTCACGTGCTACAGACGTCGGTTAAGTATTTTGGTCATGTGGTTAGCACGTCGGGAGTTGCTACTAACCCGGAGAAGACAAGCTGCCTGCGCACATGGCCGACCAAGAAATCAATGTCGGAGGTCCGCAGCTTTGTGGGATTTTCCTCGTACTACCGCAGGTTTGTTAAGAATTTCGCAATAATCGCGAAACCACTCCAGGCGTTAACAGCTAATGGACATAAGTTCCATTAGAGCAAAGCGCAGGAGGATTCATTTTAAGCGCTTCGTGACGCGCTGGCAGATGCACCGCTGCTTGTTTACCCAGATTTCTCTAATACGTTAATTCTTGACACTGACGCTAGTGATACGGACATAGGCGCCGTCTTGTCCCAGGTGGTTGACAGAGTGGAGAGAGTGGTGGCGTACGGCAGCCGTGTTGTGTCCCCTGCTGAGCAGAGGTATTGTGTTACATGCAGGGAGCTGCTTGCCATGGTCCACTTTATTCAGTTTTATCGTCCATATTTGTCCACTTTATGCAGTTGTATCGTCCATATTTGTAAGGCAGGGACTTCCTTGTCTGGTCCAACCATGCTGCGCTTCAGTACTATCTGCGTGTTGACCAACCCTCCGGCTAAATGGTACGTTGGATGGAAATTTTGCAAGGGTACTCCTTTACTGTGCAATATAGTAAGGGGACCCGCCATGTTAACGCGGATGCGCTGTCGCGCCTGCCGCCACCGCCCGACTCATGCAAGTGTATGGCGGGCTCATCGTGGTGCGGGCTGCCATTGCAGATGGCCCCTGATACGGTCGTCGCAGCCATTACGGGCCCGACAGGCGAGATGCCCGCGCCGGACGATCGCATTATGGGGCTCGACCTCAGTGAGTGCGGATGCCTACAGGTAGAGGATGCCTCACTGTTGAGTTTCCGGTGCCAGGCTGCCCGGACGTCAAGGTCAGTTGAGCGTCCCTTTTTATGGCTCATGGATGGACTCCTCTTGCGGTTGGATGTTGTTATTCTTGTGCCCACGAGCTTACGAGGCAGACTTGTGCACAAGATGCACGATGAATTGATGCATTTGGGAGTAAAGAAAACGTCGTTGACTTTAAAGAGAGATTTCTATTGGCCGGGTATGGACAATGATGTGCACTTGTTCGTTAAATCTTGCCCTGAATGTGCACGTCGGAAGGCGCCCACGCAACCATACAAGTTACCGCTGCAGTCCATAAAAGTTTCTCGGGTCAATGAATTGGTGGCATTGGACATTTTGTGTTCATTTCCTCTTACCCAGAGGGGGCACAGATATTTGCTGGTAGGGGTTGAGTATCTCACCCGGTGGCCGATGGCATGGCCATTGATCAACCAATCGGCGGCGTCCATAACCGAAGCCTTTCTGCAGGGGTAAGTGTTGGACAAGGGTGCGCTAGAGTAGTTGCTTACTGACCAGGGTAAAAACATTTTTTCGAAGCTGTTGAAGGAGGTGTTTGATTCCCTCGGCACTAAAAAGATTCGGACTTCGCCATACCACCCACAAACAGACGGGATGGTTGAGCGTTTACATCGAACCTTGACATCCATGTTGTGTCAACAAGTTAATGCAGCACAAACCGACTGAGATTTGTACATCCCGAGCATTCTGGCCACCTACAGATTGGCCCCACACAACTCGATGGGGTAGTCACCCTTCTATTTGATGTATGGGCGGGAGCCTGAGGCTCCCGTGTTGGTGAAATTGGGCGTGTGTCCGCCGGGTTGGGCGTCGGCTGTGCCGGTTCCCATGCAGGTGACCCTTGAGTGATTGAGGATGGCTCGTGAAGCCTTCATAAGTAATTTGGCATGGCGTCAGCTGGCAAACGATCGCTTATGGGGTACGCAACCTCGACGCGAACCGTAGCGAGAAGGTGACAATGCATGGCTCCATTGCCCTATGGTGCTGTTGGGCACGTCACCATAAACTACATCGCCCGTGGCAAGGGCCGGTGGAGATTGTTGATGTTCGTCGACCCCAGTGCGTTTGTATTCAATTCGGGCAACGCCGGTGGTATGTGCACCCATCACGGCTGAAGAAGTTTGAGGCCGCCGGTTTACGATGCGTCATCTCCCATCCCGAAACGGCCTATGTCAGATGCGTCCGACGAGCCTGTCGCGTCGCTCCGAGCGGACGCGCCTCAGGAGTCATGTTCTGTCACACCCACAAGATCGCGATCATCGGAGTCCGAGTTGGAGGACCAGCCATAACCAGGTTGCTCGTTTTGGCAGGAACGTGAGCGCATGGACGGTTTCGTGACAGGAACGCGGAGGTTTTCTTTCAAACCAACAGTTGATATTCGCACGTTTGAATGGGACGATTCATTGGGGAAGAGACGAACCGGCCGCGGGAACCCACTCATGGAAGACTTGTTCATTGAGGAATGCGAGAGCATTCAAAGAGACCGACTGCATTGCGCACACCTGTATATACACGCATATTTATTGTTGTTCTTGTTGCTGTTGTGTTTGTTGTTATAACCTGTCACAGATTCGCGCGTTACTTAGTTGAAAAAAAGTTAGCTGGGACGGCTAGATTTTTCATCACGGGAGGGGGGGGTGATGTATTGGAGTAACGCGCATAGGGTTTTGAAACAGTGTGCATGAACGTGTAAGCTGCGGACAGTGAGGTCACATCAGGGTGCTGCGGGAGGAAGCAACGCGAGAGAGATGGCCAATTAAGATGCATAGCAGTGATTGGCTGGCTGCAAATGCAGGCGCGGAACAGGTGCCAGGTTGACGGGAGATTGAGGTGATAACGGAAGAAGCCACGGGCATGAGGCGACGGCAGGTCGCCAGCTTAATTAGAGAGGAGTTAATGAGGAGGAGGATAAATATGGGAGCGTGTGAGGGGAGAGTTGATTTGGTTGGAGTGAAGACAAGAGGAAAGACAAGAGAAGTCCGGTGCCTGCTCTCGACACCTCGTCCTCTCCAGCGGTGATGGCTGTTCCCCCACTGGAGGCAAGGGCGAGGTTGGAGAAGCGAGGGCAGAGAAGCTAGCAGTGGAGAAGCTAGCAAAGTATAGCGGAAGGCTAGCAGTGGAGAAGCTAGCAGAGTATAGCGGAAGGCTAGCAGTGGTGAAGCTAGCAGAGTATATAGCGTATGTTAGCAGTAGAGAAGCTAGCAGAAGATATAGTGAGAGGCTAGCAGTGGAGAAACTAGCATAGTGTATAGTAATAGGCTAGCAGTGGAGAGGCTAGCAGAGTGTACGG
>CM025637.2:2599721-2612402 GCA_014621495.2 Entosphenus tridentatus
AGTGTATAGTAATAGGCTAGCAGTGGAGAGGCTAGCAGAGTGTACGGTGGGAAGCTATCAGAGTGTGCAGTGGTAGACCAGCAGCAGAGAGAGCGAAGCGAGCGGAGCGTGGCAGGCAGGCTAGCAGTAGGGAGGCTAGGAGAGTGAGAGAGAGCAGGCTAGCAGTAGAGAGGAGTTACGTTGTGTTCTGTTCTAATAAAAGTGACACAGGAGAAAAGGAAGTTGTCCGTGTGAAATAAAAACACTACACAAGTATCAAAGTATGAATAACTCGGGTTGAGCAGTGATGCCTTGCAAGTGGTATATATTAATACCTGTTAAATTGCTAGAAAGGGTAAAGCCTATTTTAATGTTTTCATCATTTGGATAGTGGCATAAAGGTCTCAGAGATAACCCTAGTTTTCACCATTCTATGTTTGCAGGCATTTGCTAATTTCCTGATATCACATTCCACTGTAAGAAGCACGTGGCTTTGGGGAAGTGGGTTATCTGTTTAGGATGCCAATGTTATTCATGTGTAAATGTGGGTTTGTGTTTTTTAGGATCCCGTGCATGAGCTCAGGTCAGTACCAACCCAGACTCAAACTGGAGCTCTGTCTGCCACCTGGTGGACAAATCATTGCACGGTCGCGATGTGCTTCCTAATACACGCCATTGTATGCAGTTGTTTCCCATATTGTTTGTGTATAGAGAGACATGGACCCACATTAGACTCTGTGTGTCCAATGCTGTGTGTAGACATCAAAAACAACCCGCGACCTCCTCGTTGGTGCCGGATGGCAACACTTTGGTGACCAGTGCCGTGGGGGTAGGGCCAATTTAGATTGGCCATTCCCCTCATGGAATTTGTAGCCACCACAGCAGCCAAATGGGGGCTCGGGCTGGTAACCCCTCCACCTTCAAATAAAGTACCACGATACCACAGAATAAAAATCTAATTGAGTTGTGCCGGAGGCCCCAGGGGGATAGGCGTCTGTGACGTTTCCTGGCCCAACCCCATTTAGCGGAGCAAGAAGATTGAATCCTTACCCTCGGGGTTCCTCCAGAAAGAGCAAAAAAACACTGCGGGTGGCCACGTGGAATGTTCGAATGCTAACTGTCAGGAGCTGGACCAGTACCGCCTAGATTTCTGTGGTATTCCGGAAGGCCAGTGGACCGGCTGTGGCTCCAGCCACCATGAGCGGTGTACAGTCTACTCGGGGCAAGAGACTGCCAAACAACAGGGAGTGGCTGTTCTTCTGAACAAAATAATGAAGGGTGCGTGGGAGTGTGGCGGTGAGGTGTGGAACGTTGTAAGCCCCAGGCTACTTTGGGCTTGCCTTCCCAACAACCAGAGGCGAGGAGTGGTGGTCATGGTTATTTATGCCCCCACCAAAGACGAACATCCGTGGAGGGATGCAGGCAAGGCCGATGAGCCAGATGCCTCCTATGACCTCCTGTCAAAGGTGCTAGCTAAAGTGGTCCCTCGGGATAGAGGCATACTGTTGGGTGACTTTAATGCCCGAGTTGGTCATGATACTGGCACCTGGTCTGGAGTGATTGGAGGGCATGGGCCAGATCAGCTCAATAACAATGATAGGAGGCTGCTAGATTTTTGTGCAGCCCATGGGCTTGTAATTACCAACATGCTGTTCCAGCATCAGCACATCTACACAACATCAAGAATGCATGCCGGGTCCAAGCAAGAACATCTACTGGACTACATAGTGATGGAACAGCGGATGCAGGCCCATGTCCTTGACACCAGGACCTACCGTGGAGCTGATCTGCCCACTGACCATCGACTTGTCATCTGTAAAATGCGCCTGCCATTCGTCCACTCCGGTGGTGGGTGTACAGCCAAAACTCGATTAAAACCCATTGTGACGTGATCTCAGCTAGGTGATGAAAGTTGCAAGCGAGAATTTCATCATCACTTGCGGCTGGGGTGGGCATCATCCCCCACTCCCCCTGATGTCGAGGGGAAATGGGTGAGGTTTAGGACTGTGGCTCATACAACTGCAATGGCTGCATTGGGTACACGGTCCAGACCTCCCCAGAGACCCTGGCTGACAGAGGAGGTGTTCAGGCTAGATGAGAAAAAGCAATCGGCCCACTCTCATTGTCTATAGCATCCCACGTCAGAGAATTAGGAGGCTTACCGCAGCCTTCGCTCGGAGGTTTGGAGAGCCGTGAGGCACTGCAAGGATGGGTGGTGGTCGCGGGTTGCCGAAGAGATGGAATTTGCCTCAGTGGTCCGCGTTTACAAATCTATATTTCATTCCATCAAAAGTAACTTGCAGTGCCACGCCTATTACCATCATTAGGGGAAAGAACAGTGATCCAATCTCAGAGCCCCAGGAACAGGTCTGCAGATTTTCTGAGCATTTCTGTGAGGTCCTGGGAGAGGGGAAATCCCTCAGTCTGGAGAACATCATGGGGAAAAGTGGGGATGACCTTACTGAGGCTGCAGTGGCTCAAATATTGGAGGAAGAAGTCACCCCCTGTGAGTGGCTGGCTGAGATGCCCTCTGTTGAGGAAGTACTGAAGGCGATCCAGAGACTGAGACCAGGAAAGGCACCGGGCAGAGATGATCTCCCAAGTGAAATGCTGAGCTAGGGTGGTGTCTGTGCACACACTGCCCTATATGACATCATAACAACAGTCTGGACCACTGGACGAGTTCCGCGGGATTGGAAGGATAGCCTGGTGGTCCCCCTCTTTAAGAAGGGGAACCGCAAAGATTGTAACAACAACAGGGGCATCTCACTCCTCAGTGTGCCAGGAAAGGATAATTCAACATCGCCTTTCCAGGCATGCTGAGTAGAAGCTTGCCGAGCCCCAATGTGGTTTCAGGAAAGGGCGGTCCTGCACAGATGCCATATTTTCTGTCCGTCTGCTACAGCAGAGTTGTAGGGAATTCCCACAAGACCTATATCTCTGCTTTATTGACCTGGTCAAGGCCTATGATACTATCAGAAGGCCTGGGCTCTGGGTTGTTCTTCGTGCTTTCAGAGTCCCTGACTCTCTGCATGATCATTAAGGTGAGTGGGCCCGGGTAAAACTACGTGGCCGGAAGTCGGAGCCATTCCCTGTTCACCTTGGGGTGCGACAGGGATGTCCTCTGGCTCCCACATTATTGAGCATCTATTTCGGCCACGCAGTTTGTGAAGCCTTCGATTTCTGTACCAGAGGAATTTCCATCTGGTGCAGATACGTGGGAGGCTGATCGATTCCTGGGTGTGGTCAATGGATGGCTCCCTATTGGTCAACTATGATATGTATACCAATTATCTGGTAATTGCTGCTCACTCAGAGGAGAAGTTGCAGATGCTGCTGCTGAACCTGGAGCGTGCCACTAAGAAGTGGGGCCTTTCCATCAGCCCCACCGAAACTAAGCACCTGCCTGGGTATTTTGTACCACCCCCACAACTCCCAGTTGGTGATGAGGCAGTTGTGGAGAGAGTGGAGAGTTTCCCATAAATGGGCAGTTTGCTCATGACCAGCTCCGGTTTGACAGCAGAGGTCTCGCTCCGAATCAGTCGAGCGGCATTACTATTTGATTGGTTGCATAACACTGTGTGGAAGCTGCCTGGTCTCTAGCACCACACGAAGCTTTAGGTCTTCTCGGCCACAGTCATGCCCTCCCTTCCCTACGCTTACGAAACGTGGACCCCCCTAATGGAACGTTTTCACCGGTTACAAACATTTAGGCTAGCCTGCCTAAGATCCATCTTGGAATTAACCAGGCTGGATTGTGTGAGGAGCTCACAAATCCTTGAAAGATCTGGACAAAGTCCCATCAGTGAGCTCCTCCCGCAGCCGTTGGCTGGGTCATGTAGCCCGCATGCCCAGCCACCACATGCCTAAACAGCTTTTGTTCAGCCGGATAGAGGTGAATAAACGGGCACGGCATGGGCTGGAGAAGAGATGTGGTACAGGAGGATGTGGAGCTAAGTGGACTTGCCAATGACTGGTACTAGCGGTGTCAAGATCGGCCTCTGTGGAGGAGGCTCGTGAAGGATGCTACCGGGCAGTTGGAGGCAGTCGCCCTCCAGCGACGCTCAACAACGAGTGGAGTGCCAGGTGGCTAAAGCACAGCAAGCTGGCACAGTAGGGGGCACAGGTGGCGCATAGTCTAGTCATCTCAGTCAGTCGACCCATGACACCTGTGTCTGTCCCGTGACCTTCTGCCAGCGGGGTTCGACACTTCACGTGGCTTCAATGTGCACATAGCCTGGCACAAGCACCGTGGTGACATCACTGCCACTTAGTGGCGAATGGCAGTTGTTTTTGTTGTAGATATACATGGACTGTCATTGGAATTTGTTTGTAGCGAGACATAGACCCTCATTACACTTTGTAGGTCCCATGCTGTATGTAGAAAGATATGGATCATCATCAGACTTTGTGTGTCCCATGCTGTGTGTAAAGAGACATAGACCCTCATTAGACTCTGTGTGTGTCTCGGGCTGTGATTGCAGGAGGAGCTCGTTCTCTCAGGAGACTCAAGATGACCTTGCCCCCGTCTCCAGCCACCCGGACCTCCCAAATTTAATCTCAGTGAGCGGCCTCCAAACAAATCTCCGGGCTGTTGTGTTTAGGTCTCTCTTCTTCACTGATAGCTGTAGCCCCATTCGCTAAAAACACATCAGCACCACGAGGCAGGCCTGTGTCGTGTATTTAAGCCAGGTGAGAGTACACGGGCACTTACCATCTTGGAAGGGCTGACCTGAGGTGGATTCAGTGAAAAACGCTTTCACTCAGGTGACGGATGAAAACTCAGATAAAACATAAAGAGGTACATCAAGCAGCAGGAAAAGTGTTTCTTGAGAGCAAAATGGTGACTGTCTAAAGCAGGGGTCTATCGCTAAAATAATGAAGAGGCATTTTTTAAAATTTGGTTTAAAAAAAATTAAGAACCGCCACAATGCACATGATGAATACGAGACGGTGGTACTTGTTAGAAGATGTCACGGAGCAGTCCTTAAAGAGCAACATATGGTTCCGGAGCCGCAGTGTCGACCCCTGTTCTAGGGAGATCAATCACCGTGCATTAATGTCGATGCACTGGTGACCCTAAAGCACCCTTTAGCGAGCATCTCTGACGTAGGGTGGAGTGGGGTGCAGAGGAGGGTGAAGGTGCTGGCCGCTAAATTGGACTCGGGATTAATGTGAGCCAAACACGTCGCATACTGCAGAACAAGTTACAGTTATTATTGTCGGGGCACAACTCTCACATGGCAGAGTGTGTGATGACAGAGAAGCCTGGGATTAAACAACTGACATATAAGAAGAGTGGGATGGAGACTGAATGTGATATAATAATTTCATCATCACTAAGGCAGCCTTCACAACCAGGACTCATTATAACTTTTCCGACGTCAACACATGCGTTAATTATCTATTATAACTTTAATTGGGATATTTGTTGCTGGATTCTGGACTTTATTTGTGGGTGCCATAGTGGCGAGATGTTAACTGCTTCGCCTGGTATACAGGAGGCCGTGGGTTCGATCCCAACCCTGAAGCCTGCTGTATATTTGCAAGCTGCGTATCTCGCTCTCTCTCCTTGTGGTCGCATGTATTTTTCTCTGGGTCCTCCGGATTTTCCCTCAACATTTAGAATCAGCATCACACTTCATTGAGCTATCATTTGTGGCCAGGTCGCTTCTGAAAAGACCTAAATTACTCAGCGGGAATTATTTGGTAAAATAAAACCTGTTTATAATTTGTATTTAATTCAGAACAAATTATGCCAAAAGCTTAGAGCCACACTAAAGCATAGCTGTGCGTTATCAGCTGTGTGACTACGCATGCAATGATATCATGACTAGACTGAGTGTACTCGTATACCCGGAGGGTAATATATAAGCCATAGTACAAGCATTGTTGTATACATACTGGAAGAGCAGTGGCATATTGGATGGTGCACTGCACAAAGTGGGGTCGATTACTGGCTCAGCAGTGTTGAGCCTGGCTCGTGCTGGAATGGATGACGACCATGCATAGCAGGTGCTAGAGGCTGCGGGGCTACGGGATGGGCAGCAGACGGCAGTGCAGTGTAAACCATTGCTGTACTGCACCTCCACTTATACGGTTATGATCCCCACCTTCCCCAACGCGCACTCACAAGAGTGATGAAGTATGGTGAAATAACCCCCATGACCTGCACGGCGTGGAGAGGCCCTCATTCAGCAGTGGAGTGACACAATGTCTGTGCGTGGATGTTATTATGTGAGGCTGTTGTGACTATTGTATACGTGTCGTGTTTATAGAGAGATGCGACGAGAGTGGCATTAACATCGTGGTGCTGGCAGAATCACCAATATTCATGACCACTGCACACTAATTTATGGTGATATTAGTAGCATTATTCATCAGTACATATGTAGGACTTGAGAAAACACGCGTCATGCGTTGGGTTGTGATACGGACATGCGGCGGACAGTGAGGGCAGACGGGGACACGGGGAATGGGGCGCCACACTGTTGTTATGATTGGTCGAGAGGTGTGAGTGTCTGAGATTGGAGCCGCGGTGTCTACAACAACAACATCACGTGAGGCTGGGGGCTGGGGCGAATGGAGGAGCGGGGGATGATCTAATTGATTGGAGCAAATTGGTTCGGGGATAAAGGCAAAGGGCGTGGGGAGAAACGGGATTTGGTGTTGGAGTCAGAGTTGGAGTTGGTTGGTGCCTGGGACAAGAGTCAGATAGAGGAAGAGACGGAGCAGCAGACAAGAGAGATAGTATACGATAGCAGCAGACAAGAGAGTATAGTACGGTAGCAGTGGACAAGAGAAGATAGAGTAGGGTAGCAGCAGATAAAGAGAATACAGAACAGGACAGCAGCGGAGTAACGGACCTTGATACGACGGAGTGAGACGGCAGGGAGAACAAAGAGCGACCGAGCTGGAGAGAGAGAGAGAGGAGAGAGGGAGGTCGCTGGAGGAGAAGAAGAGAGAGAGAGAGAGCGAGCGGAGCCAGCGGAGCGAGCGAACGGAGAGACATGGAGTGATGTTGATGGGGAGTTGTGCGTTGGAGAGAATGGAGGAACATTGTGCGATGCCGATGGAGGAGATGTGAACTATACTCGTTAATAAAAAATCGAGAAAGACAAAGAAGCTGTTGTGTCAGTACGAGTCCTACAACTGGAGTCAGAAGTGATCTGAAGAACTACGCCGACATGTCAAACAAAGTTGCGAAAAAGAAGAACTTACCGGTGGGCTCGTCGGCCGACAGCAGCGACGCGGACGTGATACCCCCATCGGGGTTGGAGGCAACAACTCCCCCGGCAGACGCGGCTGATGGGGCGCCGCCGTGGGACGAGGGCGACCCGAACGACGAGGATGAGCCGAGCCCGCCTCACGTATGGAGAGCTGCGATGGCTGCGTGGGAGGCCAGGATGGCGGCGCTCACGAAGGGCTTTGAACAGTTTATGCAAACGATACGGACAGCGCCGACGGGATCGGATCAGCTGTCGCACGAGCTCGTCACATCTGCGGAGGCCGGCGGCACGGCTGTATCTCCCGATGCGCCAGGTGCAGAGCTGTACGCCAAAGAGGAGCCGAAGTCGCTGACTTCGAGCACGCGACATCGACTGCACGTGGAATGCTTTGAGGTTTAAGTCAGCGATTGGACGGCGTTTACACGACGGTTTCGGGCAGCGTACGAGTCGCTCAGGTGGACGGAAGCTGAAGCGCTACGAGCTGTACCAACGGCCTTGGACGACGATGCGCTGGCGACGTTCTATAGCCTCCCTGGGGGGGTTCGCTTGTCTTTGGCGGAGACATTCATGGCGATGCAGGACATTTACGAACCGCGATCGGTCGCCAAGCGACAGTTTCAGTTGAGACGGCGGGCGGAGACGGAATCTCTCCTCGCATATCGCAGTGCGCTATTGACCTTCGGCCAAGCGGCTTACCCGGCGATGGATCAGGCCGCCCTTGATTCCTTGGCCCAGGAGAAGCTGTTGCAGATGGCAAAGGAGCTATGAGTCGTCCTCTCACTTCCCAGCAACAGCGACGACGACGGGTCGTCTTTGCAGATTGCCAGGAACATCCAGGCCAACCTGGATCTTCGCGACGAGCCGGCAGCGGTGACACCACAGCCCTTGGTGGTGTGCGCCGGCGCGGCCGGGGGCTGTCGGAGTTAGAGCCGGGGTTGCTGACGGCAGCGGCCGCACGGCCGCTTGGGCGCCCACCTCGCCACCCCGGGACGTTCGGACGCAGCGGTCTGCTGACGTGTTACGAGTGCGGGCGTCGAGGACACTTCGCACGGGACTGCTGGAGACGGAGAGGCGTCTTCCCGCGGTCATCAGAAGGCTACAACCACAGATTCTTCCCATCACAGGATTATCAGGCGAGTCGCGACACATGTAATACACGGCCGTATCCTACACCTCACCCATCCGCGACACCACACACTGTTGATCCCCCTTCATATGACTCACATGGGAATGCTGTATGGCGTGCGTTGGCTCATCGTGTTTTGGGAGCTGTGCCGGGTTCGTCGGATGTGATGGCGCTTGTTCAAGGGGTTCAGGTTCGAGTTATCATCGATGCGGGGGCTTCTGCGACCCTCATTTCCTTGCAAACTTTCCGATTATTACCAACCTCGCCCCATGTTTTGGAACCAGTGGATGGCCCATGTATAGTGGCAAATGGGAGCAGTTTGGGAACTTTGGGTCGAGTACTTGCAACGATACAAGTTGGAGAGGTGTGCGTAACGGGATACATTTTGGTTTCGTCTGTTCTGGTCGTGCCATGTTTGTTGAGCACAGATTTTTTGCAAAAGATGCCAATTAAGATTTCGATTGAGAAGGGACGATTGGAATTGCCATCGGGGAAGTGCCTTAAATTTTTGGGAACTCCATCTAAATTTGCTCGAGTCAAAGCTGTGGTTTAGGCGGTGGTTAGCCGCACGGTGCGCGTTCCACCTGCGACACAGATGCTTGTGCCGTTACGGTTGAAAAAAGGGCTGTCAGTGGGTAACTTTGAGGAAGGCATTCTGTTGACACCGTCGAATGCCATGGCACGAACGCCCTCCTTGGTGGGTGCTTTTACGATGTTGCCAGCGATGGGCGAACAATTCATTCAGATTGTAAATATGAGGCACGAGTCAGTCGTTATTCAAGAAGGGACTACGTTGGCGCACGCGTCGGTTGCGCGGGACTCAGAAGGGGATGCGTGCTTGGCAGCTGGGGAAGGAGACACGCTGCCACGAGATGAGGAGGAGCCGGGCTGGTTTCGCGATTTGTACGATTGCAACGATGATTTGACACCCGAGCAGCGGTCGCGTCTAAGGGGGTTGCTTTGGGAATTCAGGGACGTTTTCAGCTCAGGGAAATTTGATGTCGGCCGCACGTCCCTGTTGCGGCATCATATTGTTACTAGGGATGCACCCCCAATTCAATGAAATCCTCACCAGGTGAGCCCGCTGGAGAAGGATTGCATTCGGAAAACGGTGGACGAGATGTTGCAACAAAATATCGTCTCTCCTTCTTCCAGCCCATGGGGGGCTCCGATCGTATTGGTTAAAAAACGGGATGGTTCTCTGCGATTTTGTTTGGATTACCGGAAATTGAATAAGGTTTCGGTGGCGGATGCATACCCGCTCCCGCGCATTGATGACTCATTGAACACCTTGTCCGGTGCGAAATTTTTCTCCACTTTGGATCTTTTGTTGGGCTTTTGGCAGTTGCCCTTGGACGAGGAATCTAAACCAAAGACGGCCTTCCGCACACTGCAAGGGTTGTTCCAATTTAACGTACTACCGATCGGGCTGCACTCCGCGCCAGCCACTTTTCAAAGATTGATGGAACTTGTATTGTCCGGATTGCAGTGGGAGTCATGTTTTATATACCTTGACGACGTCATTGTGTTCAGTAAAGATTTTGAGGGACACTTGCAGCGGCTACAGGCTGTGTTTGACAAGGTACGGGACGCCAATTTGAAATTTAAACCCCAGAAATGCCATTTGTTGAGAACATCTGTTAAATACTTGGGGCATGTAGTCAGTGAAGCGGGGGTCGCCACGGACCCGGAGAAAACCAGTTGTGTACATGCGTGGCCAGTGCCTAAGACAGTGTCGGAAGTGCGTAGCTTCGTGGGTTTTGCGTCATACTACCGTCGATTTGTTAAAGACTTTGCCACAATTGTGAGGCCGCTGCACACGCTGACTGCTAAGGGTAAGAAGTTCCTATGGGGTGACGAGGAACACCGTTCATTTGAGACGATCCGGGATGCTTTCGCTGACGCACCGCCGCTCGGATATCCAAATTTTGCGGAAATGTTTATTTTGGACACCAATGCCAGTGACACAGGCATCAGCGCTGTATTGTCGCAGACAATTGACGGAGTTGAAAGGGTCATCGCGTTTGGCAGCCGTGTACTGTCCGCGGCAGAGCAAAGATATTGCATAACATGCAGGGAATTGTTGGCGATTATACACTTTGTGCAGCTGTATCGACCATACTTGTACGGGAGACAATTTTTGGTCTGCACTGACCACGCGGCGCTGCAGTACTCCTTGCGGATCGATCAACCCTCGAGTCAGATGGCCCGGTGGCTTGAGATCCTGCAGGGATACTCCTTCATGGTCCAGCACAGGAAAGGGATGCGTCATGTTAACGCGGACGCTCTGTCCCGATTACCTCAGTCGTCGGGCTTGTGTAGATGCTCCGAGGGATCGCTGCGCTGCGGGCCACCGCTGCAGGGCATTCCGGCCATGGCCGCTGCAGCTGATTCGGACCGGGTTGACGAAGCACCAGCTAAGAAGCCTGGGTTTCTAGGATTGTCACGGGAGTGTTGGACGCGCTTGCAAGCGGACAATCCTTCACTTAACAGAATGAGGCTTCGGGCCTCCCGTTCCAAACAGTCGGATAATCGGGCCTTTTTTCGGCTCGTAGACGACCTGGTCAGGTGGGATGTCATCGTACAGAAGTTTTGTATTGTGTTACCACTGTTTGAGAGGGGAACTTATTCGCGACACGCACGAGCGATTGATGCACTTGGGAGAGAAGAAAACCGCCTTGACTTTGAGTAACGATTTCTATTGGCCGGGATTGCAAAATGATGTTCATTTGTATGTTAAGGCTTGTCACGAGTGCGCACGGCGGAAGGCGCCAGCACAGCCATATCGAGTACCATTGCAGTCGATACGGGTTTCGCGGGTGAACGAGATTGTAGCCCTTGATATTCTGGGACCGTTCCCCGTTACCCCGCGGGGTCACAAATACTTGCTTGTGGGAGTCGAGTAGCTCACTCGGTGGCCTATGGCATGGCCGCTAGCGAACCAATTGGCAGGATCGATCGTGGAGGCCTTCCTGCAGGGTTACGTTTTTGACAAAGGTGCCCCGGAGCACCTGCTTACTGACCAAGGTAAAAAAAATTCGTCCCGCCTATTGAAGGAAGTGTGTGATGCATTGGGTACAAGGAAAATTCAGACTTCCCCATACCACCTGCAAACCGACGGGATTGTCGAGTGTCTTCATCGAACATTGACGTCTATGTTGTGCCAACAGGTTAATTCGGCTCAGACAGACTGGGATCTACATGTTCCGGCGGCCTTGGCCACTTATAGATTAGCCCCACACGCCTCGACAAGGTATTCACCCTTCTATTTGATGTATGGTCATGAACCGGAAGCCCCGGCCCTAATCAGGCTGGGGGTGAAAACTAAAGGGAAGTCGTCAGCGGTGCCTGTCCCTATGCTTGAGGCATTGGATCGTCTGAAAGAGGCTAAGGAGGCCTCGCTGGGAAATACGGAACGAAGGCAGGTGGCTAATGAGCACCTGCACGGTACACAGCCTCCATGGGAGCCATGGCAGGTGGGGGACAAGGCCTGGTTACATTGTCCGATGGTACCGGTAGGCACATCTCCGAAATTCCATCGGCCCTGGCAGGGGCCCGTTGAGATTGTGGAAGTTCGCCGGGATCAGAGTGTGAGGATTCAATACGGTCGCCAATTGTGGTATATTCACCCATCGTGCTTGAAGAGATATGTGGTGCCTTATGATGCGTCATCTCCCATCCCGGAACGGCCTGTATTTGGATGTTTCCAACGAGCGTACCGTGCGACAACGGGAGAACGCACCTCAGCAGTCTACCCCACGTGTGTCTGCAGGATCGCCATTTTTGAGTCAGGAGCCACCCCGGGACGCACGCGACCACGTTGGGGTCTCATCAGGGAAAGGCCAGTGTAACGAAGATGGGCGCACATTTCGGGCAGGACGCTGCCCCGCGCCCACGGAGAGATATTCCCTGCCCCCTCATTTTCTTGGTTCTTTCGGTAAAGTCACGTAGAAGGGAAGTAATACAATAATAAAAATAAAACATAATAAAATAATTCTCACGACGTTTCTGCCACAACGCAAGTAGCCGTCCTCAGGTGAAAACCAGGTTTGTCGAGGCGACAGCGTCTGAATGAAAAAGCACACGTGCTTGGAGCATGTATATAAGCTGGGTTGGAAGGGGGGAAGAAAGGGGGGAGCCTTAACAAAAGAATATGCATATCAAGAGGAATTTAGCATGTCTCGGACCGCATCCGTGAACATAAAGCAGACTTGAAACACGGTAGGACAAACACCTCAGCCGTGGCAGATCACTGTTACAATTCAGTGGGCTCACATGATATTTACTTCTACAAGACAGAGGTTCTCTGCAAGCCATCTGGCCACCATGAGAGATTCGTTCATGAGG
>CM025637.2:2625297-2675534 GCA_014621495.2 Entosphenus tridentatus
GATACCCCCCACTGTACACTGCTCGCTTGCATAGCAACAGAACAACAGAACGCGTGGCGCATCATATTTCAAGTCCTACACAAGTAATAATAATCCCATTTTATAGAGGTTAATTAATTTTCATTGCATCCCGCAATGCTGTACATTCATTACATATGTAGTGAGTTCAACTGAGTCGCAGACGTACTCTTTGGAGGCAACACATTTATTAACACCAACACAAAGGGGTAACTTTCCCTTTACCAGATAACAACGTATGGTGGTGGACCACCAGGCTAACTACGCTAATCACACTGGGAGTAGCTGCAATGGACAGGACCCTGGATTGGATCCAGGTCAACGTGTTGGTGACTCTCCTCGGACGTAGAACGTAGAACGTCGATCTTCAGGATAATAACAGCAATGCTCTCCCCTGGTCCCTGCCATGGCCAATGCAATTTTAGAGAGGCACATAATGGGACTTGTGGGCAATGCAACCACGCTTTGTCGCTTACTGCCCAGGAAAGTGTGTGAACCCATTGCAGTATATTTCGCTCAGTTTAACCCACAGGCTTTTCCGATCAATATCATCAATAAATCTGGCTGTCGCCTGATGAAGCTAATTGTAATTACTGGCGAAACGTTACACTCAGATTGTAAATGTTGTGGCGTTACTCTCCAACACACCGGTGTGCTGTAGTAGTAACTAATTATCATGTTTTGTTTACGTGACAACCCTTACTAATTGGCTGTGTCGGGTAGTGGCAGGTTTAAAGACATTACACGATATAATCCCCAAAAAACTATATAACAGATTATTTCACTCATTATCGGCCTGTGCATTCACCTTTTTCGCCATTGCTACTGTCCGTCCTTCGAGAAATCAATTGAGTGCGACCTGCAGAAACGCTGGTCGATCGGAAGCACCCAAAGGGGGTTTAGCCAGCTGGGTGTCTATGAGAGGTTCAGGCTCACGGCTGTACATGAGGTAGAAGGCATGTGGGGCCAGCCTATATGCTGCCAAGATCCCCGGAACAAGGAGATCCCAGTCGATTTGTGGAGCATCTATAGACTGGCAGAGCTTGGCTGTTATTGTTCTGTTCAGCCGTTCCACCATACCATCCATTTGAAGGTGGGATGTGGAAGTGTGAACATTTTTTATGCCGAGCGCCTCGCACACCTCCCGCAGGAGATTTGATGAACAATTTCATCCCTGTATGGTGAGAAGGTGCTTTGGAGGGCCTTTGTCAATTACGTATCCGTGAAGGAATGCATCCTCAATTGATGCGTGGCGAGGTTGAGTATTTGATCCCCTGCTGATTTTGTACGTTTGCCCACTGACAAAGAAATGATCAGTCTATAATTTTAATGGTAGGTTTATTTGAACAGTGAGAGACAGAATAACAACAACAAAATCCAGAAAAACGCATGTCAAAAATGTTATAAATTGATTTGCATTTTAATGAGGGAAATAAGTATTTGACCCCCTCAATCAGAAAGATTTCTGGCTCCCAGGTGTCTTTTATACGAGTAACAAGCTGAGATTAGGAGCACACTCTTAAAGGGAGTGCTCCTAATCTCAGCTTGCTACCTGTATAAAAGACACCTGTTCACAGAAGCAATCAATCAATCAGATTCCAAACTCTCCACCATGGCCAAGACCAAAGAGCTTTCCAAGGATGTCAGGGACAAGATTGTAGACCTACATAAGGCTGGAATGGGCTACAAGACCATCGCCAAGCAGCTTGGTGAGAAGGTGACAACAGTTGGTGCGATTATTCGCAAATGGAAGAAACACAAAAGAACTGTCAATCTTTCTCGGCCTGGGGCTCCATGCAAGATCTCACCTCGTGGAGTTGCAATGACCATGAGAACGGTGAGGAATCAGCCCGGAACTACACGGGAGGATCTTGTCAATGATCTCAAGGCAGCTGGGACCATAGTCACCAAGAAAACAGTTGGTAACACACTACGCCGTGAAGGACTGAAATCCTGCAGCGCCCGCAAGGTCCCCCTGCTCAAGAAAGCACATATACATGCCCGTCTGAAGTTTGCCAATGAACATCTGAATGATTCAGAGGACAACTGGCGAAAGTGTTGTGGTCAGATGAGACCAAAATGGAGCTCTTTGGCATCAACTCAACTCGTCGTGTTTGGAGGAGGAGGAATGCTGTCTATGACCCCAAGAACACCATCCCCACCGTCAAACATGGAGGTGGAAACATTATGCTTTGGGGGTGTTTTTCTGATAAGGGGACAGGACAACTTCACCACATCAAAGGGACGATGGACGGGGCCATGTACCGTCAAATCTTAGGTGAGAACCTCCTTCCCTCAGCCAGGGCTTTGAAAATGGGTCGTGGATGGGTATTCCAGCATGACAATGACCCAAAACACACGGCAAAGGCAACAATGGAGTGGCTCAAGAAGAAGCACATTAAGGTCCTGGAGTAGCCTAGCCAGTCTCCAGACCTTAATCCCATAGAAAATCTGTGGAGGGAGCTGAAGGTTCGAGTTGCCAAACGTCAGCAAAGAGACCTTAATGACTTGGAGAAGATCTGCAAAGAGGAGTGGGACAAAATCCCTCCTGAGATGTGTGCAAACCTGGTGTCCAACTACAAGAAACGTCTGACCTCTGTGATTGCCAACAAGGGTTTTGCCACCAAGTACTAAGTCATGTTTTGCAGAGGGGTCAAATACTTATTTCCCTCATTAAAATGCAAATCAATTTTTAACATTTTTGACATGCGTTTTTCTGGATTTTGTTGTTGTTATTCTGTCTCTCACTGTTCAAGTAAACCTACCATTAAATGATAGACTGATAATTTCTTTGTCAGTGGGCAAACGTACAAAATCAGCAGGGGATCAAATACTTTTTTCCTTCACTGCATGTAGGACTCGTACTGACGCGACAGCTTCTTTGTCTTTCTCGGTTCTTTATTAACGCGTATAGTTCACATCTCCTCCGTCGGCATCGCACAATGCCCCTCCATTCTCTCCAACGCACAGCTCCCCATCAACATCACTCCATGTCTCTCCGTTCGCTCACTCCGCTGGCTCCGCTCGATCTCTCTCTATTCCTCTCCTCCATCGACCTCCCTCTCTGCTCTCTCTCTCTCTCTCCAGCTCGGTCGCTCTTTGCTCTCCCTGCCGTCTCACTCCGTTGTAGCTTCTCTATCAAGGTCCGTTACTCCGCTGCTATCCTGTACTGTATTCTCTTTATCCGCTGCTACCGTACTCTATCTTCTTTTGTCCACTGCTACCGTACTATACTCTCTTGTCTACTCCTATAGTATACTATACTCTCTTGTCTGCTGCTATCGTATACCTCTATCTGACTCTTGTCCCAGGCACCAACCACTCCAACTCCGACTCGAACTCCCGTTTCTCCCCACGCTTTTTGCCTTTATCCCCGAACCAATTTGTCCCAATCAATTAGGTCATCCCCTGCTTCGCTACTCGCCCCCCAGCCCCCAGCGTCACGTGATGTTTTTGTTGTAGACACCGCGTCACCAATCTCAGACACTCACCCCTCTCGACCAATCACCGGCCTGCGTCCTCAATTACCCCCGAACACCTGCAGGCCTCCCTTAATTACCTCACCCCCTTAATTGGCGCAATAACAACAGTGTGGCGCCCCGCTCCCTGTGTCCCCGTTTGCCCTCACTGTCCGCCGCATGTCCGTATCACAAGCCAACGCGTGACGCATGTTTTCTCAAGTCCTACACATATACGTGGAAACATTGTTAAGTATTGCATGAATGAATAAAATATTAGTCTTTGATTTGTGAGTTATGCAAGGCATACCATGTCTGATTTATCACCTTAGAGGTGAAAGGTCTGAGAGTGGTGCAGAAACCTTCGTGCCTGACACCGGAGACAATGCGATGGGCTCTGCTGGCTGTAGTGATGGCATCTATCATACACAAGCGCGGGCATGATCAGCGGTCGACTGAGTGAGGTCAGTGGTCAGGACCCGAAGACCCTGGCACGGTCGGGTCAGCATAGCCTCCCCTAGGGCCCCTAGCCGGAGGAATGGGAATTAGCGTGGTCCCAGTATTTGGGCCCGTGTAGCCCGGAGGCCATACCTCCCCAGGTATCGGGTGGAAGGGGCCGCTACCCCTTTGTGTTAGGGACCCTGTAAGAAGATAGTGGTAATTAAATATCGTGTTGCCTCAACTGGTGTCTCCTCTGGGTTCTGACCCACTACAACTGGTGTCAGAATTGGCCAAATTATGGAAACCAGGAGGAAGATTCGTACCTTGAGCCCGGGCAAAGATGTCAATGAATCAGCTGCAGCAACGGCGTTCGCTACGGTGGATGGCGGAGCTCTACCACCCACCCAGCTGCTGCCCCAGCTAACGGACAGCTCGCTGGCGCTGGGAGGGGCGCTCGGAGCTGCGCACTCCTGCTTCGCTGAACTGCTCCATGCCACGGCCCCCATCCTGGAGGAGATACATCGCAGCAGTGGAGGTGGTGGACGGAGCGGGGACGCCCACCAACGGCCATTCCCGCCAGCAAACCAGCTGCACAATTTGAAATGCCCCCATTGGAGGCAGAGTTTCTGCTGGAACCGGAAGTCAGCTGCATCACGTGGGCAGCCTCGACCAACCGGAGAACGCCGCATCATCGGCAGTGGACATACGCGGGGCTGACCAACCAGCAGCCGCCGCATTATCAGCAGAGTGATGGGCTGCGGAGGACGCTGGGCTGCTCAAAACGGGACGCGCACCGTCCTTCCAGCAGTGCCTGCCCATCCTCAAAGAGTTAGTGGCGGTGGGGGGCAACTGGGCGGCATTCCACCGACGTTTCCTCGCACACCAGGAGATGGCGGCCTGGACCGAGGCAGAGGTGCTGAGTGCGCTCCCGGCCACCTTGGATGATGACGCTCTCACAGCCTTCATCACCATCCCCAAGGCGGACCGGGTGACTCTACACTCATCACTCCAAAGCATGTCGGAAATTTACGGGCCCCCATCGGACAGTCGCCATCGCTTCGAGGAACGTCGGCGGGGTGAGTCGGAGTCGCCACTCGCTTTCCACAGCGCCTTGCTTGCCATGGTGAGGGCTGCCTTTCCTGGTATGGACGACGAGGCCATCGACGCCCTTGTCCTACAGAAGTTGTTGGCGTTGGCCCACGAACTTTGTTTCGTCATCCAGGCTGCGGACGACGACGACATGTTTTCACTGCGTGCCACCAAGGCCATCCATGGGCATCTACTGCTCCACTACGAATCCAGCATCACTGCCTGTGCGTCGACTTCGGAGCCCTCCTGCACCACCGACGACGACCGCGCCTTCGCCACGGACCAACCACCTGCCTGGAGGTCGGCTGACCACCCACGGCACCGGGATCACCGCCAGCGTCGACGGACTTCTCCGTGGCGGGACGTCACTTGCTTCAATTGCGGTCTGCATGGCCACATGTCCTCCGACTGCGGGCACCTCGATTCCACACCTCCGACCCTCCGGCACCATCGACAGCACGGAAGACAAAGGCGAGTCGCGGCACCTCACCTGTTCGGCCCCCGCTCTCACCTCGCACACTTCACTGCACCGCGACACTTGTTTACCGGGTGTCAGACGACGTGTGACGGGACTGCAGGGGGTTTGGGAGGGAACTTCGACCTGGTCAGTGGTTGAAGTTAGCCCATAGGGTTGTCGCTGCGACCGCGGGGTCCTCGGTGGTCATGGGTTCCATCGAGGGGATCGAATTTCACATGCTTATCGACACAGGTGCGTCGGCCACTATCACTTCCAATTTGATTATTAATATTTTGCCCGCTCGGTGTCAACCCCTGCAACCGGTTTCTGTTCTGTGCGCTGCTAAAGGGGGCTCACTTGGAATAATTGGTCAAATTCGGGCACAAATTCCCTCACCTTGCCTTGTCTATTGGGAACAGATTTTCTCGCTAAAATTCCCATTTGTATCCTCATTGACAGGGGATGTATTGAGCTCCCTTCCAGGCGAAGTATGGAATTTCTGCCTTCCCCTATATGGTTGCACATGGCCTGCGCTATGGCGCAGGCGCTGGTTGCCCGCACGGTACGAATTCCGCCGGGCACCCAGATTGTTGGTGCCCCTCTGCTTGCACATGAGCGAGCACAGGGGACTGTGCTCGCTCATGCGATGCCAGCACCCCTGGGCGGCCCCGTCATTGGACACATCGGCACCGCTCCGCGGGCCCAACCATGCTCAGACCTGGATGATGGGTTGTTGGACTCATTATGCTCAGGGCCTGGCAACTTGTCTGGACCACAGCGGGCAAAGTTGCTCACGCTTTTGCGAGAATACGGCGACATTTTCAGTAAGGAAAAATGTAATATCGGATGCACTGATTTGTTGCGCCTCCATATTGACAAATGTGACGCTGCTCCCATACCACCAGAACCCGTTTCAGCTTAGCTCGGCCGAAAAGGAGTGCTCAAATTGTGCTCGTGAAAAATTATGACGGCACTTTGCAATTTTGCGTGGATTTTCGCAGTTTGAACAAAATTTTGATGGCCGACGCTTACTCCTTCCCACGTATGTGAAATAAAAGACTCTCTCGCAGTGTCGATCTCCGTTGTTCTTTATTGGGTTCGAGAATCTCCATCATACGGCGTCCGCGCTCAGGCTCGATACCGCGTCTCCTCGTACAGGTTCGCGTCTCCTCGGACGCTCACTCCGCAGCCCTTCTGCTGCTCCTGTCGCCAGTCTCACTGCTGCTCCTTCGCGTGGCAGCCTCCCTGGCTGCTCCACTCCGCAGCCAGTCTCCTGCAGCTCCGCGTGGCGCTCACGCCACGCTCTGCCCTACGTGGCCTCCTCCTCCTTCACTCTCTCTCTCTGCCCTACATGGCCTCTTAGTCGTTACTCTCTCTGCCCAGCGTGGCCTCCTCCTTGTTCACTCCGTCACCACTCCCCATCCCCTTCCGGTTTCCTTCTTAAATCCTCTCCCCCACGTGACCATAACTCCTCCATCTCCCACGTGACCCAGACTCCGCCCCCCCTTCATTCCTTGCTCGCATTACATATGGATGAGTCTTTGGATGCCTTGGTAGGGGCTCTTTTTTTCTCCACACTGGACCTGTTGTCGGGGTTTTTGCAACTTACCCTCGACGACGCATCAAAACCAAAGACGGTCTTTCGGACTCCTCAAGGACTTTTTGAATTCAATAGGTTGCCAATGGGTCTCCACTCGGCCCCAGTGATGTTCCAGCGACTCATTGAGCTGGTCCTCCCTGGGCTCCAGTGGTATTCATGTCTGATTTACTTGGACGATATCATCATCTTCAGCCACACGTTCGACGATCACCTTGATCGATTGTGGGCTGTCTTCCTGAAAATGCGTGCCGCAAACTTGAAGTTCAAGCCACAAAAGTGTCACCTTTTGCGGGAGTTGGTACGGTATCTGGGGCATATTGTCAGACGCTCGGGCATCTCTACCGATCCTGAAAAAACCAAGTGTCAACTCGTGGTCGACTCCCACCTCGGTGGGGGAGGTCCGCAGGTTCATCGGATTTGCCTCTTACTATCGTCCGTTCATCGCTGACTTCGCGTCGATCGCAAAGCCCCTCCATGCCCTGACGGCGAAGAGCGTGAAACTCCACTGGGGGGAGGCTGAGCAGTCCGCATTCGACACACTGCGTGATGCCCTGGTGAGAGCACCACCATTGAGCTACCCCGATTTTTCCAGGCCGTTCCTTCTGGACACTGATGCCAGCAATACCGGTATAGGTAGAGTGCTCTCCCAGGTTGTCGATGGCATCGAACGAGTCATTGCATACGGCAGCAGGGTGTTGTCCTCTGGGACACAATCCCCAAACCCCGGGAGGGGGGACTGGGGGATGATGTCACCCTTCCAGGACCTGGTGGAAGGTTCTGGAAGGAAGGCATGGACGGGGTGGAGCAAGCCCCAGACCTGTATATAAGTCGGACCTTTGAATGATAGAGTCAGTCACTTCCCAGTTGAAGACCGAAGACCTTGGCTGAGGATAGGACCCTGGACCCAAGCTCCGCCGTCCTTCTAAGGGCCGGAGCTGAGTCAGGCCAGTGGTCATGACCCGAAGACCCTGACACAGTCGGGTCAGCATAGCCTCCTCTAGGGCCCCTAGCCGGAGGACTGGGAATTAGCGTGGTCCCAATATTAGGGCCCGTGTAGTCAGGAGGCCATACCTCCCCAGGTGTCGGGTGGAAGGGGCCGCTACCCCTTTGTGTTAGGGACCCTGTAAGAAGATGGTGTTAATTAAATATCGTGTTGCCTCAACTGGTGTCTCCTCTGGGTTCTGACCCACTACACATGTAGAGGCGTGGCCAGCTGCAGACTGGGTGATTGCAAGCCAAGAGCGGCGAGAGACTGCTGCCTTAACCTCACCTGTGTGAAGGTGACAGATTTCGTCTAATTATAACATCACTTAATCACATCACTAAAAATGGGCGGAGTACACTGTAGAGGGCTCATACGTTCGTTGATTGTACACCTAGACATTCATATTTTTATTCATCATACTAGCCTTTTCCCTGTCCTAGGACGGAAGCTGTAATATTTACAAAAAAATTTAGCAGAGAATAATTGTATCTTTTGTCAATGTAATGGCAGTGAATCTTGCACGAAAGAATGTCATCAAACACTACACTGCATTTCACTGTAGCACTGTATTAATGGCAGTGATGCTTGCACAAACTATGTCATAAAACACGTCACTTCATGTCACTGGAGCACTGCATTTAACTCACCTTCAATTAGTTCGAAATCACTGCTCTGATACTTTATTTTCTTCTGCTTTCGCTCGCTGGAGTTGTAATCAATTTGAATTCGATACAATGTCTGTAAAATCACGGAGAAATGTTTATATTTTATCATAATTTAGAAGCAAAAATTAAACTTACCTTTTGTTTGAAGTGCTGAAGAAATAAAGACACCAAATACACTTCGCTGCTGCGTATAATTATTTATTTGATTAACTTTCAATAAAGAAACATACAATTTAAAGCGAATTTGCGTAAAAAAATTGTATTTCCGCTCGACCTGTGGAAGTGTAAAAATCCAACTGCTCATGATTATTAATGAGGGGGGGGGGGGGCTCTTTTGCAGTGACGTCACGGACTGTGCTGCGTATATTTATTTTTAACCGTCACTTTCTGTAAAGAAACGTTTGCGTATAATAATTTATTTAATTAACTTTCATAAAAGAAACGTCAAATTTAAAGCGAATTTGCGTATTTTTTTAAATTTCTGCTCGACCTGCGAGAGTGTAAAAATCCACCCGCTCATGATTATTAATGAGGGGGGGGGGGGAGCTCTTTTGCTGTGACGTCACGTGCGGATGTAGCACTGTGCTGCGTAGATTTATTTTTGACCATCACTTTCTTTAAAGAAACGTCATATTTGAAGTGACTTTGCGAAAAAAATCTTTCCACTCGACCTTCTTCCGTGTGAGTGTAAAAATCCACCCGTTCATGACTATTTTATTGTTAACTAACGGTAAGTACCCGGCGTTGCTCGGGCGAAAAAGGCAGACACACACATGGACTTACACACAGACATTGACCCACACACATAGAAACACATTGACTTAGACATACACACATATATGGTTAAACCCAGGATGGATCGTTAGCAGGCCAGCCTAAATGTTTCTAACCGGCGAAGATGTTCCATTAGGGGGATGCAGGTTTCGCAAGCGTAGAGAAGGGAGGGAATTACCGTGGCCGAGAAGACCTGGTGCTTCATGCAGAGTAAAAGACCAGGTATCTTCCCACACAGCGTAACGCAGCCGATGAAAAGATAATGGCGCTCGACTGATTTGGAATGAGACCTCTGCTGTTAAACCAGAGCCGATCACGAGCACACTGGGCAGGTATGGGAATCTTGGCAATCTCTCCACAACTGCCGCATCACCAATTGTGAGTAGTGGGGGTGGATTGTTCGATGGTACAAAATACCCAGGCAGGTGCTTAGTTTTGGTGGGGCTGATGGTATGGCCCCACCTCTTAGTGGCAAGCTCCAAGTTCAGCAGCAGTGCCTCCAACTCCTCTTCTGAGTGAGCAGCAATGACCAGAGAATCGGCATACCTAACATGGTTGAGCAATAGGTAGCCATCCCTTGACTGCACCCGGGCATCGATCAGCCTCCCATTGTTTCTGTACCATATGGTAATTCCTCAGGTACAGCCATTGAAGGCTTGACAAACTACGTGGTCAAAAGATATGTTAAATAATGAGGGAGCCAGAGGACATCCCTGTCACACCCCAAGGTGTACAGGGAATGGCTCTGACTCCTAGGCAGGTAGTTTTACCCGTGTCCGTTCACCATCATGAAGATCTTTGATGATCATGAGCAGCTGGTCAGGGACTCCGAAACATGAAGAACAACCCAGAGGCCACGCCTACTGATGGTATCATAGGCCTTGAGCAGGTCAATAAAGCACATTCAGTCACACACACACATGGACCTACAGACATGCAAATAAATGGACTTACACTGACTGACATGGAGCCACGCACACAAAGCGACTAACACAGCCGCCCATGGACTGACACACACAGACATATCGACTCACACACACAAACACATGGACTTACACACACACACATATGGACTCACACACGCATAGACATGCACTTTAGATACACACACATGGAGTTACACACACATATATCGATGTACACACATACGGCGACTCACACACACACATCGACTCACACACAGACATACATGGACTGACACACACATTGACGTAAACACACATGTACTTACATACACACACATCGACTAAGACACAGACACATGGACTTACACACATGTAGGACTCGTACAAGGGTTGTCTTTCTCTCCTCTTTATTTTCCTCTTAGAGTCCACCTCCACCACGCCACCGCTCCGTGTCTCGGCGCGGCCTCGCTCCGCTCCGCGTCTCTCTGCTGCGCAACCGCTCCACGTCTCTCCGTGCCCTCACTCCGCTCTGCGTCGCTCCGCATCTCTCTCTCTCCCACTATCGCTACGCTTGTCATCTCTACTGTTTCTCCTACACTGCATCCTTCCGATGCATGACTACCCTGGTTGCCCACTGTGTTCTTGCTACCACTGTCTCTCTATGCTTTACTCTGCTATCTCTGTCTTTCTATGCTTTACTCCACTATCTCTTGCTCTGCGACTCCCCGGGCACCGTTGCTGCAGCTCCATTCACGACACCGACTCGTACAGGACTCCCGTCTCTCTGTTGCGCTCTGGCTTATATCCCCACAACAATTAATCTGCTCTAATTATCTCTACCCCCTGCTTATCGCTCGCCCCCTGGCCCCCCGTATCACGTGGCCTTGTTTTCGCCGCCAGAGCGACGCCAGCTAATGCCCAATTATCTTTCCAGACAATCCCTGGCCTACGTCTTCCCGGCTACCCTGACACCTGTTTCAACAGCTAACGACCCACTTCGCCTAAAGCCACAACAACAAGCATTACCTCACATCACCCCACTGTACTGTGCTTGCTTGCATAGCAACAGAGGCGGGGGATGCGTGACGCGCTACACTCAAGCCCTACACACACATACATAGACTGACACACACATTGCCCTACACACACAAATACACATGGACTGTGACACACAGACATCTACTTTAGATACACACACATGAATTAACACACACACATCGACTGACACACAGACACACAAACGCACATTGACTTACACACTCAGATGGAGCCATGCACGCACATCAACTCATACACACGCATTCACTTAGACACACACACATCGAGTGAAACACACAGGTATGGACTTACACACACATGTGGACTAACACACACAGCGACTAATACGCGCACAAATGGACTGACACACAAACACTTGTACGTACGCACACATGGGGCGTTGTCCGTTTGAAAAAGACAGACACACACATGGACTTACACACAGATATGGAGCCACACACATAGAAACCCATCGACTCACATGCACACAAACATTATCATTGTAATATTTGTAAACTTATTTGTTTAATAATAGTAAACAATAAACCTTCAATTCTTAGCGAAAGATGCAATAAAATTGTACTTTACATTGGCGTGGTGATGCCTCGTCCCGTGCAGAGCCACGGCCTTGCCTAGATTGGCAAGCCGGAAGAGGTGAGACATTGCCAGGCTGCGGGCTGGGCCGCTACTCCCGCCCCCCCCACCATCCCCCTGCCCTCGCCAGAATAATACTATGTAAGCGCTTTTATATTTAATTCATATCTAAGGACTTTTTAGCAGTGACTGCACGCATTGGGGTGGGGTGGGGAAGAGGACATCACACTGTGAAGAGAAATGGGCAGCGTGATTTGTATATTTATTCCATGTTAAACACGTAAAATAAAATGTCCCCGTGAGCTGGAGCGAACGCGCTTGACTTGGCATGGTCCGCCCCCCCCCCACGCAATTGTCGTGAGTTGGTACGGTCGATGTCGCGCAAAAAGTAAATAATTAAAATGGCACTAATTTGTTCTTTAAACGACTTTTAAATTTACGGACGTGAAAACGGAATAGCCTATTCCCACCACGGGCTTAGGGCGTGCCGGCTGCCAAATTATTTCGGTCTTAAACCCCTCCGTCCGAGAGCTAAATCCCCCGCAAGTGCAAGTGCGCAGAGACTTTTATATATAAGAAAGAAGAAAGAAAAGAAGAAGAAAAGATGACGGGGGTTGTGTGCGGCATGTGGAGTGACGTCACGCGCATTACACACATTTCTGGGCTATTATAGTAGTAATATTGGTTTGTATTATTGCGTCGGTCGCGTGTTTTTCATATAAAGCGTAGAAGAATAACGATGCAAACTTGCCGTCATTATGACACTACTTGATGCTTTTATTTATTAAATGCTCAGCTATGTAGCGTATTGTGTGTCCAAGTGGTTTATTTCTGTTTTATTAGTCGTATTGCTTGAAAAAACCTGTACTGATGGACGAATCTGTGAACCTGGTGACTATTGTTGAAGTCTTATAATTGAGGTAAGAAAACCCCTTGACACAAGCTTACAAGAATCAATGAAATTAAATAATAAATATATTTAGACCCTCCACATACAAACACCCCCACGACCCGCACGGCCTGTGGATGCTGTAAATTATTTATTATTAATAGATATTGCTGAATAACTGCATACCTTGACATGGGTGGCTCTTAATTGAAAATCTTCGTCCAAAGCAGAAATACCCGACTTTAAAGATATCTCTCGACATCGTAGCAGCTAAAGTTTTTGGGGTTTTTGTCATTCACAAATATCTCCGCAGAATTTCCAACCACACTTTGTTGCCCTCCAACAACCTACTCTACCCGCATAGCACGTGCCTAAAATACAGCACTGGATTCCATTGGGGAGGGAGGGATCCCCTGTAATCCAGGTGGATCACTCTCTTTCCATGGGCATTGAGTTCACCATACCCTGACTTGTGTAATAAAGGACTTCCAGGCGATGTCGTTCTCTGTGTCCTTTATTGGGTTCTTGCTCACACCCTGCGATGTCTCCGCTCCGACCCGCACCTGTTCCTCCTCGCGCCTCTGCACTCCACTCTGTCTCCCACTCGCTCTCTCTCTGCAGCCACACCGCTGCCCGTGTGCTCCCGCACACTCCGCAGCCGCCCTGCTGCTCCCCGTTACTCCGCACTAACAGCAGCCACTCCGCTGCCCCGTGCGCTCCACGCGCACTCTGCAGTCTCCCCGCTGCTCCACGCGCACCGCTGGCCGACGGTGCCGTGCCTCCTCCCTCTCACTATCTCCCCACTCCTCGCCAGCACTCCGCGTGGCCTCTCCCTTCTCAATCCCGACTTCACTCCCGATCCCTTTCCGGTTCTCCCCTTATATCCTCCCCCTCACGTGACCCTGACTCCGCCCATCCTCACGTGACCCTGACTCCGCCAATACTCACGTGACCCTGTCTTTGCTCGCATTACACTTGCAAGCAGATGGCAGTATAGCAAGTGGATTCATCTACACCTGCTCCATCGCGTGTGTCTGGTACTCGGGTTCCCTCCTGCATGTACAATCACTCATTAATGGAGTAGACACGTCGCATTAATTACTGGTTTAAAATATAGTTACCACTGCTGTTAATGCACAATGCCACCCCTCCACCCACCAACCCATACTAACAGTCAGACAAGACTAAGACAAAAGTCCCCTTTTGATGTAAAAGTATGTTGGGGCAAATAGTGGTGAGCACACCAGGGGTTGAGTGGCCAGCTGACCAGCACCACACCCAGCTGCCTTTGTTTCCCAATGATAATGTTTACAAATCACAACAGGTAGTCATTTGAGGCCGAGTTTACCAATAGGAATCCCAGCGGCGGTTTAGATATTCTTCATTGTTATTTGGCCATAAACGGGAATCGAACTCGGGCCACTGGGTTGGTAGCATTATCCACTGTGCACTGTGCCACCGCTCCACACACGGAGTCGTACACAGGCGCACGTGCATTTACATGCTGAGGGGAATCTGCGCTGTGTGATCAGCGCCCTTCTGCCCCCACAGCCACCCAATCCTGATCCCCTCAACGCTTCCTCGGAGCTGCCCCTCCCACTCACGCAGCAACAGCAGCAGCCAGGAATGTGCCGATATCGTCAGATCTCAGCTGATCAGCGCGTCTGGATGGTGCTTGGATGGGTGACCGTGCATACAGCACGCGGTGTCGATTCGTGGGGCTACACTGCCAAGCGTGGTGAAGCATGGCCATGTAGTAGCTCTCAGATGTGTTCTCAGGTTGTACCTTGTGCTGTGGAGATGCATAACTAGATTCCTTTCACCCACTGTGCCCACCCTCCTTGTTGATGATGCAAGGCTCTGAGGTGGTGTCCTGCAAGAGAGGGCACCACGGCTCATCAGTGATGTCTCATCTGGGAATGGCCTCAATTTGAGGGCCCTGTTTCCAATGCAGGTATCCCCAGTGGCAGCAATCATATCGCATTATTCGTGTATCGTAAGCATCGCCTCCTTGCTGCCACCAAGCATGCCTATGGCGAAGCCTATTTGTGACGATCCACTGAGCAGGTCAACACCAATGCCTAAACGTTCGAACATACATTACAATCAAAGTCTAGATATTCGCCCGGTTTATTATTTTAGGATTATAAATTGCTGTTTATCAATCAATTAAAATGTCCACAACTCAAATGCCTTCACTTGCGCTAACTTGATGTTTCTTTTTCATTAGCGTCTTTTTTATATATTGCCAATTCCGTTGAGCATTTTCGGCTAAGCGTCTCCCATTAAAATGTTCAGATGATACGGGAATCTAGCATCACTTTCGTTTTTATTAGGATAATCAATTACTTCATCAATAATTATTTCCTTAGAAACAATGTTTGCCTTTCAAATCAACAGAAACGTGTCTTGTACGATACAGTATAAAATATATTTTTTCTTTTTCGCATGGCAGTCAGAATAAATTTTTTCATCAAAATGTGCTCGTTTTCAAGCAAAAGCCTCCGCTCCCTAACTCGCCTTTCCTCCTCCTCTCAAGTAGCTGGACTGTGAGCAGCTCAGCAGTGTTTCCACTCACTGCTCCTCACGTGCATTCTTATTGATGTATGCACACTCCTATATATATTTTAACTCGTGTGCCTACATTCGGTGGGTTCTGTCACGTGTAGGTTCTTTGATAAAAAAAAAAAAATATATTCTCAATAATTGTTATTGTCCCTATACTTGACATGATATATAATGGGTGGGTAGTATTCAAGTGATTGGATAAGTTCATCCAAACTGTGCCAGTATTCCATACTCTTTGGTTCTTTCGGTAAAGTCACGGAGGTAGAAATAAAATAAAATAAATCACGACGTTTTGATCGCAACACAAGCAATCTTCATCAGGTGGAACACCCACAGCAAGAAAATGCTGAAGTAAGCGAGAGAGCTGCCGTGGCAAGAGGTTATATTTGGTAAGAAAGGGGGAGGTAGGGGGTGGCGTAGGGGAAGGGGGGGGGCTGCGTGAGCGCTAGGGGAAGAGGACGTGAGGTTGGGGGAGGGGGGAAGTGGGCGGGGCTAGAAGTGGGAAGCTGGGTGTGGGACACGGGAGGAAAGAAATAAAAATGTAGGATGGAAACAACCACCGCCAGTTAAGGCATTACCTGGTTAATAACACAGCGAATGTTTTCATGGATAAATTTGAAACAGATGCCATCCAGACATCCACCCTACGTCCTTCCTTGTGGAAGAGATACGTAAATTATACTTTCGTCATTTGGCCACATGGCCTGCCAGCTTCTTCTTCTTCCTAGCGTTGTTCCCGCTGTGGCACAGGGTCCGCTTTTCGGCATTGTCTTCTCCATTCGGCTCGGTCCAGGGCATCTTCGGGGGATGCGTTGACCGTCTTCATGTCTCCCTTTATTCGATCCATCCATCGCTTCTTCGGACGTCCGCGTGGACGGCGGCCCTCTGGCTCAATACGCATGGCAGTCTTGGCCACTGATGACTCTTCACTTCGCATCACATGGCCGTACCACCGAAGCCTTGCCTCAAGCATCTTGTCCGCAATGGGGGCCACACCAAGTCGCTTCCGAACGTCTTCGTTCATGACACGATCCCATCGAGTCAGTCCAAGGCTCCATCTGAGCCTCCTCATCTCCATGGTATGGAGGGCTTGTTCGTGTACAGTTGTGGCTGGCCAGCACTCGGATCCATAGAGTGCCACTGGTCGGACGATGGTCTTGTAAATTTTTCCCTTCAGCCTATCCAGCATTTTCCAATCACAGAGGACTCCAGTGACTTGCCTCCACTTCATCCATGCCGCATTGACTCGTGACCTCACATCAGTCGTGATGCTTCCATCTGAGCTGATGGTGGAGCCCAGGTACTTAAAGTCCGTCACTTTCTTCAGATCTTCTCCGTCAATGCTGATGGTGCCGTCGGTTTGGGGGCCACACTCCATATCCTCCGTCTTTTTGATGTTGAACCTCATCCCGTTTTCATCCAAACGTTCCTTCCACTGGCGCATTTGTCTTTCCACATCTCCTCTCTCACATGGCCTGCCAGCATTGAACCAATTTCTCAACCACATCAATTCCATACACCCATCCATCAAATTCACCATGGAAGTGGAGAAGAATGGTAAGCTACCATTCCTGGATGTTTTGTTTGAGAAGAGGCCTGACGGCTCGTTGGGACACTTAGTCTACAGGAAAGCAACCCACACAGAATCCTATCTAAAATCGTATTCCCACCACCATCCAACCGAGAAAAATTCCCTCATCAAAACACTACACCATAGGGCCCACTGCATCTCCGACCAACACCACCTAGCCAGTGAACTGGAACACGTACACCAAGCCCTCAAGATGAATGGGTACTCGGACCACATTATTCGCAAAGCTGTTTCTCCAACTATGGAGAAACAATCTTCTGAGAAGCCAATCAAAACCATCACTTTACCATACATAGCAGGTGTTACCACGAAAATTTCCAAAATCTTTGTGGTAACTTAAACAAACACAAGATCCAGGTCCGATTAAATATTATACACAAAATCCGTGATCTAATCCCATATGTGAAGGTCATTCCTGACATGCAATACCCTGGAGTCTTCAAACTGAGTTGCACCTGCGGTAGAAGTTACACTGGGGAAACGAAACGAAATGTCTCGGACCGTGTTCGCGAACACTAGGCAGATCTGAAACACGGCAGAACCACTGCCTCTGCCGTAGCTGACCATTGTTATAACGCTGTGGGCTCGCATGATATTGTATTTTTCCGAGACCAAGGTACTCTGCAAACCTTCGGGCAACTATCAAAGGTTTGTTCATGAAGCCATCCAGATATATGAACATAGACATAACTTCAACCGAGAAGATGGATACAAATGAACAAACTTTGGAAGGATGTTATTAACCAGGTAATGCCTTAACTGGTGGTGGTTGTTTCCATCCTACCTGCCGTTTACTTGTAAATTTTTATTTCTTTCCTCCCGTGTCCCACACTCAGCTTCCCACTTCTAGCCCCGCCCACTTACCCCCCCCCCCAGCCTTACATCCTCTTCCCCTAGCGCTCACGCAGCCCTTGCCTCCCCCCTTTCTTACCTATATAACCTCTTGCAATGGCAGCTCTCTCGCCTACTTCCGCATTTTCTTGCTGTGGTTGTTCCACCTGATGAAGATTGTGTTGCAATCGAAACGTCGTTATTTGTTTTACTTTATTTCGACCTCCGTGACTTTACCGAAAGATCTTCTTGGGTTTTTCGGTAAAGTCACGTGACTTTACCGAAAAACCCAAGAAGATGAATTCCTGCAGTCACGAAAGCTTTAAATCGAAATTTACCGAAAGAACCAAAGAGTATGGATTCCTGCAGTCACGAAAGCTTCAAATCAAGATTGTACCAGGATTGTTCACCCGACGTTGAGGGGATGAGCCTTCTTGAGCACAACCCTGCCACCGGATGTCTGAAACGCGCCGAGTGTCTCTCAACTCCGTGGTCTGTACAAGACGCATCTATTCAGACTCGCCTTCCCATAACATTCACACGTTATTTTTATTATTTTATTTTTTCCCTTATACGTGACTTTACCAAAAGAACCAAGAATATGAATTTCTGCGGTCACGAAAGCTTTAAATCTAAATTTAAGGAAGAAAATATATAACATTATTATTTAATTTATTTACTCCTTCATTTTCTTATGCCATTCCTTGCGCACAGTTACAATTTACTTTGCTCAGTCGGTGTTAGCCGCTGAGGTCATGACGGGTTTCTTCCCTGTACCAGTCACTTTATGCTGTAATGTGCACTAATGCCTACTTTATTGAGGGCGATATTGGCACGTAAAATAAAGATTAATTGAATGAAGAGGACAAATGCAAGTCCCTTCATGTCCGGTAAATGTTTCATTACTTGGACAAATATATCCTGAAGCTCATTAAATAACTTATGCATTAAGATTGAATCCACTATAACAAAGACTGGAAGCTATCAATGCTCATCACATTTCTAATTTCACCTGAAGAAGCTTAAAATCTTGATGATGCTCCCAGCACGTGGAGTGAACATCAGACATCATGCTGAACAACAATGTATAAAACCTGAAAGTGCATCAGAGAGGAACGATGCGCATCTGCATACCGAGCTCTGATGTGTAATCTGCTCACAAATCCAAGCACGATAATCCAAGCTCAACTTTGCTTAGCTTTCGAGATCTGGAAAAGATCGGGCACATTCCGAGTGATTTGACCACAGCTTCCTGAAATCTACCGTGCACATTTATTATTTAGTGGGCCCCACGAATACCTGTAGTGGATTGGTATTGCCATCACGTGGCGAGCACCAACACCGTTCTAGGCACTGCTGGGATCCAAACGATGTCTGAAATTGGTCACGATTCGTGACTCAGTCAAAAACTCTGGACCGGTGCTGGCAGTAAAACCATTACTCTCAACATCCCCATCTCCCCATCACTAGGTGCCCCCTCTCGCGTGAGAACCCCCGAGCCACACTCCGAGCCCCCCCCCCAGCCAACCCCCCCCCCCCCCGCGCCCTTCCATAGCACCCCGCACCCCTCCCCACATTCGCCC
Organism: Entosphenus tridentatus; assembly: GCA_014621495.2. NCBI lineage: Eukaryota > Metazoa > Chordata > Hyperoartia > Petromyzontiformes > Petromyzontidae > Entosphenus > Entosphenus tridentatus. The sequence goes on from CM025637.2 coordinate 2,644,784, forward strand.
CCTCCCCTACCCACGGCCCCTGCGTGCACCTCTCCTCGCCCCCAAAACCAGGACGCCCTCCACACCCCAACGAGGAATTTGGCCACCTCCTAACATCCCCAGTGATTTATGGTCTCTAATTGATGAGGGATGGGCTGTGCCGAGTAGTCGTCACTAGTTAAATGACAGTCAAATGGTCATTCTGTGGTTCCTTTGTACAGTCCATTATTACCAGTCAGTTAGGCCGGTCACTCAATACAATTAGTCCTGGGGCCAGGCCAGATATCGGTACCACCCAAGATGGCGAAACTTCAATGGTGCCATTTTATTTGTTACACCAACAGAAGTAAAGTAATACGTGATAAACTTTCCAAATGAGCAGCTGTTAAATTTTTCTCGCAGGAAACCTGTTTTTGCACCTATCGCAATCACGCCTATTTGCCTGGACGTTACAAATTAAACATTCCAATACCTCTGCTGTTAATAAAGACAATAAATAATTTACAAAATAGATGTTTGTCCCCAAGGCATGTATTTCATACATATTCTTGCATTTATTCACGCTTGTTCTTCATTTCAGTGACTTAGTTAAGTCTGGAATAGATTGGCGCTGTTTTCTGTCTGTTTCTAGCAGCTTGTTTGTTCATGATCATTTACTGGCAGGTGAGGCAAGTACTCGTGGTTCTGTATTATTTCTGTTCAGTAAAGATATCGAAAGTGCTAACTTTACCCTCAATGTATTGTTAATGTACCTGTTAAGATTATTAGTTAAGGCCTGGTACTACAGGCAAAAATAATTATTTTTGTTCAATTTCGATTTAAAGCTTTCGTGACTGTAGGGATTCATCTTCTTGGTTCTTTCGGTAAAGTCACGTAGAAGGAAAATAATAAAATAATAAAAATAAAACAACTAAATAATTCTGATGTTTTATTTTTATTACTTTATTATTTTCCTTCTACGTGACTTTACCGAAAGAACCAAGAAGATTTTTGTTCAGTTTGTCAATTTTTTAAAATATTTTGCTTCTATAAATTGTAAATTTTCATAACATGCACACAATTGTTACCAATAACTTTGTTATTGGTAATAATTGATGATTAAAATCACAAAAACTAACTATTTCTATTTGAAAAATAGTTAGTTTTTACGATTTTTACAAACTTTGACAAGTAAACAAAGCCTTAAATGATCGGTTTTTTTTAGCATCTTTCATCGCAAGTTGTCTCCGAATTTTAAGAAATAACCTAGTTGAATTGCATATTATTGAAAAGCTGATTCTCTGGAGCAGATATCAAGCTTAGTCATGTATAGTTATTTACTTTGCTGTCGTGGCAATAAGAGGGGGAATACAAGTATTACTCTCAAATCAGATGTGTACACGGAATTCATGGAAGGAGGCTTCTCAGTTCAACTGGGCTCCACCAATCCCTTTGGCCGAATCCCTGTTGACCAAGCTATAGAAGAAACGGTGAACAAAGACACCCAGACAGCTGGAGGGACAAAGAAATTCAGCTTGAAGCCAGGAGCTGTGAAAAAGTATTACCTAACAGTTGAGTACAGAAGCATGCACCTCAGACAGTTGAGAGACCTGATCGGTCAAGGAGGATTACAAAAATCATTACTAGACTTTGCCACATCAGGTTTACCAATACGTTTTTTTTGGTCTGGGCCCATGGACTAAATACATTATATTAGAGGCGTGTCTCGCTTAACGAGCGATCTTTCCACGATAATTGGTTATTACGAGCTAATGTTCGCGTAACGAGTGGAGACCGATTGATCGAATTACTTCCGTGCTGGCAGTGGGCGCACTGCGGCCTGCAGCTGTTTGTTTATCTGCTGCGCTGTGCTGCGTGCGCACGATTCGCCTTATGGGGGAGGGGGGCCTCGAGATAGCACTGTCATGGCGGCGAAGCTCAAAACTCCACACAGAGAGATTCAACCGAGAAACAGATCCAATTAAATTCACTACATCATCTCCAGACTGAACCTGCTGCTGCACTGCCACTCCCTTCCGCAGCTGCGAGATGTTAAATACCTTGCGTCGTATACTGGAGGTCGTGAGCTCGCTCCCGACCCTGACGCATGTAAAATTTGAATCTGCATGTTCTCCTCGTGGTCTGGTGAAAAATGTATCCGGGTCCTCAGAGTTTTCCCTCCACATTTAGAAACGTGCATTTACAGTTTGGTTGCTATATATTTCCACATGATCAGCCACTTCGTTGAGCTGTCATTTGCGATAGACAGGTCGCTTCTGAAAATAGCAACATAGCTCAGTGGGCCTTATCTGATCAAATAACCCCAAGACTACAACACCGGGTTTGCACTCGTGTGGTCACGCATCCAAGATGTACGCAGATCTAACAATTGGTTTATTAAAATAAATGGTATTAAAGTGTAGAGGTTAATCGACAATTAACGATGTATCCAAATGTTATGCAAAAAAATACTTGTATTACACTGAGGCTAACAGAGCGAATCTCGCTGTACAACTAAGGCAGAACAAATGGGACAAACGATACAGCAAAACACGAGAGAGAAAATTAAAGAGATTAGTTAATAGAATCATGAGTTAGAATCGCCGCGATTCCTCCAATCGCTACAGGGTGAATCTCACCTCGCCTCGTCCTAGTGTTCGGATCTGATGTTAAACCAAAACTCATGCGAGGTCACAATCTCTGCTTGAAAGAGAGCAGCGATGGAGGTTTCGTACATTGGGAGCCAGCAGTTGGATTCCTCCGCTCTCCATCAGCTCGAGCGTCACACTCCTCAAAATAGGCGCCTTAATCACCGAGATCGGCAGTCTGATGCCAGATTTGGATTCGGCATCATTCAAACCCGACACAGATTTGGCTACTGTGAGCTAAGTATTCATATGCCGGTGGAAAATATGATCGTAAAACATTTTTAAATGTTCTTATCATTAAGCCCCATGGTGTTAAGTGCAGTCTCCAAACCTTATCAGCTCTATCTATCTGGCCTTTCTGTATGTTAATAAGAAGGTTCATTGGCCAAAAGTCGCTTGTTGGAAGTTTATTTTAAGGCAGTGACATTGACGAATGTATTGAGTTTATTTGTAAAACAGGAAAAGGCGAGTGAGGTGATCTAACATTACAATGGGAGGCAGTGGGGTACTGTAACCGTTTTAATAAACATGATTAATAATTGCCTAGTGTTCCATATCATAGCATACCGACTGTGTTGTACAATTGCTGCTTTTACACAAAGTGGTTCTTGTCCTTCCGACTGCGAGTGGAAATCTCTGACGGCACCTCCGATTACCATGGATGGCAATGTGCGGTTCAAGTGAAGTTCAATCTTCTTATATATAAAAGTATCCGCGTGCTTGCGCTTGCGGGGGATTTGGCTCTCGGATGGAGGGGTTTAAGACCGAAATAATTTGGCAGCCGGCACGCCCTAAGTCCCGTGGTGGGAATAGGCTATTCCGTTTTCACGTCCGTAAATTTAAAAGTCGTTTAATCAACAAATTAGTGCCATTTTAATTATTTACTTATTGCGCGACATCGACCGTACCAACTCACGACAATTGCGTTGGGGGGGGGCGGACCCTGCCAAGTCAAGCGCGTTCGCTCCAGCTCACGGGAACATTTTAGTTTACGTGTTTAACATGGAATAAATATACAAATCACGCTGCCCATTTCTCTTCACAGTGTGATGTCCTCTTCCCCACCCACCCCAATGCGTGCAGTCACTGCTAAAAAGTCCTTAGATATGAATTAAATATTATTAAAGCGCTTACATAGTATTATTCTGGCGAGGGCAGGGGGATGGTGGGGGGGAGTAGCGGCCCAGCCCGCAGCCTGGCAATGTCTCACCTCTTCCGGCTTGCCAATCTAGGCGAGGCCGTGGGCTCTGCACGGGACGAGGCGTCACCACGCCAATGTAAAGTACAATTTTATTGCATTTTTCGCTAAGAATTGCAGGTTTATTGTTTACTATTATTAAACAAATAAGTTTACAAATATTACAATGATAATGTTTGTGTGCATGTGAGTCGATGGGTTTCTATGTGTGTGGCTCCATGTCTGTGTGTAAGTCCATGTGTGTGTCTGTCTTTTTCAAACGGACAATGCCCCATGTGTGCGTACGTACAAGTGTTTGTGTGTCAGTCCATTTGTGCGCGTATTAGTCGCTGTGTGTGTTAGTCCACATGTGTGTGTAAGTCCATACCTGTGTGTTTCACTCGATGTGTGTGTGTCTAAGTGAATGCGTGTGTATGAGTCAATGTGCGTGCATGGCTCCATCTGAGTGTGTAAGTCAATGTGCGTTTGTATGTCTGTGTGTCAGTCGATGTGTGTGTGTTAACTCATGTGTGTGTATCTAAAGTAGATGTCTGTGTGTCACAGTCCATATGTATTTGTGTATGTAGGGCAATGTGTGTGTCAGTCTATGTATGTGTGTGTAGGGCTTGAGTGTAGCGCGCCACGCATCCCCTGCCTGTGTTGCTATACAAGCAAGCACAGTACAGTGGGGTGATGTGAGGTAATGCTTGTTGTTGTGGCTTTAGGCGAAGTGGGTCGTTAGCTGTTGAAACAGGTGTCAGGGTAGCCGGGAAGACGCAGGCCAGGGATTGTCTGGAAAGATAATTGGACATTAGCTGGCGTCTCTCTGGCGGCGAAAACAAGGCCACGTGACACGGGGGGCCAGGGGCGAGCGATAAGCGGGGGGTAGAGATAATTAGGGCAGATTAATTGGTGTGGGGATATAAGCCAGAGCGCAACGGAGAGACGGGAGTCCTGTACGAGTCGGCGTCGTGAATGGAGCTGCAGCAACGGTGCCCGGGGAGTCGCAGAGCAAGAGATAGCGGAGTAAAGCATAGAGAGACAGAGATAGCGGAGTAAAGCGTAGAGAGACAGTGGTAGCAAGAACGCATTGGGCAACCAGGGTAGTCATGCATCGGAAGGATGCAGTGTAGGAGAAACAGTAGAGATGACAAGCGTAGCGATAGAGAGACATGGAGCGACGCAGAGCGGAGTGAGGGCACGGAGAGACGCGGCGCGGTTGCGCAGCAGAGAGACGCGGAGCGGAGCGAGGCCGCGCCGAGACACGGAGCGGTGGCGTGGCGGAGGTGGACTCTAAGAGGAAAATAAAGAGGAGAGAAAGACAACCCTTGTACGAGTCCTACATGTGTGTAAGTCCATGTGTGTGTGTCTTTGTCAGTGTGTGCATGTAAGTACATGTGTGTTTACGTCAATGTGTGTGTCAGTCCACGTATGTCTGTGTGTGAGTCGATGTGTGTGTGTGAGTCGCTGTATGTGTGTACCTCGATATATGTGTGTGTAACTCCGTGTGTGTATCTAAAGTGCATGTCTATGCGTGTGTGAGTCGATATGTGTGTGTGTGTGTGTGTCAGTCAATGTGTTTGTGTGTGTGAGTCGATATGTCTTGTGTGTGTCAGTCCATGGGCGGCTGTGTTAGTCGCTTTGTGTGCGTGGCTCCATGTCAGTCAGTGTAAGTCCATTTATTTGCGTGTCTGTAGGTCCATGTGTGCGTGTGACTGAATGTGCTTTATTGACCTGCTCAAGGCCTATGATACCATCAGTAGGCGTGGCCTCTGGGTTGTTCTTCATGCTTTCGGAGTCCCTGACCAGCTGCTCATGATCATCAAAGATCTTCATGATGGTGAACGGACACGGGTAAAACTACCTGCCTAGAAGTCAGAGCCATTCCCTGTACACCTTGGGGTGTGACAGGGATGTCCTCTGGCTCCCTCATTATTTAACATATCTTTTGACCACGTAGTTCGTCAAGCCTTCAATGGCTGTACCTGAGGAATTACCATATGGTACAGAAACAATGGGAGGCTGATCAATGCCCGGGTGCAGTCAAGGGATGGCTACCTATTGCTCAACCATGTTAGGTATGCCGATTCTCTGGTCATTGCTGCTCACTCAGAAGAGGAGTTGGAGGCACTGCTGCTGAACTTGGAGCTTGCAACTAAGAGGTGGGGCCATACCATCAGCCCCACCAAAACTTAGCACCTGCTTGGGTATTTTGTACCATCGAACAATCAACCCCCACTACTCACAATTGGTGATGCGGCAGTTGTGGAGAGATTGCCAAGATTCCCATACCTGCCAGGGTGCTCATGATCGGCTCTGGTTTAACAGCAGAGGTCTCATTCCAAATTAGTCGAGAGCCATTATCTTTTCATCGGCGGCGTTACGCTGTGTGGGAAGATACCTGGTCTCTTACTCTGCAAGAAGCACCAGGTCTTCTCGGCCACGGTAATTCCCTCCCTTCTCTACGCTTGCGAAACCTGCACCCCCCTAATGGAACATCTTCGCCGGTTTGAAACATTTAGGCTGGCCTGCTAACGATCCATCCTGGGTTTAACCATATATGTGTGTATGTCTAAGTCAATGTGTTTCTATGTGTGTGGGTCAATGTCTGTGTGTAAGTCCATGTGTGTGTCTGCCTTTTTCGCCTGAGCAACGCCGGGTACTTACCGCTAGTCTATCTATATAAATATAAAAGGGACATTTGTGAATGTGTCTGTTCGAAATGTTTAGCATACTTCCCAACATGCAACAAACTTAAAATTTGGCATGTGGGTAGCTTCCAGACTGTACAAAATGCAAAAAGTATAAAACTAAACTTTTGTATTTGGGGGGGGGGGGCGCAATAATGCATATATTTTTCACGGCAAGTGAGCGGTGACATCACATTTGTGATGTCACCCGCATGCGGCAGTGTTACGCAGTGTGCCTGCTGACGTCACGCACCCCCCCCCCCTCCGCGTAGGCCGTGTATTAATCCAAAACAAGAATCCAAGTCTCGGGCGAAGCCGGGTAGTAAAGCTAGTATACATATATAGCGTTAATGTGGAGGGAAAAAGCGGAGGACCCGAACAAAAATCCACACGACTACGCGCACAACGTGCAAACTCCAAATATACAGGTGGTGTCAGGTTCGAGATCGAACCCATGACCTGTATTCCAAGCGAGGTAGTTAATATCTCGCTACCATGGCGCCCCATGAGAGATTACTCTCCATCTGTCTCGGTGACACCTCTCACGCTCACACATTACCACTGTCACCGCGATGCTATAGTTTTGAGAGGAGACGCTTTTATTCATGGATAATCACGGAGCATGCACAGATGTCAATTGGCATCACGAATGTCAACACAATCACAGGTTACACGAATATACACAACGTTACTGATTAAAATGCACAGATTACTGATTTTGCAGACAAATATGAAACTAAGAATCTTCCTAGAGAAAACTTATCTGTTCAGTATATAAGTCTTTCTTTAAAATAATTAGCATACTCAATGTGTATTGAAATATATGCTCGGTAACCAAAGATATGTTACCTGTACAAATAACTCCCAGTACAGTATCATGATAATAGTGATAATAATCGGAGGTTATGTGGTGATACGTGTAATTACATAATCAAAAAAGTCATGAGCTATACACAAACTAAACAGTGTATCCAGTCTGTGTTACGTAGCTCGCTGTGTTGTTCACTCTCTGTCATCTCAGGATGCACGACTCAGATCCAATATTGTTACTGAGTCATAAACTTTACCGCACACCCACAGCCCAGGATATAAATGCTGAGTGAAGGTTTGGTGAACTGAGTGTAACAGTGCCATAGAGTCGGCGCTGTAAAACGACAGGAGCCCCGCATCCCAGTCAAGATGAATCCCGACTCTCCGTGGAGGCTCCGGCACCGAAAGTGAGGTCGCTACCCCACCATGCCACACTGAGAAGCTGTTGTTATCTTTCTGTAGACTCCAGGAGACGTCATTCCCTCCCAGGCCACACTCAGCACCACGCCCTCTCCGTGGGGTTGTCCCGTACGTGACTCCAATCCGACAAAGCCCCCTGCTTCTCCCCACGTCCACCTCCCAATAGTACTGACCAGACGAGAAGCTCTCAGAGCATAGGACTTGGTAACAGCGATCAAACCGGTGTGGGTGATGGGGACGGCTCTGGGAGACATCGGTCCGCATCACCGTCCTGAGATCCGAGGAAATCTGGAGGTAGTTGTAGGCTGAGTTTGTGTCCAGAGTCGGTGAGCGTCCATCTGTGGTAATGACAGTGACGACGCTCACCTAGCAGTCACAACAACATGTGACAGTAGCAACACAAGCCTTACAAGTACTGTGTAAAGGCACACATTGTGTTTTGTATGATCATTTATGTTATTGTAGTAATGCAATAAATAATACTAACGAACACTAGTATGTCTACACAAATAATCGTATTTGTACTAATGAATAATAGCACTAATATTACCATGGATATGTGCAGTAGTAATGGACATTGGTGATGACGCCAGCACCACGATGTTAATGCCACTCTTGTAGCATCTCTCTATAAACACGACACGTGCACAATAGTCACCACAACCTCGCATAGTCACATCCACGCAGAAACATGTTGTCAATCTACAGCAGGATGAGGGCCTCCCCATGGAGTGCGGTTATGGGTTTAGTTGACCATACTTCACCACTCTTGTCAGTGCGTGTTGGTAAAGGTTGGGATCATAAACGTAAAAGCAGAGGTCCAGTAAAATAATTATTTACACTGCACTGCCCTCTACTGGTTTAATGTGTAACCGTTTGCTAAGAGGAAGACAAAGGCGGCTGGGCGTGGTGCTGGCTGCTAGCGACGGGGGATCATCGTCTTTCCAGGTATTGTATATAGAGTGTTTCAATCTGTGCCTATTTTTCTCACTGGGTTTACTCTAGATCCGCCTGATCTTATCTCCCTCGCCTAGTATGCAGGAAGTCGCAGGTTCGATCCCGACACCTGTATATTTGAAGTGCATGTCCTCCTCCTGGTCATGTGGATATTTCTCCAGGTCTTCCGGTTTGTCGCTCCGCAGTTAGAAACATGCTGCTACTATAAATTTTCGCGTGATAATCCACTTCCTTGAGAATCAATGTGTAGCAAAGTCGCTTCTGGGATAGAGATAAATAGCTCCATGGGCATAACCTGACAAAAAATATGTTTAGTGCTTTTTTTTAAGCCATACGTCTCTATGCAATGTCATCTGGCACAACCAAAGGACATTCGCCTACTGAGCAGTGCTGGTCTGGATCATTGTGTTTGTAATGAACGATGTTGACAGAGATCAGTGTCGAGCACAAAGAGAGACTCACACACGAGAGCCATGAGCTTCATCTTCACTCCTCCTAGTGAGATGTCCTCTTTGAGCTCTTGGTGACTGAATGTGGGAGGAGGGGCATCCTGGATGCCCTGCAAGCCCGAGCTCCTGCATTCACAGAGCACAGGACATGGAGTCCATGAAGGGTGCAGTCCCTCTACACCCTTATATCGGAGCTCAATATTTAAATGTACATACGTTCAGTGTTATTAAATGTGTGATGGTTCAACCAAAAAGAGAAGCATTGTTACATTCATAAATAAGAATACATATTCTACTTCCCTAAACAATACCGTTATAATTCATAGTAAATAAAACATTAAATAAAGTAAAGTGAAAAATGACAGTTTTAGTTTCACTTACCTTGAGTCCTCATACTGGCTTGCTTGTCAGAAGGGGGCGAAATTAGTCTCATCGGAATAGATGGCTCCACCGAATACATTTTTTTGCGGTTCAGTTCATAAGCTTCATAAGTTGGATTGTTAAAAATAATGTCTTATGGCAGTTCGTTCATAAGTGTGGAAGTTTGTAAGTCGGTTCACATCTCGGTCACTGCCTGTGTACATGTTTAAAGTAACATTATACTTAACGCTGGGGTTAAGGAGGAATGTGGTAATTCACAATTAGTAAAGGTTAATATGCTCGTTAAGGAATTTAGTTGAATAATGGTAATGTACACAATGCATATATGGTATAAATTATATCTGGATGATTGATAGTGATTTTAGAGAGATTCGTGAATCACTTTGTTTGAAAATGAAACAAACCAAATATACTGCCATAATCCATATGAAAGATATTTTGGGTTAGATCACGTAAATATAAATGTGGCGTTAAAACCGCCACTACCCGACAGTCAATTCGTAAGTTTTGTCACGTAAACAAAATATTCTAGATTTGAAGTTTTCGTGACTGCAAGGAACCATACTTTTTGGTTTTTTCGGTAAAGTCACGTATGTAAACAAAATATGCCAATTCGTTACTAGTTCAGCACACCGGTGTGTTGGAGAGTAAACTGACAACATTTAGAGTACAGCATGTTGCTGGTGATTACAACTAGCTTCATCAGGCAATATCCAAAATTGTCAGGAATTCCTCCTGCTTCGGTCTTAAATACAGGGAGTAAAGGTGATGTCATCAATGTAGGCCTATCAGGTGTGGAGATGGGAGGGGTTAATGTAGTTATAGAAATTACAATGGTTTATGTTAATCTGACAATATCCTGTACCTATTAGTTGGGTTATTCACAATTAATGAAAATCCATAATTGATAGTGTTTGTACATTATGTTGATCTAAGAGAAAACGCAGTGTAGATTATTGGCTCCTCACAGTTAATCAACGTACAATGAAATGCTTATTTTTAAGTTAGTTTTTAATTCATGTCTTGTACCTCCAACCAGTACAGTTGGCAGTAGCTATATACACATTCAGTCACAGTTAATCGACGTATGGAGACCTGCATAGGCATGCAATTAAACAGGTAGTTACTTGATGATACGCTTCTAAGCAGCATTAAGCTTGTAACAATCAGAATTGTTAAATTGTGTTTCATTCATATCAATTTCAATACATTATATAATTAGTCTTGGCCAATCGTAACTAGTTTTACAGAAAACCTCACCATTATCAAAATCAATTGAATGTCCTAGTTGGCATAACTGCCGACATACAATATCGTGTACAGTATTACTAAGCACATGACGACCGTTCACTGATTTGCCCACTAGGTGGCAGAGAAAGCTCGGGTTTTTGTCTGGGTTGGTACTGACCTGAGTTTCTCATGCACAGGATCCTGAAAAATACAAACCCACATTTTACACAAAGTCACCTGCTGTTTACAGTGTAATGCAACATCGTGGAATTAACAAATACCTGAAAATTATTAAGGTAAGAATAAGCATTACATTTCTGGCAATAAAGGCATCACTGCTCAACATGAGCTATTACAACTTTCATTCTTGCATTGCCTTTGTACTTTTCACTTTTTGGCGTTCTCTGGTCTAACATTGGTGCAGGAACAAGGCCATGATTAAGGCTTTCTCTGGTATAGGCCAAGCAGTATCAAAGACAATGCATATATTATCAGAACATGTTTGTTTGCATGTTTTAGCCACAATTATGTGTGGTTAGTGCAGACTTTATACCTTACGATACATATAGACATGGTGTTTGAGCATCTTACCACCTATAAGAATAGGTTTTTCCCCTTTTTTCTGGCAACAAAATTGAAACCTTTTTACGAGGAATCATGTCTGCATTAACCACAATACTTGTGGTCAGAATGCAAAAAAAAACACATACTCTGATAATACATGCATTGTCCATGAAACGGATTGGTCCACACCAGAGATAGCTTTCTTTGAGCCTCATCTCAAACGGTGTTAGATCTGAGGATGCCAAAAGGCGTACAGCTCAAAGACAATGCACTATCAGAGTAGTGAGAGACCCGGGTGAGCATCTACAGTATCAAAATATAAGAATAGGTTTTTCTCCTTTTTTTGGCAACAAAACTGAAACATTTTTACGAAGAATCATGTCTGAGTCAACCACAATACTTGTGGTCATTACTCTGATAGTGCATTGTCTTTGTAAGCCTTCTGGCGTCCTCTGGTCTAACACCGTTTAAGACGAGGCTCAAAAGAAAGCAGTATCTGGTGTGGACCAATCAGTTTCAAGGACAATGCATATATTATCAGAGTGTTTTTTGTTTGCATTCTGACCACAAGTATTGTGGTTAATGCAGACATGATTCCTTGTTAAAAGGGTTCAGTTTTGTTTCCAGAAAAAAAGGGGAAAACCTATTCTTATCTTACCACCTGTTTTCTTTCCAGCAAACGTAAAGCCTATTCTTATTTTTTCATCAAAAACAGGATTTGTTTAACTGAACACCGACAGACCTCTACAGATGACAAAACCACTCTTTACAGATCTACCATATTTTCCCGCAAAAACCCGCGGGGTATACCACTTTTTACAAACAAAACAAGACCCTGCGGGATATATGGAGGTGCGGGCTACCCCAAAAATATTTTACACGTGTGACATGGTAGGACTATCCACTATGCAACACTTACCTTTGACTAAAGCACTGCTGAATAAACCACTCACACTAAAATTGCACATGTTATCACGTTTTAAATGAATTGTTTATACAATTAAACGACTGTTTGAACTTTGAAGTGCACGCACTGTTTACCGGCGACGGGAGAGCTGAGAGAGGTGGGGGTTGGGGGGTGGGGCAGCTGGGGGGAGAGAGAGGTGGGGGGGCGAGGCGACGGCGTACCATAGTTCTGAGCAGTGCGAAATCTACCAGTGCTAAAACTATACTTACTTATCTACCAGTTATGTGTTACTATTTATTGGATATTTACTTTTGTTACTTATTTACTGTTTTAAGTTCACTCTTTTCCGGTTAGTTTGTTTTCTTTGTGCACGTTATGATTTTAATGTTAACAATTGATAGTGGAATGTATTACAAATGTAAACTTCGTATTAATATGATAGAATTAAGCTGCGGTGACGACGTTAAATATATGAATGCATGCTGGGTATATGGAGGTGCGGGCTATCTGAATTATTTTTATACATAAAACGCTATTTTTGCGGGGTATATGCGTCTGCGGGTTATATGCGTATGTGGGCTATATGCAGGAAAATACGGTAGTCCAGCACCTAATAAAATGATCAAATAATGTTGAAAAAAAATTGGAGCTATGATTAAACGACACTTTTTTTACCTGGTAAGCCCGACTGAGCTATTTCAGTAGCGACCTGGCCACAAATGATATTTCAACGTAGTAGCTTATCATGTGGACATTAATAATAGTCACAAAATACTCGAAACGTGTGATGTTGATTATAAATATGGAGGGAAAAACTGGAGGACCCGCATGAATATCCACACAACCACGGGGAGAAAGAGAGAGATACACAGACTCCAAATAAAGAGCAAGCATCATCAAGGTCATGGTTAAACCCACAACCTCCTCCATATCAGGTGAGGCAAACGGCGAGGTTGTACTGGACAAATCCAGGTTATAATGTCACCCTGAAGCAAATTTGTGTCTATTTATGGACACCACAGAGTCCTCCAAGATCGAAAAACACTGAAATAAAATGCCTACAATGTCAACGCCTCACTGAGTGGTGACCCTCTCTTGGTTGTAGACAAACCGTCTGATCAACCAAGGCTGTAAGGGAATGGAGGTGGGGCCACCTGCAGGAAGGAGAGTGGGTTCTGCATGGCGAGGGCAGCGAGCAGCTGGTTGATCTCCCGCTCCAGGCCGCATACTCTGTTCTCGTAGCGAGCGATATCTGCCTGGATGCGGGACAGCACGAAGCGGCCCTCCTCATCTACGCGCTCCAGCACCTCCCTCTCCTCCTCCCTCAGCTGCTCCTTCCTGCGCTCAAACTCTCGACTGATCCCCTCCTTGATCCCACGCAGAGACTCCTACACAGAGATGCGATGATGCATTACAGAATCGCTCATCATTTAACACAGTTCAACGTGAAATCATAAAATCTATTCTACAGCACTATATATCCATACAGTAGACTTAAATTATGCAAGCATGGGGGAAATTAAACGTATCAATGATAATTAATAACGGGATTCAATTTAATACAATTCACAGGCGAATTATAAGAGGGAGTCGTGAAGCTGCCATCTCTGTACCTGCACGCGCCGGTAGTCGTCCCTGAGCGACTGAGTATGTGATGCTGCTGTCTTCTTGTTTTCCTCTCTCCTCGTCTTCTCGAGTCTGAGCTCCTCCTGCGTGGGGTAGAGGAACAAACGTGCTCAATACTCGCATCATCAGCGTCATCATCAGCAGCAGATAGTCACCACATTGTGCGCTTTCAGATGTCCTTCTGCGGCCATCTGGAACGCTTTTCCTTTCGATATTAGAAAGCCACTAGAGCTACGCACTTTTAACCAATCTAAATTTAAAACTTCTTTCTTTAGAACGGCTTTTTGAGTTTAGTTTGTTATCCTTCCCCCGCAACTCAGATTCACACGGTTGACTAAGTACGGTACCAAAGAAGTCCAAACATACATACAAACTTGTATGTATGTATGTGTCTCTGTGTGTGTCTCTCTTTAACATCTATTTCGACTGCGTAGTTCGTGAAGCCTTCAATAGCTGTACCGGGGGAATTTCCATTTGGTACAGATATAATGGGAGGCTGATAGACGCCTGGGTGCGATCAAAGGATGGCTCCCTATTTGTCAACCACGTTATGTATGCCGATGATTTGGTAATAGCTGCTCATTCAGAAGAGGAGTTGGAGACGCTGCTGCTGAGACTGGAGCGTGCCACTAAGAGGTGGGGCGTTACCATCAGCCCCACCAAAACTAAGCACCTGCCTGGGTATTTTATACCATCGGACACTCCACCCCCACAACTCCCAATCGGTGATGGGGCAGTTGTGGAGAGAGTGGAGAGTTTCCCATATCTGGGCAGTGTGCTTATGACCGGCTCCAGTTTATCAGCAGAGGTCTCACTCCGAATCAGTCGAGCGGCAATATCTTTTTATCGGTTGCGTAACGCTGTGTGGAAGCTACCTGGTCTGTCGCTCTGCACGAAGCTTCAGGTCTTTTCGGCCACGGTCATTCCCTCCCTTCTCTACGCTTGCGAAACGTGGACCCCCCTAATGGAGCATCTTCGCCGGTTGGAAACATTTAGGCTGGCCTGCCTACGATCCATCCTGGGTTTAACCAGGCTGGATTGTGTGAGAAGCTCACAAATCCTTGAAAGATCTGGGCAAAGTCCCATCGGTCAGCTCCTCCGGCAGGCAAGGCTGCGTTGGCTGGGTCATGTAGCCCGCATGCCCAGCCACCGCATGCCTAAACAGCTTTTGTTCGGCCGGATCGAGGGGGCTAAACGGGCGCGGCACGGGCTAGAGAAGAGATGGAGTGATGTGGTACAGGAGGACGTGGAGCTGAGTGGACTTGCCGATGACTGGTACCAGCGGTGTCAAGATCGGCCTCAGTGGAGGAGGCTCGTGAAGGACGCTACTGGGCAGTTGGAGGCAGTCGCCCTCCAACAACAATGGAGGGCGGAGGAGCGATGCTCACAACAACGAGCGGAGCGCCGTGTGGCTAAAGCACAGCAAGTTGGTACAGTAGGGGGCACAGGTGGTGCATCAGCCAGTCATCTCGGTCAGTCGACCCATGGCACCTGCTGGGTCTGCCCCGTGACCTGCCAGCGGGCGTTCGACACTTCACGTGGCCTCAAGGTGCACTTGGCCTGGCACAAGCGTCGTGGTGACGTCACCGCTACTTAGTGGCGAATGGCGGTTGTTGTTGTTGTTGTCTCTCTTTGTGTCTCTCCCCCATGTGTATGTGAGGGAATGAGTATGTGAGGGAGTATGAAGGGGAATGAGTGTGTGTGAGGGAATGAATGAGTGTGTGGGGGAGTGTGTGAGGGAATGAGTGTATGAGGGGTTAGGGGGTGACAGTGGTCGTGGTGGTGTCCCAGCGCTGCGGCCTGGTGCCCCGGAAGCCTCGGTCTCGCCTGGCTCGGCGGCGGGGCTCGGCTCGCCCTGGCCAGGCCGGAGCTCGAGCTCGAGGCTGGGGCCACTTCGGGCTCGAAGGATGAGGCGCTGGGCGTGCGGCCTCTGCGGCCCCGCAGGAGGCAGCGGCTCTCCTCGCATCTCTCGGCCGAGGAGAAGCCCCTGCTATGACGCAGCCTCTTGGTCGTGATGGCGTGGAGGAGGCAGTGATGGCGGGGAGGAGGCCGCGATGACGGGGAGGAGGCCACAATGTGGGATGGCTGCCTGAGGCGCGCTCCCAGCGCGCGCTCCCAGCGGCTGGCAGGGCCATTTGTGGTGGGTGAGAGGCACGAGCTGAGGGAGCCATCGAATCCGAAGCCGACGGAGCTGAGAGAGCCGAGGGAGCCAACAGGGCCGAGGGAGCCGACGGGGCTGAGGGAACCGACGGGGCTGAGGGAGCCGATGGGGCCGAGGGAGCCGAGGCGGCAGACGGAGCTGAGTGGAGGAGGCCGTGATACACTCACTCATCTTACACTGACTCACTCACACATCATACACTTGTAATAAAGCTCATTGAGGCGACTTCTGGAATCCATCTTTTATTCAACTTGTATTACAGCTTTCCTTCACGCTGCTGACAGGCAGCGTGAGAGGGACAGATAGAGAGAGAGACACACTGCCACGTGGCAACTCGGAGCCCCGCTCCCACGTCGCCCCCTTCCTCTGTTAGTTCCCGTTCTGACCACGTGTCGTTCGTCTCCACCCCTATTTAATGCCCGGGTCACGTGGTACGTTTCCACCAATCCTGGTTAGCATCCGTGGAATGGTCCAGGCTCCCTCGTAAGCTCCCGGGACCACGCCCCTGACTCATCTCTCCATTGGCTGTGGCCAAAGCCAGCAGAACCAATCCTCTACTTACAGCTGTCACCTTTCCATTACGTCAGGGCCACGCCCCTAGGCTTCCCCCCATTGGCTATGGACCAGGACCGGCAGAGCCAATCATCGTGACGAGTTGTGATACGTCAACGACCCAGATATAACCTCATTTTACATCCCCCCCCCTCCCCCGGTGTAAAAAGTCAGCCGTCTCGGCTGGGTAAAGGGGTGACAGGCCGAATCTCTTTAAATAACAAGGTAAGGGGGAGTAGGCGTCAACACGCCGAGGAATGTAAAACATTAAACAGACATACATTAGGGCGCCCCTGGAGCGCAATAACACCAGTGTGACAGACCGCAAGGCAAGCATTATTAGCGAAATGGAGACTTCGACTGCGTACGCGACGCCGGACCCTCTCCTCCTTTCGTTCGTGGTTGCCTCACCGACTGTTCAGCAGGAGGTGGTTGCCGTGGAGAAGAAGAAGTTTCGGTTTCCATTGTATCTGGGACAGGCCCCGTTGGAGGTGGAACATCCGGGGTCTCATCATCCTTCAAAACCTGTGCGTCTGCGGGGGCTAGAACACAGCCCGGCTGGGGATCAATCGGCTCAATTGGCGAGGCAAGTGGCACATTCGGCACGCCAGACCCTGGTAGGTCAACAAGTGAAGATGAAGGGCCAGCACGCGGGTCAACGTAGGGCTTGAGTCACAACGAATGGACATACCAACGACGTTGGCCGTACTGGATGCGAACACTCTGGGGATTCCAAATGTCCACCAGCCTCACAGGCCCCCGCCAACGCTTGTGCAGTTTAGGGGACGTGCCCACTGGCACCTGAGAGCAATGGAGCCATGCCAGATCGCCCACTGACCAGGGCATGTCAGTTCGCGATCAACGTGCATACCTCTCATTCCTTGCCTGCGTACGGGCCATCGCACATCTGGTGGCCTCTCGCGCCTCTGTAACCCTCTTCTTGGTTCTTTTGGTAAAGTCACGTAGAAGGGAAATAATAAAATAATAAAAATAAAACATAATAAAAGAAAGAACCAAGAAGATGAATCCCTGCAGTCACGAAAGCTTTAAATCGAACCCCGTTTAAGCGAGTCCCTTACGTGATCAGGCAAGGAAGGGGACGGTTGTTTACCCGCCGCACCCAGTTGCACATCAATCGGGGGTACATTCTCACGGCCATACATCAGGAAAAATGGCGAATATCCTGTGAACACGTGCGGAACCATGCGGTATGCCACCAGGACGCCCGGTATGTGCAAGTCTTTCACTCACCGTGTGACAAAGCATGGCCGAAAGGGTGCAGTTAAACCGTTCCACCATGCCATCCCGTTTGCGGATGGTAAGGGGAAGTGCGGATTTTCTTTGTGCCCAGCACAGCGCATACATCCTTGAGCAATTTGGAGGAGAAGTTACGTCCTTGATCCATGAGCAGCCCTTTGGGTGCTCCTTTATCCATGACGTAACCATTCAAGAAAGCCTCGGTGATGGACAAGGCCGTTTGGTCAGGCAGAGGCCAGGCCATAGGCCAGCGATAAAAATATTCGACCCCGACCAAAAGATATTTGTTTCCCCTAGCCGATGGAGGGAACGGGCCCAGGATGTCCAGAGCAACTAGCTCATTAATAATAATAATAATAGTTCAATTTGTAATGCGCGCAAATTTGCAGACGTAGTGGCCGCAACTCAGAGGCGCGGAGCCAAGCTCAGAGTCGCTCAAAAGCGTGGTTGTAGAGGTGAGTTTTTAAGTCTCTCTTGAAGGAGGCGATTGAGGTAATGCTGCGAATGTGCAGAGGGATATCGTTCCAGACTGTTGGGGCTGCCACCGAAAAGCGGCGCATAGACATGACCATCCTGGATCTTGGTATCAAAAGGAGGTCGTGAGTCGCGCTGCGCAGGCATCTGCCGTGTGCTGAGCTGCAAGTTGTCAATAATGAAAAAAGGTACTGCGGGCAGGCGGATATGAAGGCATTGTGGCAGAGGCAGGCGGTCTTGTATGTGACCCTACTAGTGATGGGTAGCCAGTGGAGGGCACGGAGACAAGCTAGTGAGTCGAGACGGGGATGAGTGTGGGTAATGACGACGCGTGCCAGGTTGTTTTGTAGTCTTTGAAGTTTCTTTAGGTTGCCAGTGGAGGTCCGGACTAGGACGGAGTTACAATAGTCAAGGCGAGACCCAACTATGCAACATGCCAATGTGTTGGCAATTTCAGTAGAGATGAGAGGACGTATGTGTCTAAGAGCCTTCAGGTGAAAGTTACATGAGCTGATGATATGGTTGGTTTGACGGTCGAAGGATAAAGTTGAATCTAGGATGACACCGAGGTAGCTGAAGTGGTCGGTGAACTTGATGCTGTGACCGAAGATGTGTGTGTGTGTTGGGAGTGCTGCTGAATTGAGACGTTGCTTGGTACCTAACATGATGGCCACTGACTTTTTCGGATTAAGGGCTAGGTTGTGTGCAGTGAACCATTGTTGCATGGCGGTGGTACATTCCGAGAGCCTCTCGAATCCAGATGCATTGCTAGAATCGATGGCGGTGAATATAATCGTGTCATCTGCGTATGAGTGATGCTTAACACCGAAGCTTGCAATGAGCCGGCCGATCGGGGAAGTGTAGGCTGTGAAGAGCAGGGGACCTAGAACAGAGCCCTGGGGAACCCCGCATAATGCTGTTGTTTCAGGCGATGTGGACATGCCCACCCTGACTGAAGATTGCCGATCAGAAAGGTATGAAACTATCCACTTGAGTGCTGAGCCGCATATACCGAAGTCGGATTTCAGGAGGGAAGTAAGGAGCGAATGGTTGATGGTGTCGAAGGCTGACGAAATGTCCAGACTTAAAAGTGCAACAGTTGAGCCGGAATCAATGATCATTAAAATGTCATCGAGCACTCTAGTGAGTGCTGTTTCTGTGGAATAGTTTTGACGGTAAGCTGACTGGAAGCAGCAGTAGTTTGCGGAGGAGGTGATGTGTGGTTTTAGCTGGGCGAGGGCTAGTCGTTCAAGGAGTTTAGAGAGGTTCGAGAGGTTAGTGATGGGACACCTCAATCGAACGCAGTGGCAGAACATAATTTTGACGAGGCGGTTTCCTCTTTGCACAATCATGGCATGACCGGATAAAGTTAGTGACATCTGCCGTCATGCCGGGCCAAAAAAAATCCTGCTGCATCGCGGCCAACGTTTTCTGCACGCCGAGGTGCATCAGTTTGTCGGCGTGCAGAACGCGGAGCAGGTCGTGGCGAAAGGATGTTGGCACAACCAGACGTGAACGGTCAGACAATCCATCCGTACACATCAATAGTCCCGCCTGGCCCCGGAACATCTGCCATTTCCATCCCGCCAAATGAGATCTCGGTTTCCCGATCAGTTTCCGCAGCGGAGCCAGAGAGGCATCGGCCTCCTGCTCGCGTAGCCACACCGAGTGCGGCAAATGCAGCATATCATCGGCGTCAACGGGTACATCCTAGCCTTCATCGTTCGACATCGCCCCCATAACTGGACAGGGCAAGGTAGGCAACGCTGCACAGTGGTGTGTACCCATCAGACAGGCACAGGGAGGAGTCGGGGGTAACCTGGAGAGAGCGTCCGCGTTGCCATGGCGAGTACCCTTGCGGTACGTGATCGAAGGAAAATTCCTGTAATGATTCCAACCACCGAGCCAATTGACCCGATGGTTGTTCCAATTTCAACGAATATTGCAAGGCCGCGTGGTCAGTGCGCACGAGGAATTTCCTTCCATACAGGTACGGCTGGTACTGGCGAACAAAATG
Source organism: Entosphenus tridentatus (assembly GCA_014621495.2). NCBI lineage: Eukaryota > Metazoa > Chordata > Hyperoartia > Petromyzontiformes > Petromyzontidae > Entosphenus > Entosphenus tridentatus. The sequence continues at coordinate 2,665,062 of CM025637.2, forward strand.
TACGATTGCTAACAGTTCCCGTCGCATTACGCAATATTGTGTTTCGGCAGGGGACAGAACCCTGCTGCCGTATGCCACCACTCGCTCGACCCCGTCTTTCCGTTGTGACAAAACGGCTCCTATGCCGATATTGCTAGCATTCGTGTCAAGGATGAATGGCTGAGAAAAGTCCGGGTAGTCGAGCATCAGCGCGGTGGCGAGGTGATCCCGAAGAGATTGAAAAGAGTGCTCCTCTTCCGGGCCCCATTTAAATCTCTGATTTTTCCCCGTCAGAACATGCAGTGGCTTAGTCAGCGTCGCGAAGTTCTTAACAAAACGGCGATAGTAGGATGCGAACCCAATAAACCGCCGTACGTCGCCCACCGAAGTGGGCGTGGGCCACTCTCGGACACACGCCGTTTTCTGAGTGTCCATGGATGCACCGTCCGAGCTGACGATGTGACCCAAGTATCGGACGGACCGTTGCAAAAGGTGGCACTTTTTCGGTGTAAATTTTAGGTCAGCCGAGCGCATCCTCTGGAAGACAGTCTCCAGGCGTTGGAGGTGTTCTTCGAACGTGCGGCTGAATACGATGATATCGTCCAAATATATGAGGCATGTTTCCCACTGCAGCCCCGCTAGCACCAGATCCATCAAACGTTGGAACGTCGCCGGTGCCGCATTCAAGCCCATAGGTAAGCGGTTAAACTCAAAGAGGCCTTGTGGCGTGCGGAACGCCATTTGAGGTACTGACGCATCATCGAGGGGAAGCTGCTATAACCCAGATGACAGGTCGAGGGTGGAGAAAAAAGTTTGCCCCTGACAAAGCGTCCAACGAGTCATCCATCCGTGGCAAGGGGTATGCGTCTGCCACGAATATCTTATTAAATCTGCGGAAATATACACAAAACCGCGTTCCACCATCCTTTTTCTTAACCAGCACCACCGGCACGCCCCAAAGACTGTTGGACGGCGAAATTATATCGGCTGCCAACATGTCGTCCACCGTGCCACGCACGTGTTCCCTTTCAGCAGGGCTCATGCGATGCAGGTGCATACAAATCGGTCCCGCCACACCGGTATCAATGTGGTGCGACAAGAGCGAGGTATGGCCCAGATCCAATTCGTTTTTACTGAAAACGTCAGCGTACTCCGACAATAATGATTGCAAGGCGCTCCTTTGCATGTGTGACAAAGATGTGTTTTCCCCGCACAATTCCGCGATCTATCTATCGTGTGAACGATCGTATCGTGGCCCGCCAGTGGCCATTTTAGTGGGTGGTTCACCCTCAAAGCTGGTGAAGTTGGTAGTGGCGTGAGCCATACCGATCCAGCCGGGACGACGACCCAGTTCGGGCCCCCATTTAACACTTGTATAAACGGAGCCTGACCAGGCCCAACGATAGTTTGAGCCGCCACTAGGGAAAAGGATTTAGCCACAGAATTCGACGGGGACAACAGCACCCCTGTCGCACCATCCGCAGCATCCAACCGCTTTCGGTAACGCAGTGGAATAAGCATTTACGAGCCCGACGGCACCTCCACCGTGGCAGCAACAATCGCGTTACGCATTACCTGGGGGCGAACGGCCCAGCAGGGACGGCAGGAACAACATCCTACGGCCCCCTGGCATTTCCAAGCAACCTTGGTCGACGAGTATTTTAACTGGCATGCGGCGCAAGAAATCGGTGCCCAATAGGCATGGGACGGCCAGTGAACGTGAGATCAAAACTGGTCCCTCTGCGGTGATATTCCCGATAGCAATGCGCACATCAACTCGCCCCAAATTACCCATGCTACCCCCATTAGCAGCAACGCACGCGTCATTAGCCGGTCGGATCCGTGATGTAGGAATGGACAGGAGATGAAAAATAACATCGGAAATGATGGTGGCTGACGCGCCAGTGTCCACCAGAATACGAACATCGATGCCATTGATGGTACCCTGTACCGTCGATGACCCCGACGCGGCAGCCACCACCCTACGAGCCAATTTTTTCCATTGTGTCGCAGAGTGCGGCATCGACACAGGTATACCACAATTACCGTCCAGAGTGCAAACATGTGTGCGAGTGGATGGGTGATGTGACAAGACCTGCCGGGTGTCTGATGTGTGCCGACTTGCCCGAGGGTGCCGTGGATCCGCGTCCGGTGGAGGAGATGGAAGCCGGCCCGATGGGAGCTGAGAAGGCAGAGGTCGGCAGCGGTAATCCCGGGCGAAATGGCCTCGTCGGCCACACTTGAAACACGTGGCCACCGTCGCCCGGCGGTCGCTCGTCCCGGTCTCCGCACGTGGTCGTCCGGCCCCCTCACGCCACTCGCGCGGCCGGCGTTTCGGGGCCCAGCGAGGAACAGCAGCCATCACCTGGTCGTCGCTGGAGTAATTGGAGCCGTGGACGACCCGACTCGGAGACCACCCCAATGGTGAACCATCTATTTCTGGATTCCCCGACCATGCCGCCATCTGATCCCAGCGTTTTAGGTTGAACTTGGCGTCCAAACAGCACGCCGCCCATCGCGACGTAAGCGGTTCATGTCCGCACACTGGCAACGAGATGTTAAGTTCCTGGGCCAGCTCAATCATTCTGGAAAGGATGAGAGGATCCAGGAGATCAGCGGACGAGTCGGGGTAGGCGGCCATGGCAAGCGCTAACAGTGCCCCTCGGTACGCCAAGGGTGATTCCTCTGGTCCTCGACGACGCGACATAAATTTCCTCATTGCCGCCATCGGTGGTTCGTAAAACTCCGCCATTTCCGTGAAAGCGTCACGAAGCGTCTTCTTCTTGGTCGCCGGGATGGATCGAAAGACAGCCAGGGAGACATCATCTAGCAGCGTGGGCAGCGCCTCCAGTGCCTCCGCCTCCGTCCATCGTACGCATCAAAAGGCTGACTCGAACCACCACGTGAACACACTCCAATCGCCCCCGGTGACAAATTCCTTGATTTGAGGAAGGCGATGTCCGCGGTGAATGTTCGACGCCTCGAGCGTCTCCATTCCCGCTTCCCGCGTATTTCGCGGCTCCGTCAAGATGGCGTCCGGCGGCCGCGTGGCAGCAACCCCACCCAAGATGGCGTCCGGCGGCCACGTGGTAGCAGCCCCTCCCAAGATGGCGTCCGGCGGCTTCATCGCAGCAACCCCGCCCAAGATGGAGGCCTCTCCCTGCGCGGCAAGAACAATGGCGGACGTCGATTCCCGCTGAAAATCCTGGTCCTCGGCACATGGTTGAAATCCACGTGGCCGCCCGAGGGCTGCTGAAGATGCGACCGCCGTCACCAGATTCAGCAAAATCGCACGGAGCGAATCAATTTGTTCTGCCAGTCGCCGCCATCCCTCGTCCGCAGTTGAGGACGTCGCTTCTCCAGCCTGTCGGCGATGAGCGGCGTCGGGGAGAGCAGCAGCCGGAGGCAGAGGACCCGCAGCTCCCAGCAGCTCGTCCTCGTCCGCCTCAACTTCTTCCTCCGACGGAGGGTCCGGTGGGTTCTTCTTCTTGAGGTGCTTGGGCATCTTAAAGGATCGTCCAAACGGTCTCAAGAGATACTTCTGACACCAATGTAATAAAGCTCGCCATCTTTTATTCAACTTGTATTACAGCTTTACTTCACGCTGCTGACAGGCAGCATGAGAGGGACAGATAGAGAGAGAGACAAACTGCCACGTGGCAACCCGGAGCCCCGCTCCCGCGTGGCCCCCTTCCTCTGTTCATTCCCGTTCTGACCACGTGTCGTTCGTCTCCACCCCTATTTAATACCCGGGTCACGTGGTACGTTTCCACCAATCCTGGTTAGCCTCCATGGAATGGTCCAGGCTCCCTCGTAAGCTCCCGGGACCACGCCCCTGACTCATCTCCCCATTGGCTGTGGCTAAAGCCAGCAGAACCAATCCTCTACTTACAGCTGTCACCTTTCCATTATGTCAGGGCCACGCCCCTAGGCTTCTCCCCATTGGCTATGGACCAGGACCGGCAGAGCCAATCATCGTGACGAGTTGTGATACGTCAATGACCCGGATATAACCTCACATTACACACTGACTCACTCACACATCATACACTGACTCACTCACACATCATACGCTGACTCACTCACACATCATACACTCACTCACACAACCACTGACCCATTCAATCATCATACACTAATTCACTCATCATACACTCACTCACACTACCACTGACTCACTCACACATCATACACTGACTCACTCATCATACGCTGACTCACACATCATACACTCACTCACACTACCACTGACTCACTCACACATCATACACTGGGAGTGTCATAATGCCAGCTCTGGCTGCAAGTTTGGTCGTACATGTTATATACAGTATATAGTTTATTGTTACATTTAAATCACAGTTCCTATGATTACTGTTATTACCTTGTTTTTATAGCGTTATTGTGGTGATTTCGAAAACATATGGTTAATATAAATTGTCTTATGGTTGTTATTGTTTGACTTGTATCACACTGGGATTTTTGCACAGCGTTGTTTTTTTTAAAGATTTGCTGGTCTATCCAGGATATTTCTGTTGCGCGTCATCGCTTTAAGAGTTCATATTTTGTTTGTTGTGGTTGCACCCGACTTAAGAGCCACATGGCTCACAGGGCTATTCTTTTCTTTCTTCTTCTTTTCTTGCTTATATATAAAAAGTCTCCGCGCGCTCGCGCTTGCGGGGGATTTGGCTCTCGGAAGTTGGGCTTCACATAGAAAAAAAATTGCCCGGCAGCATGTCCTAAGCCCCGCGGTGGGAATAGGCTATTCCGTTTTCCCATCCGTAAACTTTAAAGTAGTTTAATTAACACATTTGTGCCGTTTCTATTATTAATTATTTACTTATTGCGCAACATCGACCATACCAACTGACGCCAATTGCCTGGGGGGGGCGGACCCTGCCAATTGATGCGCGTTCGCTCCAGCTCACGGGGGACATTTTATTTTACGCGTTTAACAGGCAATACATACACACATAACGCTGCGGATATTTCTTCACAGTGTGATGTCCTCTTTCCCAAACCCCCAACACGATGCGTCCAGTTAATAATATTTTTTTACTGCTTACATAGCATTATTCTTGCACGGGCGGGGGATGCTCGAGGGGGAGGGTAGCGGGCCAGCCCCTAGCCTGGCAACGTGCCAACTCCACCGCCTCGCCAATGTAGGCCAGGACGGGGGCTACGCATGGCACAAGGCCTCAACATGCCTATGGTCATTACAAATTTCCTTGCTTCTTACGCTAACAACTCAAGTGCATTGTTTACTATTATTAAACACATTCGTTGACAAACATTACTATAATATTTGTGTGCACATAACTACTCTGGTTCATTGTTTACTATTATTAAAATAATCAGTTGCGAAAATCTTACTATAATAATGTTTGTCTGCAGATAAGAACTCACGTTCATTGCTTACTATTATGAAACAAATAAGTTGGCAGATATTACAATAATGTTTGTGTGCACAAAACACTTTTTGATTTTTAGCTTGCTAAATTTTCCCTTTTTTTCCTGCGCTTTTATCACGCTGCCACGGTCTACTGCCAGTCTGTGATGTCGCCTGCTGCCTGCTGATTAATTAACGTCAGTGCACTGTCAACCTATTATCTACACTGCTCATTTTCCTTTTCACCATTATGAGTGTATGCCAGTATATAATCGGTTGCCTGCTTCTTTACCTCACTCAGTGCACTGCCAGCCTTTCATGTCGACTGTAGGAATTATTATGTCATTGAGTCGGCGTACTGGCAGTCTATAATCTCGACTGTAGCCTGCTTCTCAACTTACTTGTGCATACTGCTGCTCTTTCATTGACACTTATTTCTGCTTATTTCTTCAATGCATTTCTATTGTTTCCATCGCTCACGTCACGCTATTTACTCACACGCAGTACTGCGATACTGATAGCTGTGCCATCATCGGGAATTGCTGTGCCTGTTGATGTGTGTGTGTGTGTGTGTCGATGTGTGTGTCTTTGAGTCTATATGTGTGTGCATGTAGAGCCATGCGTGTCTTTAACTCCATGTGTATTTCTGTCTTTTTCGAACGGACAACGCCCCATGTGTGTGTGTACGTCCATTTGTGTGCGTATCAGTCGCTGTGTGTGTGTTAGTCCATGTGTGTGTGTATTAGTCGATGTGTGTGCATGGCTCCATCTGAGTGTGTAAGTCAATGTGCGTTTGTGTGTCAATGTGTCAGTCGATGTGTGCGTGTACGTCGATGTGTATGTATGTGTCAGTCCATATGTGTGTGTGTTACTTCACATGTGTAAGTCTATACATGTGTGTGTCACTCGATGTGTGTAAGTCAATGCATGTGTGTGAGTCGATATGTGTATGTTAATCCATGTCTGTGTACCTAAAGTAGATGTCTGTGTCACAGTCCATATGTGTATGTGTGTGTAGGGCTATGTGTGTGTCAGTCTATGAATGTGTTTTTTTAAGTCCATGTGTGTGTGTCTTAGTCCATGTGTGTGTGTAAGTACATATATGTGTTTACGTCAATGTGTGTGTGTGAGTCCACGTATGTCTGTGTGTGAGTCGGTGTATGTGTATGTGTGTGTGTGTGAGTCGCTCTATATGTGTACGTCGATATGTGTGTGTAACTCCATGTGTATATATATCAAGTGGATGTCTATGTGTGTGTGAGTCCATATGTGTGTGGGTGTGTGTCTCAGTCCATGTGCGTGTGTGTCTCTGTCCATGTGCGTGTGTGTTAGTCGCTGTGTGTGCATGCCTCCATGTTAGTCAGTATAAGTCAATTTTTTTGCGTGTTTGTAGGTCCATGTATGCGTCTTAATCCATGTGTGTGCTTTATTGACCTGTTCAAGGCCTATGATACCATCAGTAGGCCTAGGCTCTGGGTTGTTCTTCGTGCTTTCTGAGTCCCTCGCCCTTTGCTCACGATCCTTAAAGACCTTAATGATGGTGAGCGGCCCCGCGTCAAACTATGTGGCCATCAGTCAGAGCCATTCCCTCTACACCTTGGGGTGTGACAGGGATGTCCTCTGGCTCCCACATTATTTAACCTATCTTTTGACCACGTAGTTTGTGAAGACTTCAATGGCTGTACCGGAGGAATTACCATATGGTACAGATACAATGGGAGGCTGATCGATGCCCGGGTGTGGTCAAGGGATGGCTCCCTATTGCTCAACCATGTTACGTATGTCGATGCTCTGGTGATTGCTGCTCACTCAGTGGAGGAGTTGGAGGCTTTTCTGCTGAATCTGGAGCTTGCCACTAAGAGGTGGGGCCTTACCATCAGCCCCACCAAAACAAAGCACCTTCCTGGGTATTTTGTACCATCGGACAATCCACCCCCACAGCTCACAATTGGTAATGCGGCAGTTGTGTAGAGATTGGAGAGATTCCCATACCTGGCCAGTGTGCTCTTGACTGGCTCCGGTTTAACAGCAGAGGTCTCAATCCAAATCAGTCGAGCGCCATTATCATTTCATCGGCTGCATAACGCTGTGTGGAAGCTACCTGGTCTCTCGCTCCGCATGAAGCTTCAGGTCTTCTCGGCCACGATAATTCCCGCCCTTCTCTACACTTGCGAAACGTGCACCCCCCTAATGGAACATCTTTGCCGGTTAGAAACATTTAGGCTGGCCTGCTAACGATCCATCCTGGGTTTAACCATATGTGTGTGTGTGTGTCGAAGTCGATGTGTTTCTATGTGTGTGGGTCGATGTCTGTGTGGAAGTCCATGTGTGTGTCTGCCTTTTTTGCCCGGGCAACGCCGGTTACTAACCGCTAGTCTTATATATAAAAGTCTCCGCGCGCCCGCTTGCGAGGGATTTGGCTCTCGAACGGTGGGCTTTACGATAAAAAAAAATTGCCAGCCGGCTATTCTGTTTTCCCGTCCGTAAACTTTTAATTCGTTAAATTAGCAATTTAGTACCATTCTTATTTTACTTATTTACTTATTGCGCGACATCGACCGTACCAACTGACCACACTTGCCTGGGGGGGCAGACCCTGCCAAGTGATGCGCGTTCGGTCAATCTCTCGGGGGACATTTCACGCGTTTAACATGTAATAAGTATACACATCACGCTGCGGATTTCTCTTCACAGTGTGATGTCTTCTTCTCCCCCACCCCAATGCGTGCAGTTACTGCTATAAAGTCCTTGCATATCAATATTATTACAACGCTTACATAGTATTATTATAGATCGGTAGATCGGGCGGGGGGATTGTGGAGGGGGGCAATGTAGGCGACGCCGCGGGCTCTGCACGGGACGAGGCCTCACCATGGCAATGTAAAGTACAATTTAATTGAATCTTTCGCTAAGAGCTCAGCTGCATTGCTTACTATTATTAAACGAATAAGTTGGCTAATCTTTACATAACAATGTTTGTGTGCACATAACAACTCAGGTTCATTGGTTACTAATATGAAACTAATACGTTGGTAAAATATTACAATAATGTTTGTGTGGATAAAACTAATATTTCATTATTACGTTGCTAAATTTATTATTTTTTACCTGTGTTTTTATTATGCTGCGATGGTGTACTGCCAGTCTGTGATGTGGCCTGCTGCCTGCTGATTAATTAACATCAGTGCACTGCCACTATTATCTACACTATTAGTGTATGCCAGTCTATAATCTGTTGCCTGCTTCTTTACCTCACTCAGTGTAATGCCAGCCTTTCATGTCGACTGTATCCTGCTTTGTCAGCTGCTGCCCATATTGCAAGCTTTTTATGTCGACTGTAGCAATGCTTATATCATTGAGTCGGCGTACTGCCAGTCTATAATCTAGAATGCTGTCTGCTTCTCTACATACCTGTGCTTACTGCTGCTCTTTAATTTACACTAATTTCAGCTTATTTCTTCTATGCATTTCTATTCTTTCGATTGCTCACGTCACGCTATTTACTGATACGTAGTACTGCGATGCTGATAGCTGTGCATGTCGATGTGTGTGTGAGTCGATGTGTGCGTGTTTGAGTCGATATGTTTGTGCGTATAGGTCCATGCGTGTGTCTGTTTTTACGAAAGGACAATGCCCGATGTGTGTGTGTGTGTACGTCGAAGTGTTTGTGTGTCAGTCCAAGTGTGCGTGTCAGTCCATTTGTGTGCGTATCAGTCACTGTGTATGTGTTTGTCCATGTGTGTGTGTTCGTCAACGTGTGTGCATGGATCCATCTGAGTATGTAAGTCAATGTGCGTGTGTGTCTATGTGTGTCAGTCGATATGTGTGTGTACGTCCATGTGTATGTGTTTGTCAGTCCATATGTGTGTGTTTGTTAGTCCACATGTGTGTGTCATTCCATACATGTGTGCGTGTCACTCGATGTGTGTGTGTAAGTCAATGCGTGTGTGTGACTTGATATGTGTGTAACTCATGTATCTGTATCTAAAGTATATGTCTGTGTATGAGAGTCCATATGTCCATATGTGTATGTGTGTGTATGGCAATGTGTGTGAGTCGCTGTATGTGTGTACGTTGATATGTGTGTGTAACTACATATGTGTGTATCTCATGTGGATGTCTATGTGTGTGTGAGTCCATATGTATGTGTGTAAGTCGATGTGTTTGTGTGTGTGAGTCGATATGTGTGTGTGTAAGTCCATGTGCGTGTGTGTTTGTTGCTGTGTGATGCATGGCTCCATGTTAGTTAATGTCAGTCCATGTATTTGCATGTCTGTTGGTCCCTGTGTATGTCTTAGTCCATGTGTGTGCTTTATTGACCTGCTCAAGGCCTATGATATAATCAGTAGGCCTGGCCTCTGGGTTGTTCTTCGGGCTTTCGGAGTCCCTGACCCTCCGCTCACGATCCTTAAGGACCTTCATGATTGTGAGCGGCCCCGCGTCAAACTACGTGGCCTAGAGTCAGAGCCATTGCCTTTACACCTTCCGGTGCAACAGGGATGTCTGGCTCCCACATTATTTTACAGATATTTTTACCACGTAGTTCGGAGGAATTACCATCTGGTACAGATACAATGGGAGGCTGATCGATGCCCGGGTGTGGTCAAGGGATGGCTCCATGTTATGTATGCTTGCCACCAAGAGGTGGGGCCTTACCATCAGCCCCACCAAAATTAAGCACCTGCCTGGGTATTTTGTACCATCGAACACTCCACCCCACACAACTCCCAATTGGTGATGGTGACGTCACCGTCACTTAGTGGCGAATGGCGGTTGTTGTTATTGTTCAGTCTATGTATGTATGTATGAGTCGATATGTGTGTAGAACTACATGTGTGTGTCTAAAGTCGATGTTTGTAGTGGGTGACGTCACGTCACGCTCACCCTCGGAGAGAGTGGTGTCGCAGAACGTAACGTCAGGCGGACCTTGGGGGACGGTGACGTCACGCCCCCTGGGGGGTATCTAAGGGGGGACCCGGGATGTAACCAGGGTTCGTCGGGGGTAGGAGTGGGGACTCGGGGTAGGTGATCCTCACACCAGGCTAGGGGAAGCTACTCTGCCCGACCGGCCGAGGTTGGGGTAGTCCCGGCCCGGGGCAGGGAGGAGA
>CM025637.2:2700534-2711255 GCA_014621495.2 Entosphenus tridentatus
CTCCATCTCCAGCAGTCCCGTGTGAAGTGTCCTCGATGCCCGCACTCGTAGCATGTCTGCGGGGCACCACCCCCATATGTCTACCACCAGTGACCCCGGTTCCTCCAACTCTGACGGGCACCTGGCCGCGCCGGCGCACACTACCAGAGGCTGTGCCATCACCGCCGCTGGTTCGTCGCGAAGATCCAGGTTGGTCTGGATGTTCTTGGCGATCTGCAATGATGACATGTCGTCATCGCTGTTGCTGGGAAGCGAAAGGACAACCCGTAGCTCCTTCACCATCAGCAACAGCTTCTCCTGGGCCAAGGAGTCAAGGGCGGCATGGTCCATCACCGGGTAAGCTGCTTGGCCGAGGGTCAACAGTGCACTGCGGTACGCGAGGGGAAATTCCGCCTCCGCCCGCTTTCTCAACTGAAACTTGCGTTTGGTGACCGATTGCGGCTCGTAGATGTCTTGCATTGCCGCGAATGCCTCTGTCAACAATGAGCAAACTTTTGCAGGGAAGCCGTAGAATACTGCCAGTGCATCGTCATCCAGGGCCGTCAGTAGGGCCCGTAGTGCATCACTCTCTGTCCAACCGAGCGACTCGTATGCTGCTCAGAAACGTCGCATAAATGCTGTCCAGTCGCCGACTTTCGCATCAAAAGTTCCACATGCAGCCGGCGTCGTGAGCCCGGAATCGGCGACCCCGGTGCCCCATCGGCATCCGGCTCCATTCCTGGTGTAGCGGGAGACACAGCTGCGCCGTCAGCCACCGCCGGTGTCGCAGGCTCGTGCGGTGGCTGGTCCGATCCCGTCGCCGCCTCTCATATCGTCAGCATGAATCGTTCAAACTCCTTCACGAGCGCCATCTTCTTGGCCTCCCATTCAGCCATCGCAGCCCTCCACACGTGAGGCGGGCTCGGTTTTTCATCGTCGTCCGGGTCGTCCTCCTCCAGCGGAGGCGCCCCTCCATCCAGGTCCGCCGGGAAAGCGACAGCCTCCAGCCCCGACGGGGGCACCACGTCTGCATCGCTGCTGTCGGTCGACGAGCCCGCCAGTACGTTTTTCTTCTTAGCAACTTTCTTTGACATGTCGGCGCGGTTCTTTAATCACTTCTAACGCCAGTTATAGTGCTGAACTTAACATGACAGCTTCTTGCTTTTCTATCTCACTTTATTTGCGAATACCGATCAACATTCCTTCCGCTAACACCAATCAACATTCCTCCAGCGCGCTCTCCGCTCGCTCGCTGTGTTCCGCCGGCCTCGCTCGCTCTGCGTCTCTCACTCTGCCGACTCTCCTTTCCACTCTCTCCATCACAGTTTAGCCGCTCTTTATCGGCTTCTCCGTCACACTCCAGCCGCTGTCTGCTGGCTTCGCTGTCACACTCCAGCCGCTTCCGCTGGCTTCTCCACTGCTGCCTTATACTTCTCCACTGCTATCTTATACTTCTCCACTGCTACCCTATACTTCTCCACTGCTAGCCTATACTTCTCCACTGCTAGCCTATACTCCTCCACTGCTAGCCTATACTCCTCCAATGCTTCTGGCTCCGCTGCTTCGGCTCCAACATTCTTGTTCTCCTCCCAAGCGCGAACTCCCATCTCCTTCCAAACCCCCTCCCTTTATCCCCAAGCCAATTAATCTCTTATTAATCAGGTGGCATCCCCCGCGACGCCCCTCGCCCCCAGCCCCCGCTGGCACCTGCCACGTGTTCCAGACAACGCGGCGCCACTTAGCGACAACAACAACCTCCCGGCCAATCAGCGCCCTGTGTACTTAATCGCCCCCTACCACCTGTTACCTTATCCAGACAGTGTGGTACCCCATTTGACAATAACAACCTCTCAGCCAATCAGCGCCCTGTGTCCTTAATCGCCCCCTACCCGTCTCTGGCCTCCTCCTCACGCCAAAGACAATAACAACCTCAACCTCGTTTGCTCCCACTTTACTCTGAGGGTGCGTACACCCACTCCTGCGTGTGGCGCGCATTTCAGCACTACACGTGCACTACCATACAGACAATACCATTTGCACCATGCTAACCACATTAACGTACACACAATTCCAGAAAAACACTATTATACACATCATGGTGTACACACAATACCATGCACACCATGGTATACACACAATACCATACATAGCATGTAATACACACCTTGCGCTACACACAATACCATACACACAAGACCATACACACAGTACTATACACACAATACCATACACACCAAACACACCATACTATACACATGATACCATACACACAATACCATAGACACAGTGTGTATAGTCGGCTGTTTATAGTTTTGTGTGTATGCTGTTGTGTGCATAGCATGGTGTGTATGCTATTGTGTCTATGCTATTGAGTCTATAGCATGGTGTGTATGGTATTGTGTGCGTTGTCTTGGGTGTATACCATGGTGTGTATGGTAGTGTCTAAAGTTTTTTTTTGTATAGCATGATGTGTATAGTTTTGTGCGGTTTTAATGCGTTTTAGGAAAGGGCGGTCCTGCACAGATGCCATATTTACTGTCCGTCTGCTCCAGCTGAGGTGTAGGGAATTTCAACAAGACCTACATCTCTGCTTTATTGTGAGCGACGCTCACAACAACGGGTGGAGCGCCAGGTGGCTAAAGCACAGCAAGTTGGCACAGTAGGGGGCACAGGTGGTGCATCAGACAGTCGTCTCAGTCAGTCGACCTGTCGCATTTGGGTCTGCCCCGTCACCTCCTGCCAGCGGTCGTTCGACACTTCAGGTGGCCTCAAGGTGCACATAGCCTACCACAAGCGTCGTGGTGACGTCACCGCCACTTAGTGCCGAATGGCAGTTGTTGTTGTTTGGTTTTGTTTGATAATTATTACACATTTCATTTTTTTCTATCTACGTGACTTTACCGAAAGACACAATGAATGTACATTTGTAATGTTTGTGTGCAGACTGCTAATTTTACTATTCCTTGCTTCTTTCGCTCAACTCATGTACACACAAACCTGATATTTTAATAATCACCTTGCAAATAATCACATATTTTCGTTTCTGTGCTCACAACTCATAATTTATCGACACCTTGCTCTGCGTTGTTTTATTTGTTATTGTGTCAAATCACGTTGATAGAAACCTATTTTTAAAATAATCACCTGCCAATTATTACAATCATAATGTTTGTGTGCAGACAATTTCTGTTCCTTGCTTCTTCCGCTAAACTCATGTACATTGAAAGTGTGTGTAGGTCGATGTGTGTGGCAGTCTTTTTCGCCCGTGCAACGCCGGGTACTTACCGCTAGTATCTCATAAGACATGCTGATGCGGACATAAGCACACAGAGGCATGGTAGAGTTTTCTTTTCTATATTTTATTTACTTTTCTTTCTAACGACTTCTTGCTGGTCCGGGCACTGTTGCTGCTGTCGACGGGGCTCTGGCTCTGGTTTGGGTCTGGTGTCTGTCACTGCGGTTGTGGCTATTGCCGCAGGTCTTTTTCTTCAACTGTTTCTCCACGGGCCCTGGTTTGACTGGCCCAGTTGTGGCATTCACTTTCTGAGGCAAACACAGTGGTGCATCATTGGACCTCCCTTGCCATTATCAAAAAATAATAATAGGTTTTACCCTTTCAGGCAATAACACAGCTGTTAAGATGTTAAAACACCAACTTGAAACCTTTTGCAAGGAATCAGGTCTGCATTAACCACATAAACTTGTGGTGAATATGCAAAAAACACATGCTCTGATATTATATGCATTGTCTTTGAAACTGATCGGTCCACACCAGAGACAGCTTTCTATAGAACCCAGTCTCAAACAGTTAGACCAGAGGATGCCAAAAGGCGTACACAACGACAATACACTATCAGGACATTGAGCAGCTACATCATGGGACCTCTGTTGTATCTATGCCCTGTTTTCCGTTATTAATATTAACAACAATGCGAAAGAAAAAAAATGTTTTTTTTAATCTATATATATATTTAAATTAAATAATGAAAACAACCCACTACTCCTCACAAGCACACCAGGAATCTGTGAAACGGGGAGGGCCATTAAACGGTAAGAATTCGGGCACAGAGAGGTCAGAGACATCCAGATGGACAAAAGGTCGATGGCCTAACCTTCCCAAGACGTCTGGAGATGCACGGATAAAGTGCAGAGCAGAGAAAAACAACTGTTGCAACTCGCGTTTCTTTAACGTTTTCCTTAACGAAAAGTAGAAACTTAACAAACAAAAAAATCAACCAAAGGTATAAGACTGCAGTCTACAATAGGGGCGTTTTATTAGTAATTCCCTTATTTTACTCGTATTCACCGCATATATATTATTTTGTATTGTATGTTTCTATCTACATGACCTTCCTAAAAACTACAGAATACGAATTCCAGAAAGCTTTAGTGGAAACTTAGTTACACTTAACCTCAGGACATTAAAATATAACTCAGAATAAAACACCAATCCCTGGAGACAAACGCATAACTAAACTTGGCAAAGCCCTCAAAATAATGATGTAACGAGGATCATAACGAATATTCATTAAACATAGACCGAATAATAACCACGATATACTAAGACCGAGGGAACTCATAAGAAATATCAAGAATAAATGAAACACACAGGACCACATACATGTATTGCATAAATCTCCTCGACCACCTTTGTCTTCCAGCGGTTTGGCACAAACACACGCGTGCCATGAAATACGTATGGCGGGACGACCCGGGCGTCACCGAGCGTCGTGCCGACTCGTCATCCAGCAGCGGAAAGAGAGAGCGCACGAGCAGCACGACCCGGGCGTCACCGAGCGTCGTGCCGACTCGTCATCCAGCGGTGGAGGAGCTGCGCGCTATCCGACGACGGAATCATCGCGCGCCACGACGGCGAGCGTTGTGCCGACGCCGCTCAATCTAGCAGTAGAGAGCAGCACGGGCTCGCTGCGGCCACGCCCAAGCGAGAGGAACCTCTAAAGAGCTGGTTGTATCTCCCCTCCCCCACCCCACAAGCTCCGACACAGCGCCCTGCCTCTACTTAAAATATTAATCATCAAGGGAACAATACAACGCACACACAACACGCACACGAATAAGACTTTCAAAAAGTTATCTTTGTGTTTCAAAAAGGGTTGCCATTTCAAGGTGGTGCGTTCAATATCAACTGATCGTGCAAAGCAGTTGCTGCCGTCGAAGTTACATGAATAAGAAATGTTTTAGTCATTTATTTTCGTTAATTGCATAATCTCGCCGATGAACCTGTTGACGTATACTTTTGCCTTTTCATATTACAGTATCATATGTTTGTTTAGAATTAAAATTGCTTAACACCAAGTGTTCGAGTGCTTCTTTCCCAGTCTATGCAAAACTGTCTTATTCATAAGAACTGTATCCTGCGATGAGATATGAAATTGGAGACCTAACATAACATAAACACACTAAGATAATCAATAAATGTTTAATCAAAGATAATCGGTTATCCCGATTGATACAACTCTGGATAGCGAAGCTAAGCCTAATTATCATAACTGCATACATTAACATAATCGCAAGCATTCGCATAAATTAATACGATTATCTCCGTGATTATCATAATTTATGCATATAATTACACACATTATCATAATTTATGCGATTTACGCATTTTTCGAAAATGTATTAATTTTTATTCTTTTTTTTTAATCAAAATTTCATAATCCGGCACATATACAACACCTCCCTTGCCATTATCAAAAGATAAAAATAGTTTTCATGTTTTTTTGCATGTTCACAAGTATACGTGGTTAATGCAGACATGGTTCCTTGCAAAAGGTATCAATTTGGTGTTTTGACATCTTAACACCTGTGTTATTGCCAGAAAGGGTTAAACCTATTCTCATACAGTGGTGCATCTCCGAGTAACGTGTGGTTGTCTTCCACGTTGACCGACCTGTTATGACATTGACCATCAGCATCCGCTGCCTGGATTATCCACTATGTCGCCATCTGGCTAACGTGCCTACTTCCACATTACCGGCGGTGCCTGCCATCTGATGCCATCCAGCACATGGCGGGGCTCATTGTAGTCTGCATTGCTGCTGCTGCTTTCACCTATACTGCCCGGGCTTCGGTTCCAGATGAGCTGTGGTGACTGCCAGCTCACCACTATGGCTGACCACCAATCTATACCTACCTGGCTTATTTGAGCTCTCTGGCACCGTCGAGTTTGCGCTCTGTGTTTCAATCGTGTGATCCCCATTCGTCCACGCTCTGTCATTCCCTGGGAATTCTCAGGTAATCGCCCAATGTTCAACATGGGGCTGGTCGTAGCAAGTTATTTCGCAAATCAGATCATAAAATCAGATCTCTTTTGTCATTGCCCCACCATTTCCATTGGTACCTATTCCTTTCATTGCCCATTGGGGCCTGTTCAACGATCACTATTAAAGGGCCCCATAACTGGCTGTATTCACGTAGCATTATGTAATGTATGTGAAATGACAAGTAAGGCGCTTGTGGTGAACAAACTTATCACTGACCACTGTGTTGACTTTCTGTCTCTGACGGAGACCTGGCACAGGCCTCTTGACTATTTTGACACTGAACGAGGCGACTCCATCTGGTTTATCTTATTGTAAGAATCCACGGTCATCAGGTAGGGGGAGTGGCCTGGCTTTATTTAATGCAAATTCTCAATCTGTAAAACCTGTCCCATTGCCAATGTTGAGCACCTGGATTTAGATTGGAGGCCAATTTGTACCCCTCTAGCATTGTTAATATTGCTCTATCAACTTCAAAAGTTAATTTGCACATTCCTTTCAGAGTTCTCTGAGTTCCTCTTGGTGATGTGTGCTCATTCTGAACGGATTCTCATAATTGGTGACTTCAGTGTCCATGTTGATACACAATCCAAACCTCATGTCAAGAACTTGTTGTCCATTCTTGACTTTTGGTTTGATCCAGCATGTCAAACAACCAACACAGTCGCATGGGCATACTTTAGATTTTGCTTTTTGGGGGTTTTCACTATCTGAACTGACTGTGATGGTTCCAGGAATCTCAGAGCACTCTTTATTCCTCTTTAATATATCCCTGACCCTTCCTGGTCCTTCTATTAAACATCACATTTCATTTTGAAAAAATACATCTATTAACCCGATCTCTCTCACAGATGCCCTATCGAGTTCTCCACTAGCTGATGAGTGCGAGCTTCCTGTTTAAGAAGCTGCTCAATTATATAATTTGGTTCCCCTGAGAACCAATTGTACATCCTCCCATTGCTCTTCGCTATGATACACTGCAAAACTGAGGGCACAAAAATTACTGTCCGTAAAGCAGAATATGCTTGGAGAAAGTCCCGCCTCACTATTCATCAAATATTTAAAGAACAACTTCGTACTTATAACATTGCCTTGGCTAAATCTACATTGCTGGTGGCATTGCAAATAGTGATAACAATCCTCACACCTTATTTTCCTGTATCAGTCAACTTTTGAATAAGGAACCAAATGTAATATCCCACTCCTCTGCTGATTTCTGTACTAAAACTGTATTTTTTTACGATAGAATTCCCACTATCCGGTCCAAATTAATATATATTTCATCTGTTCCCTCTTTTTCCTACTTTCCTCCAGCTTAGTTCGAAAGCACATTGTTAACCAAGTTTCCCCCAATTTCAACTGCGGAACTCATCTCTTTATTTGCTGTTGCTTGACCTACCAGCTCTCCAATGGATCCCTTCCATTCAAGGCTGGTACGGGACCATTCCGTTATACTGAGGCCATTTATCCTCAGTCTTCTCAACAGGTCCCTGAAAAGCAGCACAGTTCCTGATATTTTTAAGATGGCTGTGGTCACCTAACTTTAAAAAAAGCCACGGCCTTGATCGTGAGCTTCAGGACATTTTTCTCCCAATATCCAACCGTCCGTATTTGTCTAAAATTCTGGAACGAGCTCTGGTCACTTGTTACATCACCTGGCCTCAAACGATCTATTTGACTACTTTCACTTGGGATTCAGACCTGCACATATCACCTAGACTACTTTTGTAAGGGTGGTCAATCATTCACTTCTTTCAGCAGATAAAGGCTTTGTCAGTCTCCTTCTTCCTGGATCTAAGCGTGGCATTTGACTCCATTGACCACGTGGTCCTCCTTGAGTGACTGAAAGTTTCAATTGGGATCTCTGGGATTGCTTTGTTGTGGCTCCACTCTTAAAGATTCGTAGGTACTTCTTCACAAAGGATGGATTTAAGTTACCAATTAGACCAGTTTTCTATGGTGTTCTGCAGGGATCTGTGCTTGGACCATCACTTTTTAGCATTTACATGGCACTATTGTGTATTCTGCTCCAACAGCTTGGCTTATCCTACTGTAATGCGAGCGTAAATGGGATTGCTGCTGGACTCTGGCCCAATCACATGACCCGGGGTATTGGGGGCGGAGCCCGGTATGGGGGGCGTGTGAGAGGGGCCGCCGTTCACCTCGGCTCCAATGGGAAGCGAGGTGAATGGAGATGGAGCCAGCAGGGCAGTATGGGAAGGCCGGATCTGACGATCCTGAAGGGAGGAGTCAGGGTCACGTGAGAGAGATGATATAGAGGGGATCCCGGAAAAGATCGGGGCCAGTTGATGGAGTGAAGAAACGGACCATGTTGGGTGGCCGCCGGGCCATCAGCCACGTGGCTGATGGGGCTTCGGCACACCGTCGGCCATCGGTGTGCGGAGCGGGAGAAGGAGCTGACGGAGGAGTGTGTGGGCACGCGAGAGGAGCGGGCGGGGCACGCGAGAGGAGCGTGCGGGGCACGCGAGAGGAGCCGCTGGTCCCTTGTCAGGACCAGCGGGGTGTGAGGACGAGTGGAGGAGCTGAGGAGGAAGTGCGTGCGGGGGCGCGCGCGAGACGACGCTGGTCCATGGAGGAGACCAGTGGGGTGCGGAGAAGAACCTGAATAAAAGACAAGCGGAGACCAGCAGTGCCTGACGGAGTCTTTTATTACACTACCATTGCTATTCAGATGATACTCAAATTCATATCCAGTTAGGACCAGACTATGAAACAGCATCTTCTGCACTGTCTGCATCAATAACAGTAGTGAATTCATGTTTGCATCAAAACGTTTTGCTACTAAATTCTAACAATGCTGAAGAGATATTCATCGATTGCCCTCTGCATCTTTTTAAAATTGGTTCGCCTTGTTTCTTGAGTGATGGTCATGATATCAGTCCTACATGGGAGGTCATATATCTTGGTGTTCAGTTTGACCAGTCATCCTTTGAGGCACATATATCTAAGGTGGGTAAAATATCATTTTTTCATCTAAGAAATATTGCCAGAATGCATAGCTTCCTGTTACCTGCTGACTTGGAGAGACTGGTTAATGCTTTTGTGTTAACCCGACTAGAATAATGCAACGCCTTACTGGTTTGGATACCCAGCAAATTACTGGGCAGACTCCAGCTTGTTCAGAATGCAGCCACTAGAGTGCTTACACGTACACAACTCCGTGAGCACATGACACTAGTCCTCTTTATCTCTTAATTGGCTATCAGTCAAATTTTGAGTGGATTTTTAGATACTGCTATTAACTTATACGGCTTAAAAATGGATCAGCCCAAATTACATGCTGGAATGAATACATTTATATATTCCATTTAGGTCCTTTAGGTCTTCTGATGTCCAACTGCTCAATACTGCCAGGTCTAGGTTGCACTCTTTTGGTGATCGGGCTTTTGTTAGCATGGCACCCAAGCTATGAAACACCTTGCCACTTGAATTCAGGCAATCAGAGTCGGGAGATATATTTGTCTGTTTTGAAAACCCATCTAATTAAACTGGTCTTCCCTCTTTAGTTTGGTCGGTTGCCCGGGTTCTGTATTTTTTCCTGCTTCTCATGCATTGCACATTAGGATCGTAGGATGAAATGCGCATTATGATTGATTTAGAATAATTTCTATCACCTGAGAAAATACATTGATATTCAGTGACAAGATATGTGGCGAGCCTGCACCATCCTGAATGAGAGGCACTTATCGAAGATCGAACAAAGGGATGACTGGCTTCTCATTGTCTCGAAAACAATATATTGCAATATAACGTGTTTTAACTAGACATTTTTAACACGAAGGCTTTTTTATATTTATAGAACGCCTTAACTGTAGGTGTTCTGTTTAACACGTAGGCTATCACGGATGAAGGTGTTCTGTGACATATTTTAAATAACAGTAATAAAACAGTGATTCAGAAGGTTGAGGCAGTGCAAGGGCTAAGGGATGTGTCACTCTAACCAAGGGCATTTGGAGACATGAACGGGCTATAGGGGAGGGACGGGAGTGTGGAGGGGCGACGGGAGGGAAGAGGATGGGAATAGGCAATGGAGAAGAGGTGAGACCTCAAGAGGAAAACGAAAGGAGGTTAAGCATGAAATTAAGGAATTGACTCGTAACTGCAATGAAGTGCTATCCACTCGATGACATAATTATTAAATTATGTTATTGAGTGACATGCAGGAATGGAATCATATTGGTGAAAATAGAATCCACATTGCAACCCTTATTGCTCTTGAACAGGGATCTAAATATACATGTTGAAGTTAGTTTAACACATAGGCGTTCGCGACCAATATCATCCGTAATAGAGTGTTTTGGGTTAGATCGCGTAAACATGTAAATGTGTCGTTAAAATGCGCCACCACCCGACACAGCCAACTAGTAAGGGTTGTCACGTAAACAGAACATGGCAATTCATCACTAGTACAGCACACCAGTGTGTTGGAGAGCCAAGCCA
>CM025637.2:2711655-2805362 GCA_014621495.2 Entosphenus tridentatus
TGGCTTGGCTCTCCAACACACTGGTGTGCTGTACTAGTGATGAATTGGCATGTTCTGTTTACGTGACAACTTTTACTATTTGGTGTGTCCGGTGCTGGCGGGTTTTAACGACACATTTATATATTTACGCGATCTAAACCAAAAACCCTCTATTATGGATGTTGAAGTTACACTTAAATTTCATTCGACTTTTGTTTACATATACTGTACTAGCGGTTAGTACCCGGCGTTGCCCGGGCGAAAAAGGCAGACACACATGTAGTTACACACGCAAATCGACTGACACGCACACATAGAGTTACACGCACAAATGGACTCACACATACATACATAGACTGAACAACAACAACCACCATTCGCCACTAAGTGGCGGTGACGTCACGACAACGCTTGTGCCAGGCTATGTGCACCTTGAGGCCACGTGAAGTGTCGAATGCCCGCTAGCAGGAGGTCACGGGGCAAACCCAGATGGCACAGGTCTACTGACTGAGACGACTGGCTGATGCACCACCTGTGGCGCCTACTGTGGCATCTTTCTGTGCTTTAGCCACGCGGCGCTCCGCTCATTGTTGTGAGCGTCGCTCCTCCGCCCTCCGTTGTTGTTGGAGGGTGACTGCCTCCAACTGCCCAGTAGCGTCCTTCAGGAGCCTCCTCCACAGAGGCCGATCTTGACACGGCTGGTAGCAGTCATCCGCAAGTGGAGTCAGCTCCAAATCCTCCTGTACCACATAACTCCATGTCTTCTCCAGCCCCCTGGATCCAGCCGAACAAATGCTGTTTAGGTATGCGGTGGCTGGCCATGCGGGCTACATGACTCAAGCAACGCAGCCTTGCCTGCCGGAGGTCACCGATGGGACTTGGTCCACATCTTTCAAGGATTTGTGAGCTCTTCACACAATGCAGCCAGGTGAAACCCAGGATGGATCGTAGGCAGGCCATCCTAAATGTTTCTAACCGGCGAAGATGTTCCATTAGGGGGGGTCCAAGTTTTGCAAGCGTAGAGTTCGGAGGAAATGACCGTGGTGGCCGAGAAGACCTGAAGCTTCGTACGGAGTGATAGAGCAGGTAGCTTCCACACAGCGTTACGCAGCCAATGAAAAGATAATGCAGCTCGACTTATTTGGAGTGAGACCTTTGCTGTTAAACCGGAGCTGGTCATTATCACACTGGCA
This sequence comes from Entosphenus tridentatus, assembly GCA_014621495.2. Classification (NCBI taxonomy): domain Eukaryota; kingdom Metazoa; phylum Chordata; class Hyperoartia; order Petromyzontiformes; family Petromyzontidae; genus Entosphenus; species Entosphenus tridentatus. The sequence continues at coordinate 2,712,828 of CM025637.2, forward strand.
AGGTATGGGAAACTCTCCACTGTCTCCCCAACAGCCCCATCACCAATTGGGAGTTGTAGGGGTGAAGTGTCCGATGGTACAAAATAGCCAGGCAGGTGCTTAGTTTTGGTGGGGCTAATGGTAAGGCCCCACCTGTTGGTGGCAAGCTCCAGGTTCAGCAGCAGCACCTCGAACTCCTCCTCAGAGTGAGCAGCAATTAGCAGATAATTGACATACATAACGTGGTTGAGCAATAGGGAGCCATCCCTTGACCGCACCCGGGCATCGATCAGCCTCCCATTGTATTTGTACCATATGGGAATTGTTCCGGTACAGCCATTGAAGGCTTCACGAACTACGTGGTCAAAAGATATGTCAAATAACGTGTGAGCCAGAGGATATCCCTGTCACACCCCAAGGTGTACAGAAAATGGCTCTGACTCCTGGCCAGGTAGTTTTACCCGGGTCCGTTCACCATCATGAAGATCCTTGATGATCATGACCAGCTGGTCAGGGACTCCGAAATTATGAAGAACAACCCAGAGGCCAGGCCTACTGATGGTATCATAGGCCTTGAGCAGGTCAATAAAGCACATACATTCACTCACACGCACACATTGACCTACAGACACGCAAAGAAATGGACTTACACTGACTGACATGGAGCCATGCACACAAAGCGACTAACACAGACAGCCATGGCTGACACACACACAGACATATCGACTCACACACACAAACACATGGATTTACACACATATACATAGACTGACACACACATTGCCCTACACACACATAGACATATGGACTGTGACACTCAGACATCTACTTTAGATACACACACATGGATTAACACACACACATCGACTGACACACATAGACACACAAACGCACATTGACTTACACACTCAGATGGAGCCATGCACACACATCGACTCACACACACGCATTGACTTACACACATCGAGTGAAACACACACGTATGGACTAACACACACATGTGGACTAACACACACACAGAGACAGATACGCACACAAATGGACTGACACACACACACAAACACTTGTACGTACACACACACGGGGCATTGTCCGTTTGAAAAACACACACACACACATGGACTTACACAGACATGGACCCACACACATAGAAACCCATCGACTTACACGCACACAAACACATATGGACTCACACACTCAGACATCGACTTTAGGCACACGCATGTAGTTTCTGCACACGAACATTATAATAGTAATAGAGGATTAGGCAACTTATTAGTTTCATAATAATGTAGAGGTGGTACGTACCGGGATGTAGCGAGCCATCGCGTAGCTGGTGTCTACATCACGGTCCGCACACGGGTGTCTACATCACGGTCCGCACACGGGTGTCTACATCACGGTCCGCATACGGGTGTCTACATCGCGGTTCGCACTAGCCCCGCCCTCGGGGAGCAGAGGGCTATATAAGGCGATGCGCGGGAGCGCTCGGGGGTCATTGAAACCAGTGAAGAAAGAAGACGGAGCAAGCTACATAGGACCCTGGGACCCCTAGCCCCGCTGCCCTTATCAGGGCCGGGACTCTGTGTGGCTCAGTGGTGAGACTCTGGGTACTCACAGCCCGATGTCCTTGTCAGGGCCGGGTTGATGGGCCAGTGGTTGAGACCCGTACCCTGGCTAGGACGGGTCAGATAGCCTCCCCTAGGAAGTACCTAGCCGGAGGACCTGAGAGCGTAGCCAGTGTTAGGCACGCATAGCCGTAGGCTGTGTTCTAGGCTGTATAGCTGACTGTTTACGTAAGGTGTTATAATAAATACGTGCTGCCCCGTCAACTCGTCTCCTGCAGTATTTAAGACATTACAATAGTAAAGAATGAAGCAGAGTTCTTATGTGCACACGAACATTATCATTGTAATATTTGTAAACGTATTTGTTTAATAATAGTAAACAATAAACCTGAGTTATTAGCGAAAGATTTAATAAAATTGTACTTTACATTGGCGTGGTGACGCCTCGTCCCGTGCAGAGCCCGCGGCCTCGCCTAGATTGGCAAGCCGGAGGAGGTGACACATTGCCAGGCTGCGGGCTGGGCCGCTACCCCCCCCCACCATCCCCCCGCCCTCGCCAGAATAATACTATGTAACCGCTTTAATGATATTAAAATAATATCTAAGGACTTTATATGAGTAACTGCACGCATTGGGGTGGGGGGGGAAGAGGACATCACACTGCTAAGAGAAATCGACAGAGTGATGTGTATATCTATTCCATGTTAAACGCGTAAAATAAAATGTCCCCATTAGCTCAAGTGAACGCGCATGACTTGGCAGGGTCCGCCCCCCCCCACGCAATTGGCGTCACTTGGTACGGTCGACGGCGCGCAATAAGTAAATAATTAATAATAGAAACGGCACAAATGTGTGAATTAAACTACTTTAAAGTTTACGGATGGGAAAACGGAATAGCCTATTCCCACCGCGGGGCTTAGGGCGCGTCGCCCGTCAAATTTTTTTCTCCGTTAGGCCCACCGTCCAAGAGCCAAATCCCCCGCAAGCGCGAGCGCGCGGAGACTTTTAATATATACTAGCGGTAAGTACCCGGCGTTGCTCGGGCGAAAAAGGCAGCCACATGTAGTTACACACGCAAATCCATTGATACACGCACATAGAGTTACACGCACAAATGGACTCACACATACATACATAGACTGAACAACCACCATTCGCAGCTAAGTGGCGGCGACGTCACCACAACGCTTGTGCCAGGCTATGTGCACCTTGAGGCTACGTACAGTGTGGAACGCCCGCTGGCAGGTCACGGGGCAGACTCAGATGGCACAGGTCGACTGACTTAGACGACTGGCTGATGCACCAACTGTGCCCCCTACTGTGGCAACTTGCTGTGCTTTAGCCACCCGGCGCGCCGCTCGTTGTTGTGAGCATCGCTCCTCCGCCCTCCGTTGTTGTTGGAGGGCGACTGCCTCCAACTGCCCAGTAGCGTCCTTCAGGAGTCTCCTCCACAGAGGCTGATCTTGACACGGCTGGTACCCGTCATCGGCAAGTCGACTCAGCTCCACGTCCTCCTGTACCACATCACTCCATGTCTTGTCTAGCCCGGGCCAGGCCGTTTAGCTCTCTAGATCCGGCTGAACAAAAGATGTTTAGGCATGCGGTGTCTGGCCATGTGGGCTACATGACTCAGGCAACGCAGCCTTACCTGGCAGAGGAGCTCACCGATGGGACTTTGTCCACATCTTTCAAGGATTTGTAAGCTTCTCCCACAATGTAGCCTGGTTAATCCAGGATGGATCGTAGGCAGGCCATCCTAAATGTTTCTAACCGGCGGAGATGTTCCATTAGGAAGGCGCAAGCGTAGAGAAGGGAGGGAATGATCGTGGTCGAGAAGACCTGAAGCTTCGTGCGGAGTGATAGACCAGGTAGCTTCCACACAGTTTTACACAACCAATGAAAAGATAATGCAGCTCGACTGATTCGAAGTGAGACCTCTGGTGTTAAACCGGAGCCGGTCATTAGCACACTGGCAAGGTATGGGAAACTCTCTACTGTCTCCATAACTGCCCCATCACCAATTGGGAGTTGTGGGGGTGGAGTGTAGAAAATACCCAGGCAGGTGCTTTGTTTTGGTGGGGCTGATGGTAAGGCCCCACCTCTTGGTGGCAAGCTCCAGGTTCAGCAGCAGCACCTCGAACTCCTCCTCCGAGTGAGCAGCAATTAGCAGATCATCAGCATACATAACGTGGTTGAGCAATAGGGAGCCATCCCTTGACCGCACCCGGGCATCGATCAGCCTCCCATTGTATTTGTACCAAATGTACATTCTAGCGGTACAGCTATTGAAGGCTTCACGAACTACGTGGTCCAAATATATGTAAAATAATGTGGGAGCCAGAGGACATCCCTGTTGTACCCCAAGGTGTACAGGGAATGGCTCTGGCTCACGGCCACGTAGTTTGACGCGGGGCCGCTCACCATCATGAAGGTCCTTAAGGATGGTGAGCAGTGGGTGAGGGACTCGGAAAGCACGAAGAACAACCCAGAGGCCAAACCTACTGATGGTATCATAGGCCTTGAGCAGATCAATAAAGCACACACATGGACTAAGACGTACACATGGGTCTACAGACATGCAAAGAAATGGACTTACATTGACTAACATGGAGGCATGCACACACAGCAACTAACACACACGCACATGGACTCAGACACACACACATATGGACTCACACACACAAACACATCGACTAAGAGACGCACATATGGACTGACACACACATAGACATCCACTTGAGATAAACACACATGGAGTTACACACACATATCGATGTACACACATACAGCGACTCACACACATACATCGAGCGACACACACATTGCCGTACACACACATACAGACTGTCGCACATAGACATCCACTTGAGATATACACACATGCAGTTACACAGACATATATCGACATACACACATACAGCGACTCACACACAGACATATGTGGACTCACACACACATTGACGTAAACACACATGTACTTACTCACACACCTATGGATTAAGACACACACACATGGACTTAGACACACATAGATAGACTGACACACACACAGCCCTACACACATACACATGTGACAGACATCTACTTGAGATACACACACATATGGACTCACACAAACGCATTGACTTACACACACACATCGAGTGACACACACGTATAGACTTACATACACATGTGGACTAACACATACACATATGGATTGACACACACATACACATGGACGTACATGGCCAGATGACAGACCGTCGCAGCGTCATAAAAGCGCAGGAAAAAAAGGGAACATTTAGCAACCTAAAAATAAAGAGTTTTGTGCACACAAACATTATTATTGTAATATCTCCCAACGTATTTGTTTGATAGTAAGCAATCAACGTGAGTTCTTATCTGCACACAAACATTATTATAGTAATGTTTGTCAACTAATGTGTTTAATAATAGGAAACATTGGACTTGATTTGTTAGCGTAAGAAGCTTGGAAATTTGTACTTACCAAAGGCGTGTTGAGGCCTTGAGCCATGTGTAGCCCCCCTCCTGGCCTACATTGGAGAGGCGGCGGAGTTGGCACGTTGCCAGGCTAGGGGCTGGGCCGCTACCCCCCCCCAGCATCCCACGCCCGTGCAAGAATAATGGTATGTAAGCAGTAAAATATTATTATCTAGGGAGTCTGTAGTATAAACTGGACGCATCGTGTTGGGGGGGGCGAGGAGGACGTGACACTGTGAAGAAATATCCACAGCGTCATGTGTGTATGTGTTGGCTGTAAAACGCGTAAAAGGAAATGTACCCCGTGAGCTCGAGCGAACGCGCAGCACTTGGTAGGGTCCGTCCCCCCCACGCAATTGGCGACAGTTGGTACGGTCGATGTCGAGAACTAAGTAAATAATTAATAATAAAAACGGCACAAATGTGTTAATTAAACTACTTTAAAGTTTAGGGACGGGAAAATAAAATAGCCTATTCCCACCGCGGGGCTTAGGGCGTTGTGCCTGGCAATTTTTTTTTTACATATAGCCCACCGTCCGAGAGCCAAATCCCCCACAAGCGCGAGCGCGCGGAGACTTTTATAGGTAAGATAAGAAGAAGAAGAAGATAAGATTATTATAATTGACAGCTCTTGTTTAACATATTGCTGGACGAGGGGCTATCCATGGTTTGCCGATATTGGAGTTTGTTTAACCATACACGATCATGGTCGTCAGGGCGGGTTGATAAATATGTATAAATGTGTTTTGGGTGAACATCTTTAGCACCGTACGTAACCAATCGTGCTAATCGGAGGTGGATGATGGAGATGGGGATGACTGATTTAAAGGATCACCACCCTGTTAAGATACAAGGTTTTTATTTGATCGAAACATTTATCATCTGAAAGGAAATAAAGTATTTGGCTACAATAAATGTTTGTGATAGCCACTTCGTTGAGCTACCATTTATGGCCAGATTGCTTCTGAAACAGAACTATATGGCTGAGTGGACCTTGTCTGGTAAAATTCACGTAATTTTGTCTAGAAACATTGACCTTCCGTAAACCCTCACCAAGATCGATGGCGTTCAACTCACGGCTTTTAAATTGCAAACTGGTGTCCAGTTGGTGCTCACGGTGTTTTAAATTAAATATCAAAAGCAGCCTGGCTGGGCACTGGAATAACAATGTCCCGAATAGTTTGAGGACCATTCATAAGATTTTAAGATTTTCTATGATTATTATTCTAATCATTTATTTGATTTCGCTTGTCGTTTAACTGTGATTCTTAAATATGTTTTGTTTATGTTACGTCAGAAACTCTAATTCTGTGCTGCTCTCCAGTGTCCTGGGTGTTAAGTGAGCTAGATTTTTTTTCCCAACCCTGGCCAGCTGGCTCAAAAACAGTGATGTTGGTTGTGACCAAATAGTTGTGAGATTATCGGGTTCATAGCGCAGTTAAATAAGTGCTGTTCCACACCTACCTCTACTGATCTGAACATTAACTTTCAAATTGTATCATTCAGATGTTTTCTGCAATCATGTATTTTTTTGTCATGTTCCTGAAAATCATAAACTTAATATTTTACACATTATTGTTTGTTAATGGCAATGAAGAGCTATATATGATAAAAATAATATATCAGGTCCTGGTCTACATTATACCTATTACTGTATTGTGTACGGTGACTCCGTCCAGTTATAATGAAAGCGTGTTGGCTGAAGCAGTTTTAATGCCACATTGAAAATATCTAAGAAATCCAAGTAATTAATCTAACTTTTATTTATAGTGTGCTTTAATCTGGCGAGGTAGGTCTATGTTGAGGAAATCACATAGCTCACAATCGGAAAGTTTTAATCTCCAGATGGGGGGGGCATTTGAATGTTTCTACAATTAATCAAACGAGAACCACTTAGGACGAGGGTTCGAGTCGCACAAACACTGCCAGCTATGTTAAGGGACCAACTTTACGTGCGTTCCGCAGTACACAGCTCAATGTGAAGCACAAGCAAAGATAGTATGCCAGGCATCCTTCCATGTAATTGGAGAAGATGCAACACGTGCTACCTTCACACCAACGGTCGTCCCTGGCCAATAAAGCGATGGCAACAAAGCAAATGGACCACCCCTCGAGGACATACTAGCCGTCCGATTAGTCCATCGCCACAAATCGTGGCGATATCCATCCACAATGTGGATGGATAATTATCAAGCGTCAAATGCGACTATCTTGTGAATGTTTTGAGGACAGAAAACATTGATGTCCTGACGCTGCAGGATAGTGCACTTGAGAAGTCAAGGCTCCTGCTGGAAGATTCGCGGATACTGCCTCGTGACAACAAACCACCAAACCCGAAAAGCTGACTGTGCATCCTGCGTCACAAACGACATCAGAGACACCATTTATGTGCTGGACTTCCCCGCTTTCCTGAACTATCGCCATCAAGATAAGCAAATTGGCTTCGGTGAACGCGCATCAGTCACGACCCACAGAATGGTCACGGCCAACGCTACCATAAATAGTGTACTGCATATCGGAACGCACAATTGTTTTTATTATTAAACCATTGCACCCGAAGAAAAATATACACGACCATGGTGAGAGAGACATGTAAACTCCATATATACAGGCATCTGAGTCGGAATCGAACCGACGACCTCCTGCATACCAGGCGAGGGGGATAACATCTCTCCACCGCAGAGTGGTGGCGAGATGCTAAAGGATGCCACTAATGCATCCTTTGGGATAAAATCCAAAGAATGCATTGGCAGGAAGAGAGAGGGTTTAAAAAGAGGTGTGAGAGAGGCTGGGATGCCCTGCCCTACGCGCGATCGTGTTCGTGTTGAGAACAATACAAATTCTGTGATCAGGATGATATGTATGGACTTTTCACCATTGAATTTAGATTTGAAACCAGGAATCCTTCACTCAGAGGATTAGGAAAAAACTACTCATCAGTAAAAACGACATATATAATGTAACTAGCAGCCCGCGCGTCCTGTCGACGTGACCCTCCAGTCAGCCAGCCAGCAAAACATTTGTCTTTATCTTGACTTAAAGCTTTCGTGACTGCAGGAAGTCATATTCTTTGGGTCTTTCGGTAAAGTCACGTAGATAAGTTCAAAGAAATAACAAAAATAACAAAAAAACTACGACATTTCGATCGCAGCACAAGCGGTCATCATCAGGAAACGTTTGTGTTGCGATCGAAACGTCATAGTTTTTTGTTATTTTTGTTATTTCTTTGAACCTATCTACGTGACTTTACCTAAAGACCCAAATAACCTTTATCTTAATATTCTGCCGGGGTGGATATTCGGGGGATGGGGAGGCGTGATGACGTCACTATGTATGAACCCGCTCATTACCCTGGGATGAGGGGTAACAATCACGCACGTCAGGATGCCAGAGAGAATTTTTTTATTATGATGTAGTATTATTCTTACGAGGCCCCACGGTCGTTAAACTGCTGACTGCAACTCTTATCCGCTCTACTTCTTTGGCTTCTCTATTTTCTGTGAATGAAGGCAATTGTCTAAAACGTCACCTATTGTGTGTTTTATTTTTACGGAAGCGTTATTGACCAAATATATTAATTTGTTATTTGTGCTTGTGCACCACTGCCAACACGATAATACCAAATAATACGATCAAACAATCAGTATATTTGATCATTATCAAAGCAAGTTTATATACATGTTTTGTAACAAGTACATGTAGTTAATGCAGCCTTGAACCATCTGTAAACCTCCTGTTTTATTGTCAGAAAGGGTAAAACCTATTCTGATTTTTTTTATAATTTTGAGACTGGCAAAAATGTCCCATATACCAAAAAATCTGGCTCACGCACTTGGGGCGATTCTTTCCATATACCTTGCCACGGACAGTAAAATTTGTATGATAGTCAAAACCACTTTTTTGTGTCTCTACAGAACAGGAACGTGGGAAAATTAAGTCTAAAACCAAACTTAATAAGACCGATTGTTCGTAGAGTCATTGGCGACTAGGCTAAAACTCTCGAGTCCTTACACTTATGAACTCGGCTTCATCACAAGTGGCTCTTTGGATTCGAACCCAAGATCTGAGCGGTGCAACACTTTGACCTCTACTCAATTCGACCACCTCGAGTTTAGTTGTGCTATCAATGTTGACCATGGCCACACAACCAACTTCCTGATCTCAATGTCGTTTTTGGATGTGGGGATTCACTGAGCCCACGGCGTCATCGTGACAGGTAACGTGCATTGCACGGAAGTGTCAAAGTGCCACGAGGCTATTTTAGGAAACTTGTGTTGTTTTGATACTAACAATGTATGTATGTTGAATTTCTTTCGCACCGGACGTAGCAACTGTGCTAATCGGAGGTGCGGAAGGACAACAAATTAAACGCAAAAAACATTTGAAAAAGAAATTAGTTCTCAAACTAGATTTGAAAGTGAATAGCTCTGGTGGCTTCTTAATGTCGGAGGAAGAGCATTCCAGACAGACGCAGAAGTGCATCCGAAAGCGCACAATGCAGTGGCCGTCTTTGTTTTATGGCCAGCCAAAAAAAACAATAGGTTCCTCTAAAGTGAGAACGACTCATAGTTGCGAGGAATTACAAACATCTCGCCACAGTGGCGAGATGTTAACTGCCTCGCTAGGTATGGAGCAGGTAGTAAGTTTAATCCCGACCCTGACGCCTGTATATTTGGAGTTTGCATGTTCTCCCCGTGGCCGCGTGGATTTTTCTCTGGGTCCTCCGTTTTTTCTCTCCACATTAGAATGAACATGGGATTAGAGTATTTGGCTGCAATACATTTTCACATTATAAGCCACTTCGTTGAGATATCATTTTTGAGAGCCAGGTCGCTTCTGAAAAGAGCTACATAGCTCAGTGTGGCTTACGTGGTGAAAAAAAAAAGTTTATAGTTGTATACTTCATAGATAGTGCGGCAGGACCAACAATCTGCCAATTCTCTATTTACTGAGATCATTCAGCCACTTAATTAGTGCGAGGTACGAGGTTTATCTGTAGAAAACTCACACTTGCTGTACTTCTATATTATTGTATGTATATTATTTGGTTTTTCTGCTAAAGTCGATCGCAACACAAGCGGTCGTCATCCTGTATGACGACCGCTTGTGTTGTGATCGAAACGTAGTGATATTTTTACTCACTGTATTATTATTTTTTATTTACGTGACTTTACCGAAAGATCAAAAGAATATGAATTCCTGCAGTCACGAAAGTTTTAAGTCAACATTTATTGTATGTATGTTGAACTTCATTCGCACCAAACGTAGCCAACCGTGCTAATCGTAGGTGCGGGGGAAGGACAACACACTAAACACAACAAACAAACATTAAAAACAAACTAAACATAAAAAATGGAAGGATTATCAAGCACCAAATGCGACGATCTCGCCTTTGATGACAGACTTTGAGGAGAGAAGTCGCCGATGTCCTTGCACTGCAGGATACTCCACTTGAGAAGTCAAGGCTCTTGCTGTAAGATTCATGGATGTTGCCTCGTGACAGCAAAACCACCAAACCCTTAACACGTGCCACCCAGGGTATGCAAGCTCAACGCTCAACGACCACGGGAAGGGAGTTTCACGACAATTGAGTGATCCACCAACCTACGCCTTCATAGCGTTGGATGATAGGCCACGTGCATAGCCACCTCCGCCTCTCTTGCTCGTCTCAGTGTTTGGCTACTCTCTCTGTAGCTACGCAGCGCGATCGACAAACACCACTGAAAGGATTCTGTCGCTGAAGTCAATGCTGGCTGAACGGGCTTCCTCTTCAGGGGGTTATTTTCGCCGTTTGTCGACGCCGCGTTGTGTTTGCTAGGTACGCGGCACATTGCACCCTGGGCACTCTTGCAAACGAGATCTTTAATCTCCAGGGATAATCCAGGTGAAATATTTCAACGAATAAAAAATATATACAAAGTAGAGAGGGATTACTTGGAGCCTACCCTTCCACACCGGTCAGACGTCTTGCGTCATGAAAGAGGTGGGGGTACCCACACTTTGCCCCACCACACGTGACCTGCCGAGCGACATAACTCTGGGGCACACAGTTGTATCGCTTGGTGGACGGAGGCGAGGGGCGGGTTTATCAACTGCCGCGTAGGGAGATCGAATAAACCTGGCTATCTGTGAATTACGAGTCAAGTCTGAGAAACGTTACACTCCAGCAGCATCGCTCGAGTATTCCTTGTGGGTCCCTTTAATACGTAATTAAGTTTACATGTATAATATATAACTGCGATTACAAGAGGCCCATCATAACAAACACCAAATGAAACTTTTCCCATCTCCACTGGCTGCATGGTTTTCCTTCCGGCATTAGGAAGCCACTGGAGCGATGCACTTTTAAATTACCTAGATTGAAACTGACTTCTTTAGAACGTCTTTTTGTGTATAGTATGTTCACCCTTCCCCCACACCTCCGATTATCACGGTTTGCTACGTACGGTGCGACAAGTTCAACATACATGCTTGACCACTGGTAGAAATTCCACATTCCTATGGCAGGGACCAGTCTTTTCATCCAGTGGGCACTGCCTCCTCTGCAGGTGCCACTCATCTGTCGAGGGGTCTCATGCAGGGGAGCGGTGCTCAAATGGATTGCGCACTGAGCAGCGATACAGGAGTGAATGTGCATTATTGTTTGGAAGATCATATTGTTATCATTACCTGTGTTTACTTATTGATTTGTAATACTTTCTGCGTGTTTGCCTGCTGGCCGAGTCACCCTTGGTAAGGAGCTGTCGTGCTCATTGTGTTATTGATTCGGCTAGTCAACTTTTGATTATATTTCTGATGCTCCCACCCCTCCTCCACCCCTTCTCCCACCCTCCAAATATAAAGACCCCCCGTGTAGCCTAAATAGACCTGTTGAGGTAAGTGATGTTAGCAAATAGCACCTATGAAGGCTGGCACGGCACACAAGGGGGTGGGTAGCCAGCACAAAGCCCGACCGAATTGGTCTCCCTCGTGGCGATGTTTACAACACACTGCACCAGGTACTCATTTGAGGCTGAGTCGACCTAGGGGATCCCCAGAACCGGTTCTGGTAATCGTCACTGGTGCTGGCCGTGAGCGGGAGTCGAACTCAAGTGGCCGATTTTGTAGCGCAATGCGCTAACCGCTGCACCACCGCTCCCCACCCCTCCATCCTTTTCGTCAGGAACATTGACCCAGCGTGGTGGTTAAATATGGTTGAAATAACTTCCACGACCAACGTGGCATCGGCATTAATTCATCTATTGGTTTATTGAGAATGGTTGAGATATTTGTTTTTTTTATTTAGGGATACAATTGATCGGTGGTAATGATCCTGGTGGGTGATGTTAATTGATGCTGATGTTAATCATGATTATGATGATGACAATGATGATGCTGGTGATTATAATGAATTATGATTATGATAATGGTAAATTAAATTAATAATGGCGAAGGCGCTGTTGTTGATGTTTGATGACTCAATGTCAATGATGATGACGTGTTTGATTGTGTTCATGACAAACAATGATGACAATGATGATGACGGCCCCACGCTGCTTTGAATATCAATTCACGACATCGCTACTGTGAATGTTAAGCCGCAGAGAATATCAGCTTCCTCGTTGTAAATGTATGCCCCATGGTTTAGCTGGTCTTTCCCTCCCTCAGCTCTGTCTTTGACCGCTTGCAAATTAGGGTGTCAAACTGAACCTGGGGTCATCTCTCCCTCTCGATATATAATCAGTGCTGCTACCACGCTATCTGAGACTAGTACCCCGCTCCCTAGAGGGCTCAGTGCTGATGCCTCTGTAGAAGTCTGCAGACAGTTAAAATATCTGCATTGTTTTCAGTGTTAGATGTTTTCTTTCTTCACCAGTTGGAGTCTAATATTGCCAATTTTATAATCATTATTATATCTAGTTATGTTACAATTATAATACACGTTGTAACAGTATATCATATGAACGCGATCGCATCTCAAAGACAAAGCTATCAGTCTGATTGCCTCAACGACTCTGAGTTTAGCTGAATAGATGAGCTGAATCTGTTAACCACGCCACATCTCATTGCGGACAGTTAGGGGTTTAATGTTTATTGAAGGGAGACACTAGAGGGAGAATATCTGCCAACGCCGACATCTGAGCTCCCAAACGCGTAGACGGCGCGATGACGAAGCCTCAAGCAACGTCCAGGTTCTCAACGTCACTAGAGAAAGGAGAGGCAGGAGCTGTTGAAAGGAAATGCGACTGCCCGTGCGGGGATGAGCGCAGCAGGGACGTGCAGAGGAACACACAATCAGAAGTGGAGCCCCAATCCCAATGCGAGAAGTAAGTCAGCGTTTCACTACCACCAATAGAACCACCATCACCAATACAACCACCACAACCAACACCATAACCACCACCAAAAACACCACTACCAACAACACCAATACCAACAATACTACCAAGAAAACCACCACCATAACCACCACAACGAAATTTACATTATCTGCATAGCTTTAACAAACTGTTGGGGGCAAGAGGCCGAAACGGTACACAAGGGGTGTGTGGCCAGCGCCACGCTCGGCCGTCTTTGTCTCCCTAGTGGCGATGTTTACAAAAATGTACTAATTTAAGGTTGATTCGCCCTAGGGAAGGCCTAGGACCGGTACAGATAATCGTCAGTGGTGTTGGCCGTGAGCGGAAATCGAACTCGGGTCACCGGGGTCGTTTGCTCCATCTCCCAGACGGACGATTCGTCCGTGAGGATTTTTTTGACCGTCGGTCACCATCAAGGATTCGCGATGGTGCACTCCCCAAACCCGCGCACCACTCATGCACGCTTCGACGTGTCAGAGAGCGACGCAGGGTAACTCGCGCTGTGAAATGTTCGACTTGAACTCGTGCGTGCGTTCTCTGATCCGTGTGTTAGGTGTCTTTTTTTTGTCTCTCGATGCAATTCCAACCGCGCATTGGTTTCCATCACTCTGGGCTCGGTGACGGAATACGTCAAATTCCCTTTTGGCATGGGCGAGCATCGGTCACAAAGTGGCATCTTCCCCAGCCAACGTTGACCAGAATGGTCACGCATGGTCTTCCTCTCCATGCCTCTTAGTGCAATGCCCAGCGTCCACCGATCCAGTCTCCTTTGCGCAATAATCAGAAGGTTGTTTTTTTTCCTCCTCTCCATTTACTTCGTCAACGTCTTCTTCCTCGTGGCAACGAATATTGTCGATTAAAGCTCTGAAGTTATTCGACTGAATCTAGCACGTGTGGACCTTTACGACCACTTATCGTCATTCGTAATAGATTTTCGGGTCAGATCGCATGTGTAAGATGTCGTGTCACAAAGCCTCCTCCATCCAACGCAACACATTAATAAAGTTGTTACGTGAACAAAAGTTCAAATGCATTACTGCAGCTTCAACAGCAGCTAATGTCGGAGAGCAATGTCGCAACACAACATTCACTATGACTCGACCGAACGTCTGTGTCCACCGTAGATCCTGGGACAGGTTCAACATTCGCCCAGATATCGATGAGGAGGAGTCCTCGACTCGGTGGCTTCGGGTCCTCAGGTTGATCCCCCTGACGCTGCTCTTCCTCGCAGTGTTCGGAACAGCGATGCTCAGCAAGGTGAGGAGGAAGGAGGAGGCATCCTCAACCTCTCTCCCCAGCCTCACCTCACAGCTGCACCATCACCCGATTCGTTTCCCACACCTCCGATTAACACGGTTTTCTACGTACAGTGCAAAATAAGTCCAACATACATACACACATTCCCTCGATAAAAAAAAAAATTACCATGTAAATCCCACTGAGCTATAGACATATTTTTTTCAGAAGTGACCTGGCCAAAAATGATAGCTCAACTTAATTATTTATCACCATCACATTGACATGTAAAGCAGCCAAATACTCTAAACGCGTTTAGCTATCATTTGTGGCCAAGTGGCTTCTAAAAAAGAGCTACATAGCTAAGTGGGCCTTACCTGGTAAAAAAATAATTGTTTAGTTGAGTAGTTAGTTAGTCCAGACACGCGTCCCTCATTGTCAATGCCTTTGAGCCGAGTTCTCTCGCTCCGAATTGAACTTCGAAGCGAGCTGAGACTGTCAACTCGCTCCACTGGTCAACGCCGTTCACTCGTAGTCGAAAAGATAATGGGAGGCCTTAATCCAACAGTGGATTGACCATGGCTGCTGATGACCATGATGGCATCCACATTGTGATTAATAATTTCGTTTTGGGTTAAATCGCGTGAGCAAAATGTTGTGTCGTGCACCCTCCTTCACATGACACAGCCAATGAATGAAGTTGCCACTAAGCAAACGTGCAGCCAATCAATGTGTATTACCACTTCAGCAGCAGCAGGAGCGTTAATCTATTGATTGACATTGAGCACCACCGGTGTTGTCGTTGTTGCTGGAGGGCAATCCACACGCGTTTACCAACTGGGTACGAATGTCTCGCTGGGAGTCACATCCGACATCATCAGGCAGTCGTCAGGAATCTGACGAGGGTTAACGGTACATTTATAGCTCGCAGTGTGCCACACGCTAGATTCGTGTTATAGCGGGGGCGCCGTGTGCGCTAAAGCGAAAAACGTTCCATAAACGAAAAATCCGCGTATGGGTGAAAAATGCGGAGTGTGAACGCCGCACATTCAAAGGGGATACCCTCTATTGATAGGATCCACATAGTGTCGTGACGCTTCCCTCCATCTGGCGTGCGCAATGTGGTGGAACGCAGCTGAGCCTGGTGTACTTGGCCGAGATGAAGAAGGTCGCCAGACAGTCCGGCGAGCTCGGCCAGAACCAGTTCTATACCTGGGTCCTCGCCTTCGTTCTCGTCATCCCCAACATCTTCAGCTCCATCCGCTGCGGCCTCCGGCTCGCCTTCAAGAACTCCGATGTCTCCAATCGGAAGATGATCGCTCTGGTAAGGGTCAGAGAGAGACACACAGAGATGGACAGAGGTTGAAGCAAAGTGCAGTCTTTAATTTTCTCTGTCCACGCCTCCAGCAGAGGGAGCGTGACTCTAAGAGAGTTCCTTCTCATGGGTGTGTTGGCTGTGGGGGCCGACCTCCACCTGAGTGGACAGGGTGCAACGTCCACCCCCTCCACCCCCCCCCTCCTCCTCTTCGGCCGCCTATCGCCGGGCCCCCGCCGATCGGGTGATCGCCCCCCCCCCCCGCGCCAGCGCCCTCTCTGAGGGACATAGATGAACGGCTGGCTTACCACCGTTGAGTTTATCCCCCACACGCCGAACGCTAATCAATAGAAACGGCGGCGGTATACCCCCCCCCCCGCAGGTGGATAAAAGCCTTAATCCGCTGTGCAAACAGAGGCTAATGCTAGCGGAAAAGGAAAAGCGGGGACAGGACTATGGGGCACGCCTCACCGTTAACGCTATTTCTACTGTGTAAACGTGCTGCGTAAAGCGCGCATGCGCCTCACGCCGGGTACACCGTCTCTCCACGCAGACGCGCCACACACAGAAATCACAGGCGCTACGCTGAGGTTCTGCCCACACACACAGAAATCACACTTCACCAATATTCTTTACTAGAGTTTATTTATTGCGCCAATACGCATTATCCGGAGGAAGAATATTTCGCGAGGAGAGCCTAGCGTAACTCTGCCTAGGAACACAGCTACTCAAACGTCCTAACACGGATCTTGAAACTGGACTCGCGGCGTCCCACGGATGCTGAGAGAGTCGGAGGGAGAAGGACGAGAGAAGACTTGCCCAATCACTGTCTCACATCAGCACTCGCTGGCATCACACGGATGCTGTAAGCGGCTTGAAGAGGCAGGACGGCAGACAGGGAGTGGGTCTTGACGGCCCGGAGGTTGTAGACAACTGACCCAATCGTCCCGGGGCTCCCACCTTGATACTCTCGCTGTCGCTCCACCCACCAATTATCCTCCCGTGCCCAGTCGTCCTAGCTTTCGGTCTTGCTCTTTTTTTCTAGTCTTCGGATCTGCTCTCTATGCCTCCCACCCATTGTTCTCCCGTGCCCAGTAGTTCGTGCCTTCAGTTTTTTTTACACTCTTTTCGCTCCTTACCCATTGTTCCTTGTTCAGGATGCCTTGCTCAGGGTGCCTTGTGCAGGGTGCCTAATATTCCACGCTCTTTTCGATTTAAAGCTTTCGTGACTGCATGGATTCATATTCTTGGTTCTTTCCGTAAAGTCACGTAGAAGGGAAATAATTAAATAATAAAAATTCTATAAAACATAATAAGATAAGATTTTATCTTATTGTTTTATTTTTATTCTTTTCTAATAATAAAAATTAAATAAAACATAATAAGATAAGATTGTATCTTATTATGTTAGATTTTTTATTATTGTATTATTTCCCTTCTACGTGACTTTACCGAAAGAACCAAGAATATGATTCCACGCTCTGTCCTCCCACCAATGTTGTGTGTAACTCATTGCCGTTGGCCCAGGGAACCTTATCTTTTTGCGCCCATACAATTTTAAGCTAATTTAGGGGCACCGCAATGTAACCTGTCCTGTGGGGGTCGGCCAGTCTCCTGGCATCGGGAAACCGTGGAACTCTCCCCCTAGGGGCCCTTCAGATTAAAACCCAATGTGCTCTTTGCCGAGTTGCTCCGCGGTCGTGGCACCGCATGGCCTACTTTTCTACGCTGCAAGGCCATGTCTCTAGCCCCTGCGTTTATTTGGCACGTTTCACCATTCCAACAATCCTCAATTTCTTTCTGTCTCTCAATGTCCTTGCGTTCGTTTGGCTGTCACCCAGAACTGCCTGCTGGAAGGCTTCATTGGCCTCGGCTCAGCACTTATGGCCATCGTCGTCCTCCCGGCGGATTCGGCGAACCTTCTCAGCAGCATCCTCCTCCTCAACGGTGTCACCCTGGTGCCGAGCATGCTGCAGTTCGCCGGCAGGTGGACGAGACGCAGGAAGCCGCACCGGACGTCTAAGCTCCTCAGCCTGGCCTCCATCTGCTGCTGTCTCGTCGCCTTCGCCCTGTCGGTCGCCAAGGCGGCGTTGGTGGTGCCCGGCGACGGCTCCAAGGAGGTGGGAAGGTTTGCTTATCTGGCGCTGCTGCTGGTGAGCTTGCTGCTCGTGTCCCTGTCATGGTGGGAGAATTTCCTGCCCGCCGGCTGGCTCCAGAGATTCCGCAGCGCCGTCGACGAATCGCGGAACCTCGCCGAGTTCTACGGCTCGCTCGTGCGCACGCTCATCATTGTGGCGGTCGTGCTGCTGGACGTGGGCATCGAGGGCGAGTGGAGGAGCTTCAGCGCAATCAGCGGCATCACGGAACACCGCGAGAGCGTGGCGCTCGCCCTGGCTCTGTTGGGCGTGCAGGCAGGCGCCTCCATCCTCTGCAAGTGGCTCGCGAATGCCGCCTGCAAGATCCGCCAGCAGAGGAGCTGCTTCGCCGCGCCACTGTGCCTCGCCACTCCCGCCGCTCTGGCGATCGTCGTCGCCCTCCACTTCGCGCTCGACGCTTCGGGCGACTCTCGCTACAACTGCCAGTCGGTCCAACGGCAGAACGGCTCCGAGCGGATGATGTCCGCAAACGCCTCATTCTTCTATACCCGCACGGCCGCTGCCGTCTGCTCGTTCGTGGGTGCTGGCGAGGACACCGTGGTGGACGCCGTGGCCACGTTCGGCGCCGGGGCGCTGTGGTTTGCGGCGCTGCTGCTGGCGGCGGCGCCCGCGTTACGCACGGGCGGTGCGACGCGCATGGAGCGCACACGCGAGCTCTTCATACGCCGCACCCCGCAGCCCGCGTGTCTCGTCGCGGGTCTACTGCTCAACCGGCGGCAGCAGCAGGAGGAGGAGGTGGAGGAGGAGGAGATGAGGTCCGTCTGTTGGTGTTGGTGCGACGTGATGTGTGCGCGTGTGTGACTAGGTTTGTGTGTGACTAGGTTTGTGTGTGACACGGTGTGTCTGTGAGTAGGTGTGTTTGTCTGAGCGGTAGTGTAGCGGTTAGCGTGCTGCGCTATGAACCTGGCGACCCGGGTTCGATTCCCGCTCACGCCAACACCAGTGACGATTATCTGAACCGGTCCTGGGCCTTCCCTAGGTCGACTCAGCTGAAATTAGTACCTGGTGCGGTGTGTAAACATCGCCACTGGGGAGACAAAGGGGGTCTGGCGTGGTGCTGGCCACCCACCCCCTCGTGTACCATTCCGGCCTCCATAGGTGCTCGCTAACAGCACTTGCCCCAACAGCCTGCCAAAGGCTATACGGGGGATCTCTTTTGTCTGAATAGATGCGTTTGTTACTCGGTGTGTCTGTATGTGACTAGGTGTCTCTGTGAGTAGGTGTGTGTGTTTGTGTGTAGGTGTCCCTGTGAGTAGGTGTGTGTGTTTGTGTGTGTCTAGGTAGGGAGTGGCAGTGTCGCGGTTAGCGCCCTGTGCTACAAACCCGGCAACCCGAAATCGATTCCTGCTCACGGGCCAACATTAGTGACAATTATCTACACTAGTCATGGGCCTCATCTAGGTCGACTCAGCCTCAAATGAGCACCTGGTGTGGTGTGTAAACATCACCACTGGGGAAACAAAGACGGCCGGGCGTGGTATTGGCTCCTTACCCCCTTGTGCACTGTCCCGGCCTTCAAAGGTGCTCGCTAACAGCACATGCCCCAATAGTCTGATCAGGCTATACGGGGGATCTTTGGTTGTTTGCTTGTTGTATCTATGTGACTGGGTGTCTGTGTGACTAGGTGTCTGTCTGTGTGAATGGCCACAAATCCGCTGAAGTCTCGTTCTGGGCTTCATAGGTACTAGTCACTAACAGCCCTTGCCCCAACAGTCTGTCAAGGCTATATGGGCGATCTTTGTTTTTAGTGTGTGTGGTAGTCTGGTCGATGCATTTTTCTATTTCTCGTGTTTTGGGTGTAGGAGGTAAAGTACGATCAAATAATCCAAGAATGTTTTTTTTTTTAAATGACGACAATTTGTGACGTTTGCCCTTCTATCCTACAGACTAAAATATGTCCACCCCACATTGTCCAATGCATAAAACAGACAACCGCGCTCTGCGATTCCCTCTCTCAATCCGAATACAATGTCATCATGTTCTCGTTGTATCCTGTAGCAGCCAAGAGCAAGAGAGGGTGAAGATCTACCTGTGCGCGACCATGTGGCACGAGACCAAGGAGGAGATGACGAAGATCATCTCGTCCATCCTGAGGTAGTATTTTACCTACCGCCCGTTCCCATCAAGCGGCCGGATCCCAAGGACCAGTGGGGGTCCCTCGTGAATATGCAGATGGGTGTGGACCAATCCATTAATTTTGCTCGCTCACGGCACCGCGCGCTTTCAGATGCGCTTCTGCGGCCATCTGGAACGCTCTTCCCTCCGATATTATTAAGCCACTGGGGCTATGGACGTTTACATTATTTAGATTGACAACTCATTTATTCAGAATTGCTTTTTGTGTTTAGTTTATTGTCTTTCCCTTCCACATCCGATTAGCACGGTTGGGAATGTCGAGAACATTGGCCTGCTAACGTGACAGACAATCAGCTGATCGTATTTAACGTTGGTTCGTTCTTTGTATGTGACCATTGAGCGATGTTTATGGTTTGGTGCAAGCTGTAATCTTCTCTTGATTTAACACGTATAAGCTGCAAATATTATTATGATGCAAATTAATATTGAGAGCCTGGACAGGTGAGTACCTGAACCAGGTGGGAGCGAGAGCCTCAACAAGTTGTTAGCCTGGACAGGTGAGAGCCTGGACAGGTGAGAGTCTCCTTTTTTAATGTGGATAATGGTGCTTAGTTGCTGCTGCGTGTGCAGCAGTGGGAGATAAATATCGAGAGAGAGTTCCAGACGACTGCTGACTGGTGCAGCTACAGAGAAACGCCACTCACCCAGAAGCTGGTCCCAGCTGTGGGTAGAGGTCGTTGTGAGTTGAACTAAGTAGGATGCGGTAGAAGTTTGGTGTGATCAGTGGGATGACAAAGGTGGAGGAAACGTTTCGGCGGGAGATCTTGGTAGAGCGCTCGATTGCAGAGGACAGCGATGCTGTACCGTGACTTTGACTCGATGGGGAGCCAATAGCGGAATAACAATAACCGCCCTTCCCCCTTGCCGCTGCCAGGCTGGACAGGAGTCAGCCGAAGGATCTGAACGTCGGCTCTGGCGGCAGAGGGAAGATGAAAAATAATGGCAAGAAGGAAGAGGAGAAGGAGAAGAAGACGGAGAAGAAGGAGAAAAGGAACGAAAAAAAGGTGAAGAAGGAAGAGGAAAGGAAGCAGAAGGATGGAGAAAAGGAGGAGGAGAAAAATGAGAAAAAGGAGAAGGAGAAGGAGGAAAATGATAAAAAGGAGAAGGAAGAAAAGAAGGGGAAGAAGGAGAAGACGGTGAAGCGGGAACCATACGACTTCTCGGCTCACATCTACTTCGACGACGCCTTCGAGATGAAGGGAGATCACATGGTGGTCAACCAGTTCGTGACCAGCCTCATGGACGTCATCACCGTAGTCTGCCGGTCAGTGTACCGGATGTTATTCTGTGGTCGCGATGAGCTGGGTGGAGGGAGGGAAGGATGGATAGAGGCACGGGCCTTCTAATAACGAAGCAAGGGACAGCACAGGGAAGTTAAGCTCAGCTCGTGGTGTGCGCGAAAACAAGAAAACGATGACAAAGATTGGTGATGGTCACGCAGATGACCGACGTGAGCGTGGATCGCAGGCCTAGCGAGGCCTTCCTTGCGTCACCATCACCATTGTTGAGTGCAGATTCAAAGGTGCACAAACTGAAAATTGGCTGGCAAACAGAAACACTGTGGTGGGCGGTGTGATAGATGAGCGTTCACGCTCGTGTTGAAGTAAGCAGGCAGCCTCATATTTGTATGTACGTCCGTATGTACGTTGGTCTTCTTTCACACCATGCATAGCCAACCTTGCTCTAGAGTGCACGAGTCGCATGACATAATTTTCAAAAAACGGTGCAGCACTGGGGAGATAAAAGCAGGCGGGCATAGTGCTGGCCACCCACCCCCTCGTGTGCCGAGCCGTCCTTCATAGGTGCTACTGGCTAACAGTCCTTGCCCCAACACTCTGTTGAAGGCTATACGGGGGATCATTGTCTTTTGTTCGTGCGTTGGTAAGAATGTAGGCAACGAGACGACTCAGTCCGGGCGACCGAGGCCCTCGACGGGGGTGGAGGAATCGAGCAGCGAAGTGCGTGTGAACAGTAACGATGGTTGTAGAAGTAGTAGCAATAGAAGAGCGATACGAAGGCGACTGACCGCCGGTGAGCCAGCGAGCGACTAGGAGATGATTTTTGAGTGCTGGATCATTGGTCACCCACGATTGCTGCTGCTTTATTCAATTCAAAATCAGAATTTTTATTTATATGCAGGTAGAATTCGATGAGCTGCAAAGCTCTATTTCACAGATGTCCAGCAGGGGCGAGTCAGAACGTTACATCATCAAACAATACAAAAACACGATAGGAGTGCCACGTACAGGACAGGTAAGCATATCACAAAAGACACAAATTTAACTAAACTATTTTTTATTTTACCAGGTAAGACCCACTGAGGTATTTGATTTTTTTCAAGAAGCGTCCTCAAATGATAGCGCAATTAATTGGATTATCACGTGGAAATGTATAGCAGCTAAATAACCTAAATAATCTACATGTTGTCGTGTGCAGCTGTGAGGTAACAACTGTAGACTTCATCCCAGATATGACAGCAGTAGCAGCAGCAACAATGCAACATAGTCATTGGAGCGCGTCTTCTCTGTCGCTTGCGCTGCTGCTGATGTGAAGGTATTTTGAGAAAAACTCGAATAATCCACAAGAGGCGCTGTCAATGGAGCGGATTCAGACGCCATACGGAGCGCGCCTCTCCTACAAACTCCCGCACGGCAACTCGCTGTGCGTGCACCTCAAGGACAAGGAGATGATCCGCCACCGCAAGCGGTGGTCACAGGTATATGTTGCATCCCTGAGCTTCAGATCTTCTGCCCCAAAGCTCATTGGGCCACAAACCCTACAACCGCATCCACACACAGAGCATAGTAGCAACAATAACAGCTGATGTGCTATTACATGACGATGACGATTATGCACAATTGGAAAAGTAAATATCTCCGGTCAGTGTCCGGCGATGAAACGTATGTATGTTTAACTTTTTTCACACCATACCTTAACAACCGTACTAATCGGATGTACAGGGAAGGATAAAACATTTAACACAGAAATCAGTTCTAAAGAGATGAGTTTACAATCTAGATTTAAAAGTGCATAGCTCCTGTGCATTCCTAACGACTCAACGTCTGATTCACAACACAAACGAAGGGAGAGGCATCATCACAGCAGCGATGATTATCCACTCCGCTACTCCTGACGCAATCATCTGGCTCGTCAACCACCTCGATGTAAAGTTACAACTCTCGCTCTACGAGTTGTCACCAGCATCTGCCGTACAGAGGAGATGGCAATTGCTCACGTCTATTGAAGCCATCTGTATGCTACCTCGAGAGTCATCCCCTCATATGAAAATTAAATCACGTGATGATCAATAATGCGTTTCATGTGCGCTGTTGAGTTACACTTGGGCAGCACGCGCGGTCGTGGCCATTGGGTCGAGAATAATAACGGAGTGGCAGCCAAAGAATGGAACTTATCCAGCAGGGTTTTCTGCCGAGGAGATGGAGCGATGGAATCAGTCGGTAATGGAGGTGCTGGGTGGATAACGACTCAGGATCTCGTGAGATATCGCGACGACTTGGGGAGGTCTTAATCCAGTAGTCGATTGATCACGGCTGCTGCTGGTGATGGTGATTGTTGTTATTAAACCCCTTGACGTGTTCTGTACAGGTGATGTACTTGTACTACCTCCTTGGCTGGAAGATCTACCGCAAGATCCACACAGTGAAGAAAGATAAACAAGAGGAATGGGTGGAGGTAAGGGTTTTGTAAACTGCAAAGACAACGATCCCTTATATATCCATTAACAGACTGTTGTGGCAAGTGCTGTTAGCGAGCACCTGTTAAGGGTGGCACGGCACACGAGCGGGTCGTGTGTCAAACACCATGCCCATCAGCCTTTGTCTCCCCAGTGCTAATGCTTACTCATTTAAGGCTAAGCCGGCCTTGGGGAGGCCGCTTTCCACTTCCACTTGCCAGTATAAATGGGTAAGCCCTGCACATTTCTGTGGATGGGCAGTTCGCGTGCGGTGGGGTAGAGTGTGAGTACTCTCCTCTCTCCCCCAAGACGTGGGAGCAGTGTGGAAGTGTAGGCCAAATACACCCTGCTAGTGCGCCGCCGTGGCAAGATGTTAACTACCTCGCTTGGTATGAAGGAGGCACTGAGATCGATCCCGGCCCTGACGCCTGCATATTTGAAGCTTGAGTGTCTCTCTCCCCTTGGTCGTATAGATTTTACCAGGGCCCTCCGGATTTTCCCTCCACATTTAGAATCAACATCACACATGTAGTGTATTTGCTATAAATATCCAAGTGAAAATCCACTTTGTTTAGCTATAATTTTTGATAGCCAGGTCACTTCTGAAAAAGAGCTAATAGCTCTCTCTCTCTCGTGCTCTCTGTCTCCGGATGGTGACCCAGTCATCGCGTGCACTACGCGTGTCTGTGCACGCAGAGTCGGTACATTTAGAAATCTATCTTTGGTTACCTCTCTGGCAGAAATTTGTCACTCAACGCGCCATCATCACGTTGGTATTAAAATTGCAATCGAACTTTATATACATTAAGAAATATCTATATACATACACTTATTACAGTTGTTTAAAATATGAGCAAAATAGGTTTGTGACTGAGAGTTAGTTGTATGTATGTTTAACTTATTTCACACCGTACGTAGCCAACTGTGCTAATCAGAGGTACAGGGGAAGAACAACAAACCAAACACAAAACGCAGTTATAGAGAAATTAGTGTTCAATCTAATTTATGATTTAAAAGTGCATAGCTCCAGTTGCTTCCTAATATCGGAAGGAAGAGCGTTCCAGACGACCGTAGAAGCGCATCTGAAAGCGTCAGATGCAGTGCCCGTCTTTGTTCAATGGCTCACCAAAAGCCACTGCTGTGAGGATGGCTGGAGTTAGTTGTTGTTGTACGCAAGCAAAAAGAGCCGCGTTGTTGCTGTTGAGTTGTCACTGTTAATGAAGTTATTATGGAGTCGAGTGTGCGCACCACTTCGGGGAGATTGTTTCCAGAGGTTGGAGCGCTGCAGATGACAATGATATCTCGACCCGCGTGGTTGTTATTAGGAATCTACTGTAGCTATGCACTTTTAAATAATCTATTTTGAACACTCTTTTATTTTGAAATGCGGATTGTGTTTAGTTTGTTGTCCTTCCCCGACTAACACGGTTGGCTACGTACGCTACGAAAGAAGTTCAACATACATACAATATACATGTCGGGGTAATCTTCACCCACCACTCTGTGGGCTGGTAGCTTCCCTTTATCGTCAATAGGGGGCGGAAGCGCTATCACGCCAGGGCTAATGTCCATGGCCAAAAAAGGGGCCAACAACAAACCCTAGCAAACGGATCCTGGGACACATTCCCCGGGGCCCCGGGAGGGGGGAACCGGGGGATGATGTCACCTTCCAGAAAGTTCTGGAAGGGATGCGTGGCTAGGGCGGAGCAAGCCACAAATCAGTATATAAGCCGGACCTCTCAGAGGTCTGGCTCAGTCATCTGCAAGCTGAAGAACGAAGACCTGGGCTGAAGATAGGACCCTGGACCCCAAGCTCCGTTGTCCTTCTAAGGGTCGGAGCTCAGTGAGGCCAGTGGTCAGGACCCACTGACCGGGTACGGTCGGGTCAGATAGCCTCCCCTAGGGCCCCAGCCGTAGGATGAAGGGGAACGGGGTACCCAGTGATAGGGCCCGTATAGTCCGGAGGCCATACCTCCCATTGGCTACGTACGGTACGAAAGAAGTTCAACATACATACAATATACATACAACATACATACAGCATACATACATACATTGTGTGTTTGGTTGCTGGAGGTTGGAGAAGGAGCATTGGGGTTGACGAGCTAAGTGAGCGGTTGCTTTGCTTCCTCTGTACGAGGTCGCGGCTGTAATGCCAACGCTGTTGCTGATCTGTCTCCGTGCCACTACTCCCCGTTCACCACTACAGAGGAAAAAGCGCAACACCTACGTGCTGGCCTTGGACGGAGACACGGACTTCTACCCCTCAGCGCTCTCCATGCTGGTCGACCGACTCAGGAGGGATCCCACCGTTGGCGCCGCCTGCGGGAGAATTCACCCGACGGGCGTCGGTGCGTAGACAGCTGCCATGTGTGTGGTGCAGGATGTGTGTGTGGTGTACATCCTCGTGGCGCTGGACGGGCAACGTTGTCGTGGACAGTTCCATGGGGGGAGGACCAATTCCGATTGGCCTTTCCCCTCAGGGCATTTGTAGCCACCACAGCGGCTAAATGGGGGCTTTGGACAGGTGCGAAGGGCTGGTAACTCTTGCACCTTCAATAAATTACCACTAAACCACGTCGAAAATATCTAATAACTAAGCTTGTGCTAGAGGCCCCGGTGGGGGGGGGGGGGGGGACAGGCGTCTATCTATTTATGAACACACAATTTAAAATAAACAAATAACAAATACACAATTAAAATAGGGGAATAATTTAAAGAGCTTGTGTCGTTTTTACTTGACCCCACCGATCCCTTTGCTCCCTGCCCTCCCGCTCTCCCACTGTGGCCTCCCGGATTGCTCTTCCCGGCTTGCTTCTCTCCTTCACCTCCTCCCCTCCTCTCGTTTCCCCAGCATGCCCTTCCCTACCCTCTAGCCATCGACTTTTCCTCCAAACCCTCCCTCTACACCCCCCAAATGTCTCCGATCCTCCTCTCCAGTGTCCCCCTGCCTATTCGCTCTCCCTCCTCTTGTACTTCCCTGCCCCTCCTCTTGACCCACCCTTGATCCCCCTTAATCAACAATTACATTTCCTCCCAATCTCGGAATTCAAAGCTCTAACCTAGCTCTCCACGCTTTAAAAAAAAAAAACTTCCTCTCGTGGTGGTTCCAATGCAAAAACCACAGTAGCTTTTTCAACATATATACATACAACATGCATACAACATACAACCCACAAACAACATATATTTATCCAGGAAAATCACACCTGAATTGTAGGACAGCTGCATTGGGTTGTCACTATGAGTTGCGTTAAGCCAATTAACCACGATTGTTTATACACCGACAGGGCCGCTCATCTGGTACCAGAAGTTCGAGTACGCGGTAGGCCACTGGCTGCAGAAGACGGCCGAGCACGTGCTGGGCTGCGTTCTCTGCAGCCCTGGCTGCTTCAGCCTCTTCCGGGCCAAGGCCATCATGGACGACAACGTCCTCAAGACCTACACCACGGTGGCCACCGAGGCCCTGCAGTACATCCAGTACGACCAAGGTAAGTGTCGACGTGTGTTTGGATCTCGCACCTCCGATTAGCACGGTTGGCTACTGCGGTGTGAAAGAAGTTCAACATGTGTACATGTCACGGTGGCGAGATGTTAATTCCCCTGCCTGGTATACAGGAGGTCGTGGGTTCCATCCCGACCCTGACAAGTGTATATTGGATTTTGCGTCTCTCTCTCTGTGGTTGCGTGAAATTTTCTCCGGGTCTTCCAGTTTTTCCCTACGCATTTAGAATCAACATCATACGCTTAGAACATTTGGATTAATTTCCACATGATGAGTCACTTCGATGCACTGGTGGAGCAAGTGGGGGGTGGGGGGTGGAGAGGTGGGGTGGCATGTGCCCCCCCAATGATCTGATCGAAATCCCTAATTCAATCGGATCATTGGGGTTTATTAGTAATGCATCGGCATTTTGCAACCCCCACTGCCACTGTGTAGCATATGATTACGTGCCAGGGAATCTATGAGATGATAGGACAATAGTCTGAGTCCATAATTGGCAATAAGTAACGCAAAGCAGTTATAAGTGACTCACATAATTGTGCGAAGCTGCGTATACAGTGCACGACTTACCTGAAGGCATACATCAATTTCATACGTAGGCTTTCACGACAAATATTCATGATTCACAATTCGTTCATGCTGGGTTAGATTATCGTGTAGGCATAGTGTTAATTTGTTTTAACTATAAGCGTCTACCACCCGACAAAGCCAAGCGAGTAAAGTTGTTCGGTCATGTGGCAACTACGTCAATTGTTTTGGTTTAATGATCAAAACCCGAATATTGAAAGGACAGCAAAATATTGAGAATGTTTACATAAATATGAATATATAATATTTATTTACATTTAACTTTTTTAGAAAAAAAACTATCTGTTCACATTTGCCCAATTGACAACTTGAATTATTCCGATATTATACCTACACGATGATCGGACCCACAATGAACGAATAATGAATCATTAGAATGTTGGCCTCTGCCTTCTGAGTCTGATTTTTATGCACCGCTCCCCTCCCCACCACGCCCTCTGTATGAATGGGTTCCCCACACAGTTGGTCGGGAAGTCGTGTGTGGAGACTCTAAGGTGTGGGTATCCAGATCTCTGTCCAAGACGTCTGGCGAACTTGCAGAAAGGAGGCCAAAAATACCACGAGAGAGGGAATGTTGCCGAGCTCCTCTGCCACCAGTGGAGTGAACAAGCTGGGGAAGAGACGAACCTCCTGCAGCATTCACGATGAATATAACATGCGCACTACGCGAATTTGACGAAATGTGCCATTGAGAACTCAGAGGTGAAAGGTCAAAGTCCCTCATATACCACTCTGAACCAGGTGGGAGCCTGGACAGGTGAGAGCCTGGGCGGGTGAGACCCGAGACAGGTGAGAGCATTGACAGGTGAAAGTCGGCTTCTTGAAGGCAGATGATGGTGCTTGTTGCTGCTGCTCCTGCGTGTGCATCAGTGGGAGATACAAAAAAAAGATACAAAGAGAGAGAATTGCAGACGGCTACTGCCGGTGCAGCTACAGAGAAACGCCACTCGGCCAGGCTGTGGGTACAATGAGCCGGTTACCCTCTCACTCGCGGTCGTCCCCTCTCCCATTTGTGGGTGCAGGTGAGGACCGCTGGCTGTGCACGCTGATGCTGCAGCAGGGCTGGCGCGTCGAGTACTGTGCCGGATCGGATGCCTACACCAACGCCCCGCAGGAATTCAAGGAGTTCTTCAACCAACGGAGGCGCTGGGGCCCCTCCACGTTGGCGAACACCTTCAGCATCCTGGAGAACGGCATCCGCACGGCCAAGAAGAACCCGTCCATCTCTCGGCTCTACATTCTCTATCAGATCATCTACACGGCCACCTCCATCATGGGCCCGGCTACTGTTTGTCTCATGATTGCAGGTGACTTCGAGTTGTCACATGTCCTGGGTTTTTATTTATTTATCCGGGTTCATCCTTTTCATGCAAGGACTGTATCAAAAGAGAGGGTGCCATGGTGGAGAGGTGTTAACTCCCTCGCCTGATATACAGGAGGTCGTGGGTTCTATTCCGACACCTGTATATTGGAATTGGTATTTCTCTCCTCGTGGTCATGTTGATTTTTCTCAGGGTCCTCCGTTTTTTCTCTCCACGTTAAGAATCAACATCACGTGTTTAGACTATTTGGCTGCTATACATTTCAACGTGAAAAGCCACTTTGTTGAGTTATTATGTGTGGCCAAGTTGCATCTGAAAAGAGCTACATAGCTCAGTGGGTTTATCTGGTATAAAAAAAAAAGTTTACTTGAAACACTTCTGCTCACAGTCGTGCATGGCTTCATGTCATCACTCACAGTTGTTCCTGCAACGATATTTTTGATTGCTATATTTTCTGATAACAATCGTCCATCGTTGTGTGTTTAACGCACACAGCCTCAAAGTGATTGCTCGTGTTAATCCTCTCATCATAACGTATGCGCACTGCTTGCATGTTAATAATATTGTGAGTAGTATTGCTTGTGTGCCAGGGTATTCAAACTGCTGCATGTTTCTTTTAGAAAAATATTATTTACACACAGGCTGCACGACTCTGTTAATCTGAGTGCACTCTTTACTTTACTGCTGGTTGAACAGTTGTCGTTGTCAATCGTGGTGGTGATGATGGTTATGATGATGGTGGTGGTGATAAGGATGGAAATGATGGTGATTATGACGGTGATGATGATGCCTATGATGGGGGTGATAATCATGATGGTGGTTGTGGTGATAATGATGATGATGGTAATGATGGTGATGGTGGTGGGGATGATGATGATGATGATGGTATTCAGCTCATGTGGTATTTGTCTCGTGCCGGTGCTCAGGTTGCTTCACCTTCGTTTTCAAAATGGACCAAAACTGGGCACTCCTCATGGCCATCCTTCCACCCGCTCTGTACATCGCCGTCTGCTTCAAGACAAAGCCGGACACGCAGATCAAGGTGGGCGCCCACGCTTCTCCTGCAGCAGCACACGGCACTCAATTCACACAACGTGCTTTCCACAAATGAACCACAATGTACGTGTGTATGTTGAACTTGCAATACCCATCACAACACGTGCCAACGTCCCATAGAGCAGTATGTTGCAATAATCGTGCCTTATCGATACAATGCTACAAGTCACCGTGGTGGTTATGTCACGCCTCAATAGTGGTCGAATGTGTCGTAGAGCCCTGATATGAAAATTACAGGACTTGACTACATTTTACACGCGGTAATCACACGACATATTCTGAGTACGATGTTGAGGCTATTTAGATTAATTGAAAACTGAATCCTGGAGTCTGAAACTGCCACATCTGATCCTCCCACAATTTCATTTCTTGCAAACCACACGTGCACTGCTCGCATGCAATCTTCGAGGTTGCCGAGGCTCTCAATATTTAACTTGGCCTTCATTGCGGTAAAAAATTGTGAGTTATCAGCATATTTATAGATTTAAATGTTACGCGATGAGATGATATCAGCGATCAGAGAGATGTATATTGAAAATTGGAAGGGCCCGAGGATGGACCCCTGTGGTACGCTGACTAGGCACGGCATAGGAGATGACTTTTTGTCACCCAGCTGACAAATTGTAATCCACATCCACCATACAGGTATGACTAAATCTACTCTAGTGCCATACCCGATGCAGCGAACCTTGACCTTATCTGCTCAATGAGTATCTCATGGTCAATGGTGTCGAAGG
Source organism: Entosphenus tridentatus (assembly GCA_014621495.2). Classification (NCBI taxonomy): domain Eukaryota; kingdom Metazoa; phylum Chordata; class Hyperoartia; order Petromyzontiformes; family Petromyzontidae; genus Entosphenus; species Entosphenus tridentatus. Next base: position 2,743,942 of record CM025637.2, read on the forward strand.
TGGGTGAGAGATTGAGGCCAAACAATGCTGCGACGCACCGGTCATCCATGATCTTTTAGAGATCAACACTGACCTCTAGTAGAGTCTTCTCAGGGCTGTGAAATTGTCGGTATGCCGAGTACAACAGGTTGAATTTGCTCATCGCAGTGATGTGGGGAAGTAACCGCTTCAGACGCAGATGCTCTATGATCTTTGAAATCATACTCAGGTTTCAGATCGGGTGGTGCTACCTGCGCCATTTTGCAATGGTCTGGGAAACAGTCCTCGCTGATTTAAATATTTTCCATGTGGACAATCAGCAGCACAGGTACGCCCAAGCATACTTTGAGAATCAATATCGGGATGTAGTCGAGTGACAATGTCTTATTTGAAAGCCGTGCAATGAAAATTGACACCTCTGCTACCGACGATGGTTCCAGGGTCTCGAGTTTTGCATTGGTTTCAGGTTGATCAAACTCAGATGACAGAGCGGGAGAATGCGTTGCCTGCAAGTTAGAAAGTTCCGTTTTAATCATCACTTAATTGGCGAAGAACGTTACAAGTACTGGGAGTCTGACAGTCTTGAAAACAGTTTTCTTCCAAAGATACCCCAGCCTCCCCTGTATCTGTTTCACAGCGATCACCTCCAGTGACAGTAAGTCACTTTGCGCTTTCCCCGATCTCTTAGTGCTTTTTTGGATGGACACGAGTTCATCAACAACAGTGGTAATGTCATTTTCTAATTGAGCTGCAAATTAATCGACCGTTGATGCAGTATTCAGACGTGCCGATGATGAGCGGATCGTGGTCCAGTCCTTTCCAGTCTCTCTGTGATGTCGTTGTGATGGGTAGGCGAATAATCGGTAATGCCACTTTGCACGTCACAAGACTGCGATCCGAATAGCCACGTTTTTGATGAGAACGTTGGTCAACGTTACGACATCTCTAAATGTGAAGATGTAATCCAGTATATTTCCCGAGCGACGTATTGTGCCGCTGACGTGCTGGGTTAAACTGACTGTTGAACATCTCGGCGAAATCACTGTTGATTATACTACAAGAACCAGTCGGTCCGGCACAGTTCATTTCACCACAAATGATGTAGCGATAGCCAAGTGACCCACAATCTACCAGACCAGAAAGCTAGTAAAAAAAATTGACAGCGGTGAAGACGATGGTTGTAGACGACAGCGATTGTAAGCCCCCGCTTGCTGTTCGTTATTGTCATAAGCAGCAGCTTGAATGACATGATTGTTAAAGAGTCACTCAGGTCTTTCACACAGATTTCTTCATGGTGAATCAGTGCGATCCCATCACCATGTGGGCTGCTGGTGCCAGGCTTCCCGCGACACTGCATATCCATTAGGTGCAGCTTCATGCTTAATTACATCGTCATATATCCAGGTATTTGGTAATGACCAATATGTCGAGTCTACAATCCTTGATCAGATCCTGGTTCAGCACCGTCTTGTTAACTATGAAGCGTGCGTTGATCAATCTAGCTGCGGTGTTCTGACCACACCTGGACGCATGTTCATTCACTTGCTTTCACTTCTTTCAATGAGCTCCCAAACCTCTTGGGTCTTCCTTCCCTTGACCAATGAGCTATCATTATTTTGTTGTTGTTTTTAAAGTGCAGTGCCTTCAGAACATTGTGGAAAAGTGTGGAATACATACAAAGTAACTCCCTATAAGTGGTGGTGGTTGGACACAGAGGACGATGGTGACACTGATGACTAATATCTCCTCCATCGTCCTGCAGCGGCGCTGCGATGGCGAGATGTTAACTCCCTCGCCTGATATACAGGAGGTCATGGGTTTGATCCCGACCCTAACGCATGTTGTATATTTGGAGTCTGTGTGTTCCCTTTCTTTTCCCTGCACGTTTAATCTGCGTTTAGAGTTTTTGGCTGCTGCTATACATTTCCACGTGATAAGCCACTTCGTTGAGCTATCATTTGGGCCAGGTGGCTTCTGAAAAGAGCTGTATACCTCAGTGGACCTTACGCTGGTAAAGTAAATACATTTTATTTTTTGTTTAAGGTGGCCATGGTGCTCACCGTGGTCTACATGTTCCTCATGACGGGCACGCTGCTCGCTATGGTCGGCGACATTGTCACGAACGGCTTCTACACACCCAGCGGCATCTTCTTAATCACGCTCATGGGCATACACATCATAGCCGCGGCACTGCACCCTCGTGAGTTCTCCTGCATCGTGCACGGATTCTTGTACCTCATCTGCATCCCCACGGGATACCTGCTACTGCTCATCTACTCGCTGGTGAACATGTACAACGTGTCATGGGGCACGCGTGAGACCAAGGCACCTTCTGAGCCCACCCCAAAAGAGGTGAGTTACTTTGCTTGTTATCGTTATTCTTGTTGTTGTTGTTGTTGTTTTTGTGTCCAACGCTATTTGGAGTGTTGCTCCATTCTCCTCTATTGCTCTGTCCCGCACCTCCGATGAGCACGATTATCTACGTACACTGCGAAAGAAGTGTAACATGTCCCCCACCCCTCCCAAGAGAAAGATCCCCCGTGTAGCCTTGAACCGACTGTTGGGGCAAGTGCTGTTAGCGAGAAGCACCTGTGAAGGCTGGAATGGCACACACGGAGGTGGGTGGCCAGCACCACGCCGGCCGCCTTTGTCTCCCTTGTGTAGATGTTAACTAACCACCGCATTAGGTACTCATTTTTGAGGCTGAGTCAATCTAGGGGAGGCCAAGGACTGGTCCAGATGTATGTTGTGGGTGTCGAGGAGGAAGTCGTACCGTGGCTCATCAGGAGAATGCAGTACGACTATTGTGGACGCTGTCTGTTCCATCTGTATTGGACGGAATGTTTCTCCCTCGCATTTTTGGGTTTTCACCATGGTGCTCTGGTTTCTTCTTACTAGTAGACACAATGATTGCCCAATAAAACCTTCATACATGGAGGACCGCAGAGGTCGGACAGTTATTGCCGCTGGTTCACCGATCAGCTGCAGCTACCTTCCAGTTTGTTTGCAACTCCTGCTGGATTGATATCGTTGAAGGACCCTACCAACACAATGCCCCCCCCCCCCCCCCAGCAGAAGAAGGCACGCAAGCATCGTTGCAATGGTGCGAAATGCTGTGTGCTGCCACTCGATTGGGACTGCTTCCAGTGGAGGATCAGCGTTTATCCGAAGGAATACGCGGCGATGAGTCAGGAGGATGACATTTCAAGGTACCACCACCTCAATCAGCTCCTGTAGCCATGCTTTTTACTTTGATTCTTACCTCTCGTGTATCGATAGTTTAATGTTTGTGCCATGTTATTGAGGGGGTGTGTTATCTTGGTGTGGTTTGGGACTGTTGTTGTTTTGCTGCCTTGCCCCAAGCTTGCATGTAGTATTGATGTACTTATACAATTTGCACTCCTCTACATTATATTATTTTTTTAATCGTAATTTGCTTACCTTCCTATACTTGGCACTCATTTCGTTTTTTATCCTCTTTTTTGTTGCTGTAACTTTCTGACCCCATGCCCCTACTGGACATCTGTGAAAAAATATTAATTACTCGTCGGATTCCTCCTGCAGTATAAATACTTATTCTGATTATTGATTGGCTATGTCGGGTGGAGGAGGGTTCACAACACAACATTGTTCTCAAAAGTAAATGATGAGTCTTGTCTCAACGTATAGAATGTGATTCTGGTTGTGCTCGTATCTGAGGCGTCGTGGTGGTGAGATGTTAACTACCTCGCCTGGTATACAGGAGGTCGTGGCTTCAATCCCAACCCTGACGATGCCTGTTGCCTATGTGGAGTCTCCGTCTATTCCTTTCTCTCCTTATTTAGAATCATCATGCGATTAGAGTATTTGGCTGCTGGAATGTTCCACGTGATAAGCCACTTAATTGAGTTATAATTTGTGATAGCAAGGTTGATTCTGAAAAAATTAACCCGTAAAAACAAAGTTTTTCACTATAAATCCTTTATATGCGTGGCGGCTAGAGTCCTTTCGTCCTCTGGCTTGAGATGGCTGCCACCTATGGGTCAGATGATTGCCTGCCACCATTAAGCAATTGGTAATTAAACATAAAAAAAAATTGCCTAAAAAGTGTAACATTTTGGAAAAACATTTTCACGAAAATAAATTGTCACGCACAACGAGTCTGTGTGCAAAATGTCAGCTCGTTTGGATCACGGGAAGTGGGTTAAAAAACGACCGAAAGATTTGCACGGTCGTAAGCGCGCAAGCAAGCAAGCAAGTGAACTTAATATAAAGTATTTAAAAACAACTGTAGAGCTCAAAAATGGTTTAGTTTAACAGTTTGTCATCATCCCTCCCAGCCGAGTGGAGTCGTGCGCGGTGGAACTCGAAGGAGAGACGACGCTACTTCCACTCGAGGCGAGACAACAGGACACCACGAGCACTCAGATGGAGCATCTAGAAGGAAAAGAGAGCGAAAGTCGACCTCCAGATGAATCAGACACGGACCTCGCCCTCCATGCCAAAGGTAATATTTTCATGAAACAAAGGCAAAGTCTTTGCTTGTCAGTTAAACGAGACCTTGCATTTTAATTGTGCGATGCGGTGACGAGATCAGCAATGTATCATTTGTGGCAAGCACTCTGTGTGTAATGAGTGCATGTCGCTGCTGCTGCAGTAGAAGCGTAGGTGACTGTATTCTCTCCCCCTGTTCTGCATGGGCATCTTCCGGATTCTCAAGTTTCCTCCCATGTGTAATTAGTATTGACCAAAATATAACAATCCTGAAAAAAAAATACCTGCAAATCACTTAATTGGGACCACACTCAGCAGCAACATTACCCCTCTACTACGGTAACTTGTTAAGATCCTCATGAAGACAGTGCCTCAGCCAGGCTTTCTTGCAGGCTACACCAGCCTAACGATAATAATAATCAACAACGTGTAATCATCGTTGATATCAATGCAGCTCTCTCCACTGGGAGCGCACCGCACATCGCTGTCCTCCTTTGTTCCTTGCAGGGCTCCACGACCACGTGTGGCAGCACCACCACAAGATGGAGGTCATGTTTGAGAACGTCCTGCCTCAGGGTTACACTATCACGCCGAGGTGCTCCCTCGATCCGGTGGGTCCTTGTGTCTTTGTGTTTTTATGGTTGTGTCTTTGTGTCTGTGTCTGTGCGTCTGTGTGTGTCACTCTCTGCACGTGTGCTATGTATACATTGTGGGGTGCAGTGGTGCAGTGGTTAACGTACTGCACTTAGAATGTGGTGACCCGAGTTCAATTCCCACTAACGGCCACCAATACCAGTGACGATCATCGGAACCAGCCCTAGGCATCCCCTAGGTCGACTCAGGCTCAAATGAGTACCTGATGCTGTGTATAAATATCTCAACTGGGGAGACAAATGTGGTCGGGCGTGATAATCGCCACTCACCTCCTCGTGCGCTGTGTTGGCATTCAGAGGTGGTCGCTTCAAGCACTTTTTCCAACAGTCTGTTAAGGCTACACGGGGATCTTTGTCTTTATTGTGTATAAGTGCCCAGAAGATAAGGACAAACATTGATATAGACGGTAGTCAGGCTACTGCACTGCAGTGGTTATGGAGGAAAGGTAATCGTCAGATCTCAGCTTAGAAAGTACAGCAGAAGGTGTTATTGGAATAGATGGTAGCAATGCCAGCGTGTGTTGTGTTCCGGGTTGTGTGTTTAATAGCCCTAAACATGCACTTTGTATGCTTGCTTTACTTTGATAAAGAAAATATCTCGTAAAACAAAGCCTGACAGCTAATTGGGCCTTTCCCGTTGAAATACATTTATCAAAATAATATCGAGATGTTTACGCTTTAAATTTTATGTTGGGGTTGTTGTACTAAGCAATGCAATGGATTTAGAAGTCATCATCTTAACCCCCCCCCCAACGTGCTCTGGCTCTTAATTGTTCAACGCATTGCCCAGTTGTCCAAATTTCGCTGACCAGTCACTTGGCTGAGTGACGTTTTTTGTGACGATTAAACAAGTGGCGCGGTCCTTCTAATTTGTGGCTTTGAGACAGTTTGAAAAAAGGGACCTTAGCACTAGTTCTGTGATATCCGCTTCCGTTGGGCCATTCTTGATCGTATTGGGCTTCACTGCATTGCTCTGCGAGAGATCCACTTGCAGTTTTTATCTCATGCCAGGACACTGATAGCGCATTCCGGATAACAATTCTGGGCAAAGGGGAGGAAGTGATGTTAATATTCTGGAGGTGGTGGTGGCTACGCTGCTGCTAGACGTGGTTGGTGGATCACACACTGAGATGATGTGAAGCTCCCTTCCCGTGGGCGTCAGAAAAGAGCCGTACCCTGGCTCGCCAGGAGAGGGCGGTACAGCAAATGTAGACTCCACTGTTCCGTCTCTATGGGATGGAGTGCTGCCTCCTCACATGCGTGTGTTTTCTCCAGTTGCTCCGATTTCCTGCCACATGTGAACCCCCATTAATTGGCCGAGAACACGTTTATATACAGAGGACTGCATCATGTGGGCAGTTGTTGGAAGCACTATCACATGGTGTGCATGGCTGCGGCCTTCCCATCTATCTGTGATTCCTCCTCGGTTTATTGAGTCGGTCCCTATATCTCTCTTCGACAGCGAGCAAATAACTGTGCAGTGGTGGGGAATTACATCTTAATTTTAATATTATTCATCGGAATAAGTTGTTGTTATTTGGACAATCGCACAAAGTGAACCTTCTGTCCCGTGATCGGGAATGGATAGGAGGAAGACGAGTTCTGGAAGAGCATGATCAGTGACTATCTCAAGCCTCTGGAGGAAGACAACGCTCACAAGAAACGTGTGAATCAAGAACTATTCGATATAAGAAACAAGGTACTGTCGACGCATCATCGCGAGTACCGGAGATGCTTAAATAACAGAAGAATTGCGTTCCACCGACAACGCGTGGTGCAAACACCAGGCATTAAGCGAGTACTTACCATACTTGGTATGTTCTAGAAGAAGATTAATAGGACATTGTATTATGTATGACTTATTATTTATACTAATTGATTGCAAATTATTTTAATCATTATTCTAAAATGTATAAACCATGAAACAATAACAACACAAGTTACAATTTGGTGTTGGGCATGGACAGTACGGGAGAGAATTTAACTCACAAATGGGGGGTCCCTAAACAGCCTCGGGTCACCCCCCCCCCCCCAGGCCAATGCAATGTAAAGCAAGCCAGGGCTGTCTGTCCCAACGTGCAGGGCACGTTCGTCTACTTCATGATCAATGCGCTGTGGCTGGTGGCGACCCTGGCGCTGCAGTTCGTGGGAGCTGGCCTCTACATCGAGATCCCGAGCATAAAAGACAAAGGGAAGTTAATCCACGTGCCGCCCCTCGCCTTCATGTTCCTCATCACCTCTGCCAGCATGCTCATCGTCCAGTTCCTGGCCATGCTGTACCACAGGTGAGGGGGTGGGGGGTAAACCCACGCGTGGCCATATGAGGTGTGTGTGCGTGTCGACTCAGTGAACAACAACAGTGACAATTATCTGAACTGGTCCTGGACCTCCCCCTCATGTGCCGTGCTGACCTTCATAGGTGCTACTCGCTGACAGGACTTGCCCAAACAGAATCTTAAGGCTATACTGGGGATCCTTATCTTTGCCTTTGTGTGAGTGTGGGCAGTGTGCTTATGACCAGCTTCTGTTCGGCAGCCGGGGTCTCACTCCGAATCACTCGAGCAGCATTATCTTTTCATTTGGCTGTGTAACACTGTCTAAAAGCTACTTGGTCTGTGACTCGAAGCTCCAGGTTTTCTCGGAAACAGTGATGCCCTCCCTTCTCTATGCTTTTGAGAATGATGTGGAGGCCTCTAAAGGAACATCTTTGCCAGTTAGAAACATTCAGGCTGACCCTGCCTACAAAACCATCCCGAGTTTAACCAGACTGGATTGTGTGACGAGCTCGCATATCCTTGAAAGATCTGGACACATTCCCATCGGTGGACTCCTCTGGCTAGCGCGGCTGTGTTGGCTGAATCAAGTTGCTCCTATGCCCAGCCACCACATGGTAAAGTGGCTTCTATTTGGATACATAGAGGGGGCTAAACGGGCACGACATAGACTGGAGAAGAGATGGACTGATGGGGTATGGGAGGATGTGGAGCTGTGTGGACTTGCCAACGACTGGAACCAGTGGTGTCAAGATCGGCCTCTATGGAGAAGGCTAGTGAAGGACGCTTCTGGGCAGTTGGAGGCAGTCACCCTCCAGCAACAACGGAGGGCAGATGAGCAATGCTCACAACAACAGGTGGAACACCGGGCGGATAAAATTCAACAAGTTGGCACAGTAGGGGGCACAGCTGGTGCATCTGACAGTCATCTCAGTCAGTTAACCATTGGCCCCGTGGTCTGTCGCGTGACCTTCTGCCGTCTCGCCACCATGGCGCCCCCGTGCGCCCTCCCCCCCCCCAACATCCACTCCGTGTCCCCACCCCCTCCACCCCCATGCAGGTTGTTCACGCTTCTGCACGTGCTCTCCTACGGGGACCCGTCGTCATCGTCGTCATCGTCGTCGCGGCAGCAATCGAGGAGTGGTGCTGTGGGCCAAGACAACGAAGCATTCGTCAATAACGGAGACAATGATGATGATCTCAGCAGTGCCGCCTCAGAGAGATCGTCTAACAGATCCCTGGACCTCGACTCGCATGCCGTACATGGACCCACACACGTCGTGGTTGATCAATGATGGTGCGGTCGGTAAAGGTGCAGCCTTGCAAGTTGCTTCCCTTGTTTCCACCCCCGGATGATGGGCCTCTTGCTACATGGAACTCGAGAGAGAGCCCCTCTCGAGTGGTGTCTTTGGCTTACTCTTCCACGCTGGGCACAGACGTCTTGAAAGACGTGAGAGTTGCCCATGCTTTACATCACCACCGCACGCGACCTGCCGATCGACCAACTGTGCTGTGTCCATTTACCTGACTGAGTGGACAGAGGTGGCGGGATTTAAGAAGTTTGCAGCAACATGGGACCTTTCAGTGTCGCTTCAACTTCAGCGGCACCACAAGTGTATTGCCGTGTTAATTGCAACATAGCAGCCTTTCATTACAATGGAATTTAGTCAAAAGAGCTGCTGCTCAACAATGGTGGACATCTCTCGTAACATCATGGGCTGAAGTAAATGTAGGTGCTTTGAAGCTGCTGCTGGTGACAGACTGGGAGTGAAGATGCACGCGCAGCTGGGAGAAGGGAATTCAGGTTTTGAGAATGAGCGACCTCCCAGCTGAGCGGAGATTGACCGGAGGCTTCAGCATGAAGACTTTGCTGCTGGAGCAGAGAGAGTGCAGATGGAAGGGGAGAGGCGGGTAAATAATGGTCAAGTCCCTAGAAGAGTGTGAAGAGTATCAGTGGGACCTTGAGGTTGACTTGGGATAGGGTGGGGAGCCAGTTGAGGGATTAGTGATGTGGGCTCGTTTACGCGTGAGGTGGAGATGTCTTAGGAGGCATCAGCGATCATTGCCAGCGACGACTATTCTATTTTCAATGTATAAAAGCATGAGTGGTATTCTCCAATAGAAATTGATATCCGATATATAATGCATGTGATGATTTATTTGCTCACAATTATGTTTCCAGTTCGACAAAGGTTTGATTCTCATCAAATAGAGACGGCGCTTCTATGTAGCAGTAGTCAGATGAAGGAAATGTCATGTTCTTGTATGTATGTATGTTGAACTTATTTTGCACTGCACTTAGCCAACCATGCTAATTGGGGATGTAAACATCACGCACACCTAGATTGGTCCGTTAACCATAGCAGTTAATGCAATCACATTTGTATGCCTGATTTATTTAGATGGTGAGCAACCAACATGGGCAATCTTGTTTCTAGAAAGATTTCTCTACCAGACAACACTAAACAAGACCCCCTGTATAGCTTTAATAGACTTATCGGGCTGTTAGTGAGCACCTATAACGGCCGGCATGACACACGAGGAGGTGGGTGGCCAGCACCAAGTCAAACCGCCTTACTGCACTAGGTACTCATTTGAGGCTGATTCGACTTAGGAGAGGCCCAGAACCGGTTCAGATAATTAATTAATCGCTACTGTTGTTGGTGGCGATGAGTGGGAATCAAACTCGGGTCGCCAAGTTCTTAGCGCAAAAGACAATGAATGGCACATACTATTTTGAAAACTTGTGCAGGACTATGAAGATGCATTTTATTACATTTAATTGTTGGCCATATATATCTATATACCTAAGTATATTTTTGGTATTCATAATGTTATTTCATTACAGAGATGTAGAGTTACATTGAGACTGTATGGATACATAAAACAAGATACAGAGAAGAAGCAGTCAGGCAAAGGGACATTCATTCAACAATGCCATTCATTCAGAGCACCACTTTCAGATGGTTTCCCCAAAATATTGGATTAGAGAAGTGAATGCATGATTGTAATGCCCAGGCAATGAGTATCTGCTAATTGCCACCAAGAACATGTTATCTCCCTTGCCCGGTACACAGGAGGTCATGGGTTTAATTGTTGGACCCTAGCGATGCCTGCTGTTGTACATTTGGAGTCTGCGTGTTTTCTCTCCCTGTGGTGGTCGGAGCTTGGGTTTTTCTCCGTGTTCCTTGGTTCAGATGATTTGGCTGCTGCTATAAATGTCCACGTGTGGTGATATCAGTGCGGTCATGAGCTATGGCTAGGTCACCTAAGAATACGAGCACATAGTGCAGTGGACTTTAAATGGTAACTGGTAAATAAACAGTTGATTCCCTTGCAGGTTTGGATCGTTAAGCCAAAAGCTTAGCGATCCAAACCTTTGAGGTCCACACTTCAATGGGCGCTTGTAACGCTTACGCACACGCCAAGCTCTCTGTGTCTCTCTGATGGATGCGTTGTCGGGCTCTTCCCGTGGCACAGAAGACATTCGTAGTGAGCGGCTAAACGTGCACTCCTCCCCCATTCCCCCCCCCTACTGGAATGTAGGTTACACTCCACTGCTTAATAATAAATCCTGATAGGCTCTTTTTAATTTTCGTCGCAATTTATAGCTTTTGTTTAACGTGACCAGATAATGTTTTAGTTTATGGCAATGAGAATAGGGCTCGTTTGTCGTAGAACACATTTGCACAATGCTATTTAAGTATATTATAATGAACGTGCTAACACGGCACATACTGATTATATACATATTCTGGGTTCTTTCGGTAAAGTCACGTAGATAGAAAATACAAATACAATTTAATTAAAATAAATTAAAATGTAAAAATTAAAGCAAAAAAACACAACATTTTGATCGCAACACAAGTGGTCTTCATCAGGCGGAGAGAAAAGAAGGGGCAAGCCTCTAAATGTAACTGCTTCTAATGGCTTTCAAAGTGAGCAAAGCTGTGCGGCGTCAACAGCATGGGCAGGGCAGCCAGTGCTAATGTGGGAGTAAAGCGCTTGGAGTAAAGTGAGTGTGTTAGATAATGGGGGAGGGAGGGGGTAGAGATGGGGGGAGAGATATAAACAAAGTGTGTATATATTAGAGGCCGACCGAAACTTAATTTTTGGTTTCGGCCGAAACAGAAAACCAGACCGAAAGTTAAATATTGACTTTCGGCCGAAACCGAAGCCGAAACCGAAAGTTTACCTACATTTTCGACCGAGACCGAAACAGAAAGGTATATAATCGAAGTTACCGAATACTAGATTTATCAAATATGTCATGATGCAATGCTACTTTAATTCAAAATAAATCTAGAACTAATCATTCAGAGCCTGCAGTAAGAGTCGCTAAATATCAAATCTTTAGGTGTTACTTAGTAATTATATCCAAACAAACGAATGTTGTAGTTAAGAAATACCAGTTTTTTCCGCATTCTCGCCCAGCAGGTTGCTGCGTCTTGCTTTGATCAGAATCGACTTTAGTGAAGTAATCCCACACGGCATGTTTCGACATTCTTCACGGTGATTAACTGCTCCGTTTATTAACTTGAATTTTCTACTTCACTCAGATTCGTAATTTCGTTATCACTAATTCGCTATGGAACTATTAACTAACTGAATATCAATATTGTCAGACTTCGAATCTTGGTATCAACACGCGTGTACACTTAAGCGAAGACAACACACAAGCCAAGGCGGGCAGGCGGCTGGGAACAGACAACAGAGGTACGTTGTTGTCATCCCGCCAAAGAGACTCCACCCGCGGATGCAGATGCAGGCTGCCATCTGTTGACATTAGCAGACTATCGTTGCGGCTGTAACCTTGCTCCCAAGCTGCTGCTGTTGACGTGTGTGTTTGCAGCCTATCACATAGGATTGCCTAGCGCCGACTGACCGGCCGATAGGCAGAAATAGGCGTAGAACTAGCGCTATATTCTAAAAATAGATCTTCGGTTGACGACCGAAAGTCAATATCATTTTCGGCCGAAACCAGACCGAAAGTAAAAAATTGACTTTCGGCCGAAACCGAAAGTAAACCGACAGTTAAAAATTTATTTTCGGCTCCGAAACCGAATTTCGGTCGGCCTCTAGTATATATATACACTTTATTGCCTGTTTTTGTATTATTTTGCACTAATAAAGTTTACTGAACCTCTGTTGTGCCGTTATCAGTCATGTGTTCTCGACTGCTTGCATAGAGATAATGGCACAGCCCTTCAATGAATCACCCCTCTGGGCGATTGAAACAGCCTGCAACCTACAGATTGCGCAACAGCGCCCCACACGACTTACAGCCGCGTTTTGAACTCTTCCGTTGGTGTAATTTGCATTATTACCTGTAGCCACCCACCGCCAAATTTACATATCGCTTGATTTACAGTTTAGTGCACTAATCAATACCCCCAACCACTTTAGCATTGCCACATCCAAATACGTAAATAATTGCGTATGCATCACCCACTTGAAATAATGCCATATTGCATAGTTGTCGAGATTTATGGAGGTGGACGGGTTAATCCGAAAACAACGCTGGGCTTTCACCAGTGAGAAACTGGGTTCAGCTACCGAAACTACCTTTTATTTTACCAGGTAAAACAATGTCGTGGAAGGAACAACTGCGAGTGACGACATGAGGCCATGCACGACTGTGAGCAGAAGTCTTCCAAGTCAACTATTTTGTTCATTAAATAAAAGCAAGTATTATTATACCACATAAGGCCCACTAAGCTATATATATTTTTACATAAACGACCTGGCCACAAATAATAGCTCGAGGAATTAGATTATCACGTGTACATTTATAGCAGCAGACAAATTCTCTGAATGCACGTTGATTCTAAATGTGGAGGGGAAAACCGAAGGACCTGAAGAAAATCCACAATGGAAGCCCACGGCGGTATACAAGGGACAAAAGGAGAGCAATGGGTGGGGTAAAGCGGCTGTCAGTAAGGGAGGTGATGGAATGGATGGAGAGACAGGGGCTGGGAATTGAGCAAATGTTGCTGTGGTAGGGAAGGAGGAATACGGTGGAATGTAATGGTGAGTGAGGGTGACAGATGGGTGCAACGTGGATGAGAGGCAGTGGGGTATGGGGCACATACGTGAAGTGGTAATAATTGGGATGGATGACAACAGGTAAAGGGTGGTAGGGACAGAGGTCTGGTGGCGAGATAGTTGAGCTGATTGAGAAGCACAGCGGAGGGCTGGGGAAGATATGTTTAGGTGCACATAGAAAGCAAGACGTGGGAGCCAGGTCATGAATTAGGGTCATTGGAGGGAAAAGACCCGGGGACTGGGAGTGGGTTAGGGATACTTGGAGGCGAACTCCAAATATACAACAAGCGTCAGGGTCGGGATCGAACCCTGCATAGCAGGCGAGCTAGTTAACATCTCCTAGCCACCTGCCTGTGACTGACAGGGCTCTCCCGGTGTAGCCAGCTGAAGGCCTCACCCCGGTCACCAACGACTTACAGACGGGTTGCTAAAAAACCAAAGCAATTGGAATTGGTTCCCACGTGACCACTTGATTTGATTTGCTCTGACAGATGGTGGAGATTATAGTTTTATACCCACTGGCGGAGCCAGTGGGGGTGGGTGGCACGTGCCCCCCCAATGATTCGATCGAAATCCCTCATTTCGATCGGATCATTGGGTTTATTAGTAACAAATCGGCATTTTGCGACCCCCACTGCCACTGTGTAGCATATTATTACGTGCCAGGGAATCTATGAATTGATAGGACAATAGTCTGAGTCTATAATTGGCTGTTATAAGTGACTCACGGAATTGTGCACAGTTGCGTATACAGTACACGACTTCCCTGAAGGCAAACACCTTCAGCGAGCGCGATGTTGATCACACACGGTTCGAATTCGACCCTCGATCGATGGTTGTGTCATCGCCACACACGCGTCGAATAAAAAGCAAGGGACAAGTCCTTACTAACAACTCCTATGATTTTTCATTGCTGGAGGGGTTGCCCTCCCTACCTGAAAATCCTGGTTTCGCCATTGTTTATACCCACACCATCTAACCGAAAGTATACATATAGTCCTCGACTTACGAACTCCCGACTTACGAACGCCCGATTCCATGAAATTTGAAAAAATATTTACTTAAAATGCAAACGGGACTCAGGAACGTACTAGGATCATAACCCGAGGACTGATAACTAATAGATTTTTTTCTGAATAGGTTAGTGGACATATACAGTTACTAATAGTTGTTAACATGGGCATAGTACATTCGTGTGATGCAGGTGTGGGATGTGGTCATAGCTGGGATCTTATCTTGATTTATTTTTATAGAGCGCCTTCGCTCAAGGCACTCTTTACAAAGTTTATTAAAAGCTATAACAAACACTGAGTGATTTAGATGGCAAGGGCAGTGCAAGGGCCGAGGAATGACGCCACCATGTTTCGCTCCATTTAATGAGTCATGCACATACTCCTGCCTTTCTTTCATGAGTTCCTCAGTCTTGTACCCGCGTATCCCACTCTGTTGCACTGCAGTTCTGTGCTCTCCTCCTTCATCGACGTTTTATTATTATTTTTTAACCAGGTAAGACCCGCTGAGCTATGAAGCTCTTTTGTTAGAAGTGACCTGGCCACACGTAATGATAGCTCAACGAAGTGGCTTATTACGTGGAAATTTATAGCAGCAGCCAAATAGTCTAAACGCGTGACGTTGATTCTAAATGTGTAAAGAAAAACCGGAGGACTGGAGAAAAATACACACCAGCACGCATAAATAGAGAGAGAGAGATGCAGGCTCCAAATATAGAGGAGTCACGGTTGGGACCGAACCCACCACTTCCTCTATACCAGGCCAGGGAGATAACATCAGGCGGATCTAAAATAGGCACTGGAGCAGAGAGTAAAAACTGTAAATACAGTACTTGTAAAGACAAAGATCCCCCGTATAGCCTTACCAGACTGTTGGGGCAAGTACTGTTTGCGAGTAGCACCTATGTAGTGTCCTCCTTCATCTCGGCGTGTGTGTGTGTAGTGTGCGGCGCACACACTCAGTCGGAGACGAGGTAGTTGCAGGAGGCACCGTCTCTCTCTTTATTATCCGTTCATACCAACTCCGGCCTCTCCGTTCTCTCTACCTCGACACAACCCTGTCCTGGTTGCACCGACGGCATCAACCGAGACAGCCAATTACTGTCCGGCCGCGCAATTATCGGGTGAAGGCGGCAGTTTCGAATGCAGCGAAGATGACAGCAACGACGAGACGAGTCCACTCACAGAACCGGCAGCCCGGAACTCTCGCTCTCCGCTGCTTATATTCTACTCGGCCCGGCCTGGCTCCCTTCTCGAACCCACCAGAGGTTTCCAGTGGCATCCCTATGAGGTCTACCGTGACCCTTGCCCCAGTTCCTCCGCCCTGCCGGCACACCTGTGTATATGCTCGACGGCGTGTGCATTAACTGTCCACCGCAGTTAGCGCTGCAAGGCAGCATTCAGCGATGTGTCACTACACTTATGAAGGCCGGCACGGCACACGAGGGGGTGGGTCGCCAGCACCAAGCCCGGCCGTCTTTGTTTCCCTCATTACAAACTTTACAAATCACACCAGCAGAGGGCAGTGCACAGTAAACCATTATTGTACTGTACCTCTATGCTTTTACGTTTATTAACCCAACCTTACCAACTTGCACTGAAAAGAGAAGTGAAGTAAGGTAAAATAACCCCCAAGACCTGCACGACATGGGGAGGATCACATCCAGCAGTGGATTGACAAAATAAATGTACGTGCATGTTACTGTGCGAGGCTGTGGTTAATATTTTACATTCGTCGTTTTTATAATGAGATGCTACAAGAGTTTCATAAACATTGTTGTGCTGGCATCATCACCAGTGTCCATGACTACTGCATACACATCAATAGTGCTATTAGTACTATAATGACCAAGATAACAGACCGCTTACCTAACTAAGCATACGGTCAAATAGACAATCAGGAAGTAGGCCAAGGCCTCCCATTGGTGCAGAGAGGCCTCCACAGTGATTGGTTTGAAAGCAAAACTGAATGGATTGGAGGAAATATTTTAAAGGTAAAAAGGCGGGAAGCATGGGTGGACTGTAAAAGGACGGTGGGCAACCGTTGGTGGGGAATGTTAAGGATTGGCTAAAGGGAGTGGGGTGATAGAAACTTACAAAGAGGGGACTTGGGAGGTATAATAGGAAACAGCACAAGGAGAGGGGACGTTCAGGAGGAGACGGAGCTCAAGCCTCAATAACCAGCCCTGGGCATCGTTAGTGCTGTGTCTAAATAAAGGCTCTTAAAAAGTCACCACGTGTGTTGGCGTCATTGCAGACTGATGTGAGAAGTGGGGTGACTAAAGAATATCGTGCCCAAATCGATGGAATAACCCACTGACGATGTCTAACGATGAAGAGATCTTAATACAGAATGTCCCGTACGATGAGAATCTGGAGATCAACGTCGGGGACGCAAGAGAGGCTACAGCGGCACCGGTGACTACTGCCCGGGAGCAGCCGCTGTATCCAGAGCTTCCACTCAATCGAGCGCCGCTCAGGACCCAAAAATGGGAGCATTTGGAGGGGCAGATCGACCGCCTCATGAACGCGGTCTCGCAGCTTGTGCTGCAGCCTGCCGGGAGGGAACGGCAGAGGTGGCCGCTGGAGAGCAGGCGGCCAGAGCCGGCGGGCTCACTGTTGTGGAGGCCAGGAAACCAGGGATGGCAGACACTGGCTGGGGCACCATTGCCAGAGTCAGTCCCGGCAGCACACGTGAGAGCACCCAACAGGCCTCGCCACCTGGGGCCGGTCAAGGAATTTGTGGCAACGGAAGGCGACTGGCGAACCGTCACCAGGCTCTTTGAGGCTGCCTACCAAGTTTTAGATTGGATGGAGGAAAGGTGTTGAAGGCACTACCCACGACCCTAAATGACGAATCCCTCGCCATCTTTAAGGCCATGCCACGAGATGGCCCACGTTTTCGACCCGCAATCCAACGTGAAAAGAATGTTTCAACAGCGCAAGGTAAAATAAATCGAGTCCCCCCTCGCCTACTGCAGTACTTTGATGACGCTTGGACAGGTGGCATATCCTTGGCTGGATGAAGCAGCACTGAACTCCATAGTAATGGTAAAAATTATCGCCCTGGTACAAGAGATGGCCGCGATGCTGTCCATCGTGGAAGAGGAGACCCAGACCTCATTGTGGGTAGCCCAGTGCCTGCGGGCACATGACGAAATTAATCGGTGGACTCGTGTGGTGGCCCAAGTGGAGGGAATTGCGGCCTGCACATCCTGCCTAGGCTGCATGGCGAGGGGGGCTGCCAGCGGTGGTCCCCTCATTGCGGCGGCATCAGAAAGCGGTGGGGGTCTCCTGAGCAGGTGGTGACATCAGTCCACAGTTGGAATGAAACCAGTGGGATGATCCCATAGCGATTGTGAAGATGGGAGCTGAGAGGGGGAACGGCGACTCCGCGGAGGATTCCACCCATCACCTACCATCGCTGTGGCCGACCAGGACACATTGCAAGGGGGTGCAAGAGCGACCTTCTACTACCAGCATTGGCAGCATCCACCTCTCGCGGCGCTGCAAAAACAGGCAAGTTGCGACACCCTAGACACCCGGCTACATCATGAACATCATGCATCTCGGGACTCACCTCCTCTCACCATCTCCATCGCCATTTCGCATGTACCATCTGTATCACGGGGTCACAAAATCCTTGGGGGAAGGACAAGACTAGCTTTTCCACTTGTGGCCCCGAGTCGGGCATCCAGTTGTGGAAGCCGCAGGTACCTTCGTGGTAGTGGGCTCAATAAGTGGGGTAGAGGTATACATTTTGATCGATACAGGGGCGTCGGCCACTATTATCTCAAACCCAATATTCGAACTATTACCACCCATTAGGCAACGCTTGGCACCGGTCACCATAAGCTATGTAGTGGCAAATGGGGGTAACATGGGGATTATAGGGCAAATCGAGACACAGTTCAAAATTGGGGAACTCGCCTTGTATTGGTCTCCAGAACGTTGGCAGTTCCATGCCTGCTGGGAACTGATGTCTTAAACAAATTGCCTCTCAGATACTCACTGACCAGGGGTGCATATAAATGCCATTGGGAGCTCGGATTTTTCTTCTGTCGAATGGTGAAAAAATGCACTGAGGCAGGGGCACCGGTGCAAGCACTGGTCAGCGAGTCTGTGAGTGTACCTCACAACACGTGCTTACTCGCCAATTGTGATCACTCTGTCAAACGCGATGACCCGCAGATTAACATTAGAAGGGGCACAGACAGTTTTGAGGGAGGACCAAAAATCGTTCCTACAGGTTCTAAATGTCGGCATACCCCGACTTCTCCCTACCCTTTATTTAGGAATAGGGGCTGTCCCCTCTCAGGTGAAGTTCTAGGTTGAGGTCGTGATCGCCTATAGTAGTCGTGTCGTTTCACCGGCTGAGCAGTGTTACTGTGTGACCTGGAGAGTTGCTTGCAATTGTATACTTTGTACAACTATATGGACCCTATTTATTTGGAAGAGAATTCATGGTTCACACCGATCACGCTGCTTTGCAATACTCAAGGATAGATCAACTGTAAGGCCAGTTAGTACGCTGGCTCGAAAAGTTGCAAGAATATATGTAACAGGGCCTAAAATGTGCAAACGCCGACGCGTTGTCTCGATTACCTCACAGGGAACCGTGTGCATGTGCATCGGGTGCTGGCCGATGCAAACCCACAAGCCAGGAAACACCGTCGGCAGTGGCTTAAATGTAGCCTCCAGAACCATCAGCGGTTGAACCACAGAGAAAATACATTAGGTCTCATCTGTAGGGAATTGGGGCAGCTATAAGTTTATGATGCCAGCCTACTGCTCGTACAACTATGTTGTACGAGGGATTGCTGATGCGGTGGGACAGGTTCGCTCAACGACGTTGTCTGGTGGTGCCCACATCCCTGAAGGGGCAGGCTAATGCGTGAGGTGCACGCAAATATATTACTGAACCTGGGGTGCCGAAAAACACTGTTAACTCTATAACGCGAATATTACTGGCCACGTATGTCTACCGACGTGTACGATTTGGTTGCGGGTTATACGAAGTGTGCACATCGAAAACCGCCAGCTCACAGGTCGCAGCCTCCCTTGCAGTCCATCACAGTCTCCAAGGTGAACGAGCTAGTTGCCCTTGATATTCTAGAGCACTTCCCATGCTCATCAAGAGGAAATATATTCCTCTTCGTGGGAGTAAAATACTTTACAAGATGGCCAATGGCATTGCCACTGCCTGCTCAGAAGGCCACATCAATTGCAGATGCGTTCATCCATGGATACGTGATAGACAAGGGCACCCCAGAACAGCTCCTCACTTATCTAGGGCGAAATCTTTCATCGAATCTCCTGCGGGAGGTGTGTGATGCACTGAGCACTAAGAAAATATGCACTTCCCCATATCACTCTCAAACGTATAGTATGGTGGAACAGCTGAACAGAACAATAACATCTATATCCTGGGGGTCTTGGAAGCATGTAGGCTAGCCTTACATGCCTCCACGGGATTGTCCTCTTTTTTTCTCATGTATGGCCAAGAGCCTAATCCACATATGGGAACCCAGCTGGGTTAAACTGCCACAGATGTGCCCGACCGACCTACGTCTTTGCAGGTCACGCTCTAACAAATGTTCAATGCAAGCACAGCGGCGATGGCAAACACGACAAAGGCACAGGCCGCGAACGAGCAAAATGGAAGTCATCAGGTTCACACACTTCCCTGGGCAGTAGGCGACAATTCGTGGTTACATTGCCCGCAGGTCCCATTGAGTAACTCTCCCAAACTCCACTGACCGTGGCAAGGTCCGATCGAAATCGTCGAGGTTAATCGACCACAATGTGTACGTGTGCAGTTGGGATGTCGCCATTGGTTTGTTCACCCGTCGCGTCTCAAATACCAACACGCGTTACTGATTAATTAAGAGCCTTTATTTTGGACACAATGCTATTCCTAGGCCCGGGCTTCGATTCTTGATGCTTGAACTTCATCTTCTCCCCAACCGTGCCTTCCCCTTGTGCTCTCCGCTTTTATTTCCTTGAGCCCCCTTTCCCAAAGGTTCGATCACCCCATTTCCTTCAACCAATCCTCGTCCTCCTTCTCTAACGGTTGTCAACCATTACCCCGACAGTCCACTCTCGTTTTCGCACCTTTTTCATTTGAATTTCTCAGCCAATCACTTTAATTATCTGGCCGTAACCAATACTTATTTAAGCGTCCCAGCACCAATCTGAGGCCTCTAACGCATTTTCCGACTGTCTGTCTGCAATTATACCCCGTCAGGAAATTACTATATTGTTTCTGTCTTTACACGAGTATGCGTTAGTATTTACAAAAAAATACGAGTATGCATTTGTCATAATCTCATACATTAGCCGTGTGTTACATATTAATGCATTCTTTATTACAGTAGTATAATAACATACATGATAATACAACACGCTGTGTGTATTTGTACACGGTACGTGCAATGTTCTTACTGCGACTGTGCACGGGTTACTGTGACTGCTGTGCGAGTGTCATTGCTATCGTTACCACAGATGGATGCTCACCGATTCTGAAAGAAACTCCGACCACAACGAACTCCAGATTTCCTCACATTTCAGGATGGTGACGTGGAGAGATGTCTCCCAGGGTCGCCCCCATCACCCACACCGGTTTTATGTCTGGCCATAAGCACTGTGCTCCGAGAGCTTCTCATCAGGTCAGCACCACTGGGAGGTGGACGTGGGGAGTGCGGAGCGGTGTCGGATTGGACCCACGTACGGGATGACCCCATAGGGTGGGGATGGTGCTGAGTGCCTCTTGGGAGGGAGTGACGTCTCCTGGAGTCTACGGAAAGCTAACAACCACTTCCCAGTGCGGCATGGCGGGGTAGCGACCTCACTGTTGGTGCTGGAGCCTCTGCGGAGAGTCGGGGTTCATCTGAAGTGTAACACGGGGTTCCTCCTGTCGTTTCACAACGGCGACTCCATGGCACTGTCACACTCGTGTCACCAAACCTTTGCTCAGCCACTACATCCTGGGCTCGGAGTGGGGGTTGATGACTCGGTGATGATTGTGGATCTGAGTCGTGCGTCTTGAGACGACTGTGGAAACAATACAGCAAGCCATACAGAACACACTGGGCACACTTTTTAGTTGATGTATAGCTCATACCTTTTATGATTACGTAATTAAACGTATCCTCATGTAACCTATGATTAT
Organism: Entosphenus tridentatus; assembly: GCA_014621495.2. Classification (NCBI taxonomy): domain Eukaryota; kingdom Metazoa; phylum Chordata; class Hyperoartia; order Petromyzontiformes; family Petromyzontidae; genus Entosphenus; species Entosphenus tridentatus. The sequence continues at coordinate 2,765,546 of CM025637.2, forward strand.
TTTAATGCACTGATATTTGTTAGGAATTATCTGTACAGGTTACAGATCTTAGAGTACCGAGCGTACTTTTCAATATACATTGAGTAAGCAAATTAATTCAAGGAAAGAGACATATTTGCTGTACATATAAGTTGCCTTTAGGAAATCAAGAGGTCATTCGTAATTTGGTATTTGTCTGAAAAACCACTCATCTGTGCATTGTAATTAATACATTTGTGTAACTTCGTGTAACCTGTGATAATGCTGACATTCTTGATGCCTGATTAACGCTGTGTGTGCTCAATGATTATCCACAAATAAAACCGTCTCCTCTCAGCACTACAGCATCACCGGTGTCAGTGGTAGCGTGACTCTGTACGTGAAATGTTCCATTTAGTCAGTAATCTGTCATGGGGCACCACGATTGCAAGATGTTGACTACCTCGCCTGGTATACAGGAGGGCGTGGGTTCGATTCCGACCCTGACGCCTGTATATTTGGAGTGTGCATGTTCTCCCTATGGTTGCATGGATTTTTCTCCTGGTTTTTCTCTTCACATTTAGAATCAATATTTGCTTAGAGCATTTGGATGTTATACATTTTCAGGTGATAAGCCACTTCGCTGAGCAATAATTTGTGGCCAGGTCACTTCGTCCATTGTGAAGCAAACAGCGTGCATCTTTATGGTTATTACATCCATAGTATTAACCGGGGCGGTCATCAAAATGGAACCGCAAACCTATATAAAACCACTATTAAGAGATATGTGTTTTACGTAGTTGTAAAATTAAAACGACAAACTGAATATTGTAGCTTACATATTGCATCTGTATGAATGCACACAATGTTACTTATGTAGGGGTGGTAAGCGCCGGCATGTAGCGAGTCATCGTGGGGCGGGTGCTTACATCACGGTCCGCATGTGGGTGTTTACATCGTGGTCCGCATTAGCCCTGTCCTATATAAGGCGGCGGGCGGGAGCGCTTGAGGCAATTTTACACCAGCGAAGACAGAAGACGGAGAAGCCTCCTAGGACCCTGGGACCCCTAGCCCCGCTGCCCTTATCAGGGCCAGGTCTCTGTGTGGCCCAGTGGTGAGACCCTGGGTACTCATCAGCCCGACGTCCTTATCAGGGCCGGGTTGATGGGCCAGTGGTCGGGTAGCCTTCAGTAACAGTGTAGGCACGCCTTGTGTAGGCTGTATAGTGTCTGTGTTACGTGAGTGAGATAATAAAGAGGAGTGCTGCCCCGTTCACTCGTCTCCTGCCGGATTACTACATTACAACTGGCGTCAGAAGTGAAATAGTCTTCACGTGATGGATATTAGGAAGACTGTTCGTACTCACGACCGAGGACAGGAGGACGACCAAGAGGGGCCGGCTCACCAAGCTTTGGATGGAGATGCAGAGGAGATGCCGACGCTGCAGCTCCCGTCGCAAATGGCCGACACACCACTCCAGCTGCAAGATGGGCTCCAGGACGCACATTCCCGCCTAGCCGTGTTGCTGCTCGCCGCGGCTTCGATTTTGGCAGAGATCACGGCTTCGGGAGGAGGGAGAACAGCCGGGAGGGAGGAGAATTGGCGCCAAGCGCCGGCTCGGCCCAGCACCACTCCGCTCGCCAAGGATTGGCGCCAAAATCAGCTTCCCGCCACGGACACTGAAATTGGCGCCATTTTCCCGCCTCGCTTGTCGGATGGCGGGAACCAGGAGCACCACATGGGCAACGACTTTCACGTGCCGCCTCCCACGTCATCGGCGCGTGCCAGGTGTTGCCGGGACCAGCCTATGGAAGGGGCCACGGCTGCCAGGTGCGACGGCGCTGCAAGGGACCTTCTGAAATCGGAGGAGGAGCAGGCGCTTCATCAGCGGCTACCGCTGTTGACAGTCTTCCAAGCTGAGGGGGGTGACTGGGGAGCCTTCCAACGGAGGTTCCTCGCTCATCAAGAAATGTCGGGGTGGTCCGACGCCACGGCGTTACGTGCGCTTCCGGCGACTCTGGACGACGACGCTCTCGCCACCTTCCGGTCAACTCCGAGGGCCGGCCGCTCTACACTTCAGGCCGCGCTCCATCTCATAGCCAGGGTCTATGGACCACCGTCGGCCTGCCGCCACCAATTCTACGCTCGTCGGAAAGGTGATGCGGAAACCCCTCTCACCTACCGCACTGCACTTCTGGCTTTGGCCGACGCCGCCTTTCCTCGAATGGACGAGGAGGGAAAAGACGCGATGGTCACGGAACAGCTTCTGGCGTTGGCACAGGACTTGGGGGTGCCTATTAACGCAGCTGACGAGGTGGACATATGCTCGTTGCGGGTTGCTACGAGTATCCATGCGCACGAAGTCCTCAAGCGGAAGCGACCCGTTGTCTGTGCTTCAGCCTCCGTTCCTGCATCAGCTTCGCCACCCTGCGAACCCCAAGACGCTCTACCCCAAGAGGAGGCTTTCGCCACAGCGCGATTGGACGACTGGAGGTCGGGTGCTCGGTCGCCCCTGCGATCGCCCCGCAAGCTGGAGCAACCGAAAGCAGCGACGGCTCTCGTCAGGTGTTACAACTGTGGCCTTCGAGGCCACGTCGCATCCGGATGCCGGGCTCCACGTCGAGGCACCACGGGACCTCGTCCGGACGACGCCCAAGGCCCCAAGTCATCCCAACAGCCCCCGGCAAGTCGCGGCACTACACATGCTCGGCCCACTCACACATTTCACACGGGTCGCCGTTCTACGGCTGTCGGGTCGCGCGATTTGGGAAATGGTTCAGTGCGGGGAGGGGGGTTCGTACGGGAACACGGACCGGGTCAGTGGTCTGAGCTGGCCCATAGGGTCGTAGCTGCATCGGCCGGTTCGTCCGTAGTGGCTGGGTCGATTGACAGGGTTGAAGTGCGGGTTATGATTGACACGGGGGCATCGGCAACGATCATTTCCGACCTTATCTATAACATTCTTCCTGTTCAATGTCGACCCTTACTCCCGGTAGACGTTTCATGTTATGCAGCGAATGGGGGATCCTTGGGTATTGTGGGTCAGATCCGGGCGGCTATTTGCATCGGGGATATTAAATTGTCGGGACCTATTTTGGTCTCTTCTTCTCTCGCAGTTCCTTGCTTGTTGGGAACGGATTTTCTGGCTAAAATGCCCATTAAAATACTAATTGACCAGGGTTGCATCGAGCTTCCCTCAGGCCACCGCATAGCATTTTTGTCTGCCCCTACCAAATTACGCACGGTTTGTGCGACGGTGCGCGCGATGGTTACCCAGACGGTGCGCGTACCCCCGGGATCGCAAATGCTGGTACCCTTACGGCTGCGGAAGCCTTTTGAAGTGGGTACGATGGAGCAGGGTGTACTGTTGGGTCTGTCTAATGCAGCTGTCAGGGGTTTGGATTTGCGGTGGCTCAGACGGTGGTGCGAGGAGACAGAGACCCTTTCGTTGTGGTTTTAAATGCGGGGTCGCGAGCAGCTGTCATTCCACAGGGTACCGTGCTTGCTCATGCGGCACCGGTGCCTGTGGGTGACCAGCTGATTGCGCAAGTTGATTCTGATCCTGCTCCGCATCTTCAATCAGGGAGTGATGGGGAGTGGTTGGACTCGCTGTTTATGCCGGATCCTGTGACTTGTCTAGTTCGCAGTTGGGGGCATTGCGTGGCCTGTTACTTGAATTTTCGGACGTTTTTAGCAAGCATAAATATGACATTGGCTGCACTGACCTTTTACGTCACCACATTGACACGGGTGACGCGCCCCCCATTCGGCAAAATCCATTCCGGCTAAGCCCGGCCGAGAAAGAGCATGTGCAATCGGCCGTCAATGACATGCTGTCTGCCGACATAATTTCGCCCTCATCCAGTCCATGGGGGGCCCCCATCGTGCTTGTGAAGAAACACGATGGCTCCCTGCACTTTTGCGTTGATTTCCGTCGCCTTAATAAGATCTCTGTGGCTGACACATATCCGCTCCCCAGAATGGACGAATCCCTGGATGCTTTAGCGGGGGCACAATATTTTTCTACATTAGACCTGCTCTCGGGATTCTGGCAACTGCCCCTTGACGAGGTGTCGAAGCCCAAAACTGTGTTTCGCACACCTGTCGGCCTATTTGAATTCAATCAGTTACCGATGGGACTCCATTCCGCCCCCGCCACGTTTCAGAGGTTAATGGAATTGGTTTTGTCAGGCCTTCAGTGGGACACCTGTTTAATTTACCTGGACGACGCCATCGTTTTCAGTAGAACGTTCGAGGAGCACCTCCAACGGTTGAGGGCAGTGTTCCTCAGGATGCGGTCCGCTAAATTAAAATTTAAACCGCAGAAATGCCACTTGCTTCGGGAATCTGTACGGTATTTGGGCCATATCATCAGTCGCTCGGGGATCTCCACTGATCCCGCTAAGACGCAGTGTGTCAGTTCTTGGCCAACGCCCACTTCTGTTGGCGAGGTCCGCAGTTTTATTGGGTTTGCCTCCTATTTCCGCCGGTTTGTCGAACAGTTTGCCACCATTGCCAAACCCCTGCATGCTTTGACGGCGAAGGGTGTTAAGTTTCGTTGGGGACCGGAGGAGAAGGCCGCCTTCTGCTCCCTTAGGGACGCCTTGGTGGGAGCTCCGCCCCTGTGTTACCCTGATTTCAATAAACCGTTATTGCTTGACATGGACGCCAGTAACACGGGCATTGGTGCGGTACTCTCCCAAGTGGTCGGGGGTGTCGAACACGTCGTCGCCTACGGTAGCAGGGTGTTGTCACCGGCGGAACAGCACTACTGTGTGACCCGTCGCGAGTTACTGGCTATCGTCGTTTTTATTCAACAATTTCGACCATACCTCTACGGCCGACACTTTACTGTTCGTACGGACCATGCGTCACTTCAGTATGCGTTGCGCGTCGCCCAGCCTTCGGGTCAGTTATCCCGCTGATTGGAGGTCCTCCAGGACTACCAATTTACGACTACTTACCGTAAGGGTGTGCGTCATACAAACGCGGATGCCCTGTCGCGACTGCCACCATGTCCGGAATGTGCATGTCTTTTGGGATCGGGGCGTTGTAAACCTCAAATTGTGGGACCCCCGGCAGCTCTGCTCGCCGCGGCCGATGCGCCACGGACCGACGTTCCATTCTCTCCGACGGGCGGGGACTCGTTACTCTCGGTGTCTCTCGTTGAGTGGAGCCGCCTCCAAATGGCCGACGCCTCCCTTCTCGCGCTGCGCCGCAAGGCGGATTGCTCCAGGGAGGGTGCGGTTGGCGTCGACTCATGGATAATTAAGCAGGGCCTCCTTATGAAATGGGACGGTACGTCCCTACGCCATAGGCTTGTTGTGCCTTCTGGTATGCGGGGTGAGGTTGTTCTGGCCGCTCATGAACGTCTGTTGCATTTGGGGTTTCACAAAACGGTTGCGTTGCTCCAGCGTGATTATTATTGGCTGGGCATGGGGAGCGATGTGTCCACCATACTTAAATGGTGTGTGCAGTGTGCCCAACGAAAACCACTGCCCATCGCGGCTAATCCGCCATTGCAATCCATTCAGGTCTCGCGCATCAATGAACTTGTTGCGCTGGACATTTTGGGACCCTTTCCGGTGACACCTAGGGGTAGCAAGTACCTGCTGGTTGGCGTCGAATATTTAACTCGATGGCCCATGGCTTGGCCGCTTGCCAACCAATCGGCGGCAGCCGTGGCCGAGGCCTTTGTCCAGGGCTATGTGTTGGACAAAAGTGCCCCGGAATGGTTGCTGACCGACCAGGGAAGGAATTTCTCAGGTGTCCTATTGCGTGAAGTGTGCGACCTTTTGGGTACTAAAAAGGTGCGTACCTCCCCGTACCACCCGCAGACAGATGGGATGGTGGAGCGGCTCCATAGAACGATTGTGTCGATGTTGTGCCATCAGGTAGGCGAAGCTCAGGGGGATTGGGATTTAAAGATTCCGGGTGTCCTCGCCGCTTATAGGATGGCTCCCCACGCGGCGACAGGATATTCTCCTTTCTTTCTCATGTATGGCCGGGAGGCTGATCTGCCCGTGGATGCCCAGTTGGGAATTTCTGCACCCCGTGCTAAGTCCAAATTGACTGATCACATCAAATTTAATATTGCTCGGTTGTCCGAGGCACGGGAAGCGGCGACACTCAACTCGAGATCTCGCCAGGTGGCGAACGAGCGGTTGCGGGCACGGCGGACGTACACACACGAGTGAAAACCGGGTGAGAAGGCCTGGTTGCACTGTCCGCAGGCTCCGTTGGCAACGTCCCCGAAACTGTTGAGGCCATGGCGGGGCCCGGTCGAGATTGTGCGGGTTGCACGGCCCCAGTGTGTTCAGATTAAGTGGGGGAAGCGTTGTTGGTATGTTCACCCCTCCCGACTGAAACCATTTACGGCGCCACACACCCTTCCTTCATGTCCAAATGGCCGAGCATGTGATGTGTCCGTTGACTCGGGGAATGGGACGTCACCACCTGATCCTCACATGTCTCTACCTGACCCGCTTCCAGGTGTCTCGGAATTGACGGCCGCTGACCACCGGCAGTCGGATCCCCTCAACAACTGTGGATCCGAGGAGGCCGGTCAAGGCCCTTCTCGACCGCCGGGGCCGCCGGTCAGACAAACTCGGCCGGTGCCGTATGACGGCCTGGCCAAGTGGACTCGCGCTAAATCACGCCGCTTCTCGTGAGGGTGGGGGGTCTGGTCGCGCTGGGTCGCGATTGTGAGTCACGGGACGGCGGAACGTGGGTTGTGTACATATGTTTATTTTTTTCCTCTTTCTCCTCCATTAACATTGGTTATGCGTTCTTCTTGCGGGTGTTAAGGGGCTGGGTTATTTATTGGGGCGTTCAGAGGGTGTTCGTTGTCACTGTTCATGTTCTTGTTGCGTTGCGATTGTTAATTGTTGCTTTGTTATTACGGGGCGCACTGTGTTCGGTTGATTGTCGGGACTGCATCGTGTTCATTAAGGGGGTTTTTACAGCCGGGCCGGCTGTGAACTATGTGGTGGGGGGTGATGTAGGGGTGGTAAGCGCCGGCGTGTAGCGAGTCATCACAGGGCGGGTGCTTACATCACGGTCCGCATGTGGGTGTTTACATCGCGGTCCGCATTAGCCCCGCCCTATATAAGGCAGTTTTACACCAGCGAAGACAGAAGACGGAGAAGCCTCCTAGGACCCTGGGACCCCTAGCCGCGCTGCCCTTATCAGGGCCGGGTTTCTGTGTGGCCCAGTGGTGAGACCCTGGGTACTCATCAGCCCGACGTCCTTATCAGGGCCGGGTTGATGGGCCAGTGGTCGGGTAGCCTTCAGTAACAGTGTAGGCACGCCTTGTGTAGGCTGTATAGTGTCTGTGTTACGTGAGTCAGAACAGTAACAGTGTAGGCACGCCTTGTGTAGGCTGTATAGTGTCTGTGTTACGTGAGTCAGAACAGTAACAATGTAGGCACGCCTTGTGTAGGCTGTATAGTGTCTGTGTTACGTGAGTGAGATAATAAAGAGGAGTCCTGCCCCGTTCACTCGTCTCCTGCCGGATTACTACATTACACTTATTTCAAATATACGCATATTCAGAAATAAGCTAGCGTAGTATTTGGAGGTACCTTTAGCCAACCAGGCCACCTTCGACTCCCACTCATGACCAATAACAGATACGAATATTTGAAATGGGCCTGCGCATCTCCTCGCTTGTCTCAGACTGATATGACGTTTTGATGCAGTGTGTGAACTTCAGAACTGGGAAAACGAAGGTGGTCAGGCGTGGAAAAGTCAGTCCCCGACTTATGAACGCCCTACTTATGCATATCCGCCATTATGAACAAACCGTGATAAAATATTAATTTTCGATTTAGAGCTTTCGTGACTGCAGGGATTCATATTCTTGGATCTTTTGGTAAAGTCACGAAGAAGGGAAATAATACAATAATAAAAATTAAACATAATAAGAGTCTCACGACGTTTCAGCCACAACACAAGCAGCCATCCTCAGGTGAAGAACAGAGCTGTCAGAAAGATATCGTCCTAATGAACAGTGCTAAGCTTGGCAGCGTATTTTAAGCTGGGTGGGAGGAGTAGAGCGCCTTGACAAAGGAGTTTACATATCAACAGAGGAATTTAGCATATTGACACTAAAGAACTGCAACTATGTTTTATTATTTTTATTATTTTATTACTCCCCTTCTACGTGACTTTACCAAAAAAACCAAGAAGATACCCGACTACCAGTTTAACACGTAGGCTTTCGCGACCAATATTATTAATAATAAAGGTTTTTGGGTTAGATCGTGTTATTTATAAATGTGTCGTAACCCTCCCCCACCCGACACGGCCAAACAGTAAAAAATGTGTCACATTTTCAAAGGACAAAAAAAATCACTACCTCAGCCCACCGGTGTGTTGAAGAGTGAATCAACATCATTTAAAATGTGAGTACGTTTCGCTGGCAATTACATCCAGCTTCATTGGGCATTTTTTTCCAGAATGGTGAGTCTCTCCTTTTGCTTCCGGTCTTAAATAGAGCAGCAGCAGGGTGACGTCATCATTTAATTAAATCAGGTGCAGTGATCTGAGGCGGAGAAGGTATTGTAATGATATAGATTGGTAATCATTCAATTGTTATTCATTGGTATTTGTTTCCCATATAAGGAATTGTAATTGTATTACTACCATACAATAAACCGATGTGAAAAAACTAAATATAAACTACATCAATATAATCAATGTACTCAATATACTCTTCAATAACCTGAGCTATTAACATTAAGTAACTGGGTATACACTACACTATATAATGACTACCGATAAAAAACGAAAATATAAATTTGCTCATACTTGCGAACCGAACAGTTGAAACTATTTTGTTCGGCGGAGCGATCTTCTGCGTGATTTCCTGAGTCCCAGCATCCCACTGGGAGTGTGTATGTGTCAAAGTGAGTGCACCTGAATTGGCACAGGCGCCGTGGTGACGGTACCGTCAGTTAGTAGCGAATGGTGGCTATTGGTGAGCGCGTGTATATGCATGCGCGCCCTTTCCCCCGTGCGTGTGAGTCTTTGTTTGCCCTCCATTCTGTTAAGACTATACGGGGGATTGTTGTCTTTCTTTATGTGTGGGGAGTGTGTAGTGCAAATAGGAGTCAAAAGAAACTGGGCGTGGTGCTGGCCACCCAACCCCTCGGGTACTGTGCTGGTCTTCTTAGGCGCTCGCTAACAGCACTTTCCCCAGCAGTCTGTTAAGGCTATAGGAGGGATCGTTGTTGTGTGTGCTTGTGTGCGTACCCCCAGTGCGTGAAAATGAAACGTATTTTTTACTTTCATTTTACTTTATTCAATGTTTTATTTACCATAGAGTATTTATTACAATATTTCTTAACAATGCTTCATGTTTTGTTAAGCTTTAATATATTTTATGTACAGTATGTGCAGTAGGTACAATGACATGTTTAGTTCGGAGGTACGAACAAATCGACGAACGGGTCTCAGGACGAAACTCCGTTTGTAAGTCGGGGAATGCCCTCCAGGCCCACGTCACCACAGCAACCCAGCGTCAGTGAATAAAGTTACAGTTAACCCGAGTTTTGTGTGAGTGTATGTCTGTGTGTCGGGAGCGGTGGCGCTGTTGATTGTGCAGTGTTATTAACCGTGCCACCTGAGTACGATTCCTATTCATGACCAATAGCAGTTACGAATTTATTTTGTTTATTACATTAATATTGTAAACAAGTACGCAGGCCCGTTGCAAAACTTTGGATAGCGAACACAACCATGTGATATCGTTCGCGGGAAAACAATCCCAACGCAACTGAGCGATTTAATGGGAAGGGGGGGGGTAAAGGATTAGGGGCTGGCTGCCTCATTCACGTGGGGGCATCGCACAGGTGGAAAATTGGGATGGGGACGGATGATTGGGAAAGTGAAGATGGGGAGGGGTACAACCAACTCATGGAGGGATAGAGAGAGACATGGGGTAGGGGAGGGATGAGGGGGGACAGAGGATAACCCTAAAATAAAAACACATTTGCGAGCAACCATTATGCGGTAACACTTTGCCTCCACCAATACGAGCACCAATCTTGCTCGATATTTGAACGGGATTTTACCCCTCTTATTCGGTCCCTGTTTCCCGCCCCCTCATGTGGATTGTTCACTTCAGCATTTGCACAAATGGGGGGGGTGGGGCATCTGGCTTCAAATTATTTCTTGCTTGCCTTGAGCTTATGACCCCGGCGTTCCATGCTTGCATGTGCGGGGAGTTTGCTATTCCACTACTTCCATATGGGAGGCTCATGATTCTTCCTCTTCACCAAAGATATATTGCCTGCGATTATGTTAATGGTCTGGTCTGTAGCAGAACCATGGAAACTCACAGAAACCCTCAGAAACCTACAGAGACCCATAAAGATCCAGACTCATCGAGACTCAAACAAAAACTGCAGTCTTATTCACCAGGTAAGCCCACGGAGCTCTATAGCTCTTGTTTAGAATCGACCAGACCACAAATGATAACTCAACGACGTGGCTTATCAAGTGTCGATTTATAGCAGCAGCCAAATAATCTAAACGAGTGATAAACTGACATTCAGCGCCGACGACAACAAAATTTACTTCGCGTGACATCATCCGTGTCGAGTACTTGACTCTGTAAACCTCTCTGCGGGGGGGGGGGATGCATTTGGACATCGCCCTCCAGCCAGAGAGCGCGTGTGGACTCTCTGCTGTCAACAATGATCCTGCCAGTGCGAGTGTGTGCGTGCGTGGTGCACTCAGTGCAGTGTTGGGCGAGATTGTGTCTGCCTCGTGCTCACTCTTTGGTTCTTTCGGTAAAGTCACGTATAAAGATAAAATAATAAATTAAATACTAGCATACGACGTTTCGATTGCAACACAAGCAATCATCATCAGGTATAAATGAAATAGAAACACAAATCTAGTATACTTAGAAATGGAATGTAATACAACAGAGAGTCGGATAACATAACAGTCAACACCCTACCTGGTTGATTACATTCTTCCTGAGAATGCTAAATTTGAGAGAGAGATAAAGCACAGAACCAGAAACATCTAGACAGACATATAAGCAGACAGATATCACAGAGATACATAGAGAGAGAACAAACATAGGCACACAGAGAAAGCCACGTCTCTGTGTCGAGGCCTTAAATAGAGAGAGGGGGTGGGGGCGGAGAGAGAGGGAGGGGCTAGAGAAAATTAGCATGTCAATGAGAAGCACGATGCGGTGCGAAAGCTTGAAAACTAGGATACAGGGAGAGAGACGTAAGGAGGTAAGAGAACAACAATAGGAACAGAGAGGGGAAAGAAGAGAAAAAAAGTGTCCTTCTATAAAACACGCGAGCGCAACCCCCTCCAATCCAGACATACGCAATCAACAGTGTTATCGAAATTTGAAACATTTGGACCGAGTCCTCGATGCCGGTCCGTGACACAAAATGTAGGCTCTACCTGGAAACTGAAAGAAGGTGGTTTTACTCCTGGCTTTTCAGGTGTTACGGCTTCTGTCTCGGTCAGCGACTCCGTGCATCTGGCGAGATCACGGGCCCCATCGGTTAGGGGTTTGGAAGCTGTGGGTGGCACAATACAGTCCTCCTGACGCACGCTCTCCATTGGCGTCTCTCCCGGCTCGTCGGACACAACAGACACCGGCCGTACACAATTTCTGTCAGTCTGTGGAGGAATATAAGGCTTCAACCACGACGGATGAACAAACCATTGGCGACGGCCAACTCGTATGCGCACGCACTGCGGCCGTTTGACTTCCACCACTTCCACAGGACCCTGCCATGGCCGATTCAGTTTAGGGGACGTTCCCAATGACACTTGCGGGCAATGCAACCATGCCCGATCCCCCACAGCCCAATGCAACTCATGTTCCTTTTGCCCCGAATTTAGTTTGTTGGCCGCCTGTGCTTTGGCGGTGTTTCATTTTGCCGCTTCTGGAGCTGCCGAGACACGTTCCTAAGTAATTTATAAGGGTGCAGGCAATACAAATTTTCTACACATTGACGTTGTTCAGCCATAGACAAGAAGCAGCCATCGTACGCAACCACTCTTTCCACACCATTCTTAACCTGGGAAAGGACAGCACCTATATCTGTGTCTCTAGCGTCTGTGTCAAGAATAAAGGGCAGAGATACATCTGGATAATCAAGTGGGGGCGTGTCAGCCAAGCGTTCACGAAGAGCTATAAATTCAGCCTCTTCCTCCGACCCCCACTTAAAACCTCTGGTTCTTAGCCGTCAAGGCATGTAGCAGTTTAGCCACTGTAGCAAATTGTGGCACAGTATCCATTCATCTTGAGGGCTTGGTGTACGTGCTCCACTTCACTGGCTAGTTGGCGCTGGTCGGAGGTACAACAGGCCCTATGGTGGTGTTTTGATGAGAGAGTTCTTCTGGGCCAAATGGTGGTGGGAATCAGGTTTTAGGTAGGAATCCGTGTGGGTGGCTTTCCTGTCGACGGAATGTCCCAATAAACCAGGGGTGTCCAAACTTTTTGCAAAGAGGGCCAAATTTGATAAAGTGAAGATGCCCAGGGGCAAATAGTTCCTTCCGACATTTTTACCACAAAAGTTACGTGAAAACACACTGTTATAAAACAATTATCATTGTCACAATTACCTTTATTTTTCAAATGACAATGTAACCAAATATAAGCCGCTCAGGCAGACGTGAACAACTCTAAATACACAATTCTGCCTTTTATTCAGTCAGATAACATTGAACAAACTGTACCTTAAATTTCCATGAGTTAAATATATTTGCCTCATGAACATTTTTAACAGGAGTTATAAGTAATGCAAAGTGGTCAGTTATCATTAAACTTTAAAACAAGTGAATTTTGTCTTTACAAGATCTTTCAGAAAGCAGGAGTTTGTGTCACATCTACAGGTACATAACATCAACAGTTATAACCAAATCTCATTCAAGAGTTTAATAAAAACAAGTGCCATAAGTCCAAGTGCATTAGTGTGCTTTAGGCTTTTCACTGTTAATAGTGACAGATGTTACCGTTCAAAACACTCAATTTCAGATTGTTCAAGAAACAGATAACTTGCTGACACTAATGAGAAGGGTGATACTGAGATCTAGATTTCAGTAAAGAGACCAGGTCAGGCTTGAGGACAGTGTTTGAGATGCATAAAATACCACGAAATTTGGAGTCACTCATCCGTGGCCTAAATCGGTTCTTATTTAAGTTCATGACTGAGAATGTTTGCTCACACAAATATGTAGAGCCGAATAACCTCAGAATTTTCTTAGCGAATGACCGCATTTCTGGAAACCTGCTTTTTTCCATCTGCCGGTAAAAGTCAACAAGAGAACACTGCTGGTGTTTCCCGCGGCACTCATCGTCAAACTGCAGCTCAATGAGCTCCAGATGCAGCTGTGGAGGAGCATCATTAGGGTCCACGGAGAAGGGAGAAGAGAAAAGCAACATGTCCTTTTCAATAACTGCAAAGTCCCGAAAGCGTTTGTTAAATTCCACAGAAAGAGATGCGACAGCTGTTGCATAACTCTTCATTTGCGCACCGATGTTGTCCTATGATAAACTGTCAATTACCTATTTCAAAGCTGGGAAGTGCAGGGCTCTGTTTGGGACAAGTGTCTTTGGAAAAGTTGCAGTTTGGTTCCAAAGGCCTTGGTGTGAGCATATAGCTGGCTCACCACTGCATCTTTCACTTGAAGATTAACATTCAGCGCATTCAGATGCTTCGTTATGTCAACCAAAAAAGCCAGATTTGCCAGCCATACAGGATCGGACAGTTCTTCCATTGGTTGTCCCTTCTCACCCAAAAAATGTCCAATTTCCTCTTTGAGAGAGAAAAATCGCTGCAGTGCGGACCCCTGACTTAGCGACCTCACATCGTTGATATATTACGTCACCGTATTCAGCCTGGATGTCACGTAAGAACTGCTGAAACTGTCAGTGGTATAGAGCTTTAGAGCGAATATATTTGATTGCCTTTGCCACTGGTTTCATAACATCGTCAAATTTGAGATGTGTGGCGCAGAGAGCCTGCTGGTGAATGATACAGTGAAGTTTAATAGCGTTACCTGCTTCTTCGCTGACTTTATTGCAGATCAGTGTGGACAATCCACTTCGCTCACCAGCCATGGCAGGTGCACCATCGGTAATGATCCCAGAAACTTTACTCCATGGTAGTTTCACATCATGAACAGCTTCACAAACAGAAACGAATACATCTGCAATAAACGACTTTGTCAAGCTTTCTTGGTCTCCATTGTCGTTTATTTAGGTTCTTCGTATCGCACCCCACTGGTCCTGGGCCGGACCCGCGCCGCCTCCACCGCGCGCCCCGCGCACGCTCCGTGTGGCCCGCACTCACTGGTGGCCGCTCCGCTCTCTCCGTGTGCCCCGCACACACCGCCAGCCACACCGCTGGCTCCGTGTGCTCCGCACACTCCGCTAGTCACTCACTAGCCACGTGTGCCCCGCACACTCTGCTAGCCCCTCACACACCGCTAGCCCCGTCTACCCCACGCACACCGCTGGCCGACGATGTGCGTAGGTCTTCGACCACGTGGCAGATGGCGCCGCTCCACCACGTGGCAGATGGCGCCATCTCCCGCACTGCCCAGCGTGGCTTCCCCTATTCTCGCTCCATTCCAACTCCTCGATCTCTTCACGCTCTCTCCCTATATCCTTCCCATCACGTGACCCTGACTCCTCCTTCCCGTACTGCCCCTGTCTCCGCCAGCCGTTCACCTCGTCTCCCATTGGAGCCGAGGTGAGCAGTGACTCCTCCCACACGCTCCACCGACCAGGCTCCGCCCCCTAATGCTCCGGGCCGTGTGATTGGCACGGAGGCCAGCAACCACCCCGTTTATGCTCGCATTACCCATCTCTTCCTCTGGTTTGCCCTTTAAGGCTTTTGAGGTCAAGCAGCTCCTCTGTCACGTTCATGTTGTCATCAACTCCTCTTAAAAAAATAAGTAGTTGTGCAGTGTCAGATGCATTGGTGCTTTCATCGCAGGCTAATGAGAAATAATCAAAAGCCACTCCCCTGTCCCCCAGTTGTCTCGGATTATCTGACGATATGTCCTCAACTCTCCGTGCCACAGTGTTGCGTGCCAGGCAAACATTAATAAATTCTTGCTTCTTCTCGGGGCAAATGTTCTCCACCATTTTAATGACACAGTCTTTGATAAACGCACCTTCAGTAAAAGGTTTGCCATGTTTAGCTATTAATATGGCCACTTCGTAGCTGGCTTTGGTGATGTTTTCCTTTGACTCACAGGCCCGCGTGAAGAATCGCTGTTGTGATGCCTGAACAGCTTGAAGTTGCTTTACTTTTTCAGCACGGTCACTCCCTGTTAGCTTGTCGTATGTTGTAGCATGTTTAGTCTCGTAGTGTCTCTTTACGTTGAAATCCTTAAACAAGGCATCCGTCTCTTTACAAATTAGACAAACACAATTTCCTCGATTTCCAGTGAAGAAGTATTGTAATTCCCACCGCTCCTGAAAGCGGCGGCCCTCACTGTCAACTTTTCTCTTTTTTTTTGCAGTCGCCATGGCAGAAATGATTCGAGAAGGGTTCGCGGCACGGATGCAAAATTAGAGAGCATTAGAATGGTGCTGCCACCGTGTGGCGGATAGAGGAATAACATCTTTAAAGTTTTATGATTTATTCTGACAGAGCTAGCGAGCCATAAATAACACATTATAAGACCGAAGCTGTGGGCCGTATGAAATCTGCCCGCGGGCCGTGATTGGCCCGCGGGCCGGACTTTGGACATGCCTGCAATAAACCATCAGGCCTCCTCTCGATCAAAACATCCAGGAACGGTAGCTTGCCATCATTTTCCACTTCCATGGTGAATTTGATGGATGCGTGTATGGTATTGATGTGGTTGAAAAATTGGTTCAGTGCTGGCTGGCCATGTGGCCAGATGACGAAAGTGTCATCTACGTATCTCTTCCACAGGGAAGGACGTAGGGTGGATGTCAGGATGGCATCTGTTTCAAATTTCTCCATGAAAACATTCGCTTCCACTGGTGATAAGGGAAAACCCATAGGGGTACCTTCATTTTGTTTGTAGAATGTACCTTTCCAGATGAAGTAAGTGTTGGTAAGGCAGTGCCTAAACAAGTTGGTACATCAAGATTGCTATGGTGTCAGTTACAGGTACCTTTTTGAACAGAGAGACAACATCGAAGCTGACAAGCTAATAATCTGGAAACATGGAAATGTCCTTGATTAGAGAAACCAAGTGAGTTGAGTTAAGTACTGCTGAGTTGGTCTTGCCCGTGAATAGAAGCAGGCTCTCAGACAGAAATCGGGCCAGTTTGTAGGTAGGTGAGTTGATTTAGTGAGTTAATTTTGGAAAAGACGTAGTCTAGTACCTTCTTCATTGGATTTTTGGAAATCCATAAAATCTGGGTGGTCTAGCAGCTGAAGGTTTTAGAGAGAGAGCTGCTTGGTCGGTTCGATTAGATAATTCGAATTAGTGATGATATTGTTGTTTTTTGTAGCCAGGCGGTTGGTAGGATATTTGTTGATTTTGGTATGATTGCAATCTATGATGACCGTGGCGTTGCCCTTGTCGGCTGAAAGGATGACAATGTCACATCCTGCTGATGTTTTCTAATGAGGTTTTTTTAGCGTTTTTGAGGATGGCGTTGATTTCAGATATTGCCACGTCTGTTGGAATGTGACCCACACATTTGAGGGTTAATTCAACCAGGGCAATGATATCATCCACTGGGATGTGTTTGGGGGTGACTGCAAAATGCAGCCCTCTAGCTAGTACCGATTTTAGGCTATCGGAAATTGGCTGTTACTCTAATTGATGACAATCTTGTTAACATCTAAATGTTTAATGTGTGGATCTGGTTTCTTTTTTGACAGGATGTTGAATTTAGCAATCAGGTTAACTTTGCATTTGGTTGACATTGTAGAGGCAGAAGAAACAGTCATGTTATCTCCAAGGTTCCAATCAGATGTAGACATTTTATCTGTTAATGCTAAGTGTGATTGTAAGAGACATTTGTCTAAATGATCAAGTTCAAAACGGAGCAGTCTTATCCTCTCTGAGATTAGCGATAGGCTAGCTTTGAACAAGATCCATTTAGCGTTAAGAGAAGTCACAGCAGCACATGTGAGTGTAAATGCGATCAGTATTACCTTGTTGTCGCGGCATCTGTTGAGAAACGTGAGCGACTCGATCAGGTGAGCTTTCTTGTCTCGCAGTCTGTTAAAAGATGTAACAGATGTGTGGAAACCCTCCCCGTAGAGGCGGTTCAATCTTGATTTGAAGCTTTCGTGACTGCATGAATCCATACTCTTTGGTTCCTTCGGTAAAGTCACGTCGGTAAAAAAATGAAAAGAAATAAAAAAATATATATATCACGACGTTTCGATCGCAACACAAGCGGTCGTCCTCAGGCGGAAAAAAATAATCCAGCAGTCGAACTGCTGAACCAGTAAGAACACAGCAAGAGAACTGTTACAACAACAGGTTATATATGTGAAGGGCAAGCAGGCGGGGTCTGAGCGGCGACGGAAGCTCATTTCATGCTAATCTCTCTCCCTAATCTCCACCATTAACACAAATGACGTGCTGGCATGCGGGGATGGAATTCCTTTCCAGCTCAGACCCCGCCTTCTTGCCCTTCACCACATATAGAACCACTTATTGTAACAGCTCTCTCGCTGTACTCTTACTCTTTTAGCAGTTCCACTGCTGGATAATTTTTTTCTGCCTGAGAACGAACGCTTGTTTTGTAATCAAAACATCGTGATATATATTTTTCTACCTAATTGACTTTACCGAAAGAACCAAAGAGTATTAATTTTTAGGTAGTAGCTGTTTGTTTTTCTTTACATCGCATAACCTTGCTAATTAAATCGTTGACGTTCTTCGAACTATTTGATAAGCATTACATTTATCAAACCACATGCCTGCATGAATATGATCAATTTTGGATAGTCGCGGGTTTGTATTCTTTTAATCGCATTATCTTACTAATTCGATCGTTGATGTTCTTCTAACCATTTGATAAGCATTCAATTTTGAAGCCATATGCCTGCATGAATCCTATAATTTTTTAAATATTAGCTATTTGTTTCCTTTCAATCTTATAATCTTGAAAATATGATTGTTGATGGCTCTAAACATTTGATAAAGATACGTTTTTTTTACCACGTATGCGAATGTAATAAATCACTTCGACGACGAACTTTGAATTGCGTCTTCTTTATTTAATTATTTATTGGCTGGACAGCTCCACGTTCCTTCCCAAGTAATAACTGTACGTTCTTCGCTGCGCGGCGTAAGTTGGTGTTGTCCCGCACAGGGCTCGCTCATGCTTCCCGCTCCTGCGCACCGCTGACTGGCGGCGCGCAATGAGGCAACCTCCGGACCGCCACGTGGCCGATGGCATTCCGAAGGCACGAGACGTGGTCCCGCTTCAAGACTTCCCACACTGACCTCGAGCCTCTTCCTGGTTCCCCTTATAACCCTCTCACGCAGAGCCAAGCCCCGCCTCTAGCCACGCCCCTTTTAGAACCTTCCCGATGGTCCCCCGCGAGCACCCTTGAGCTCCGCCCTTGAACTTTGGCCCAGATGATCCCACTCAACCTGATTGGCTAATGGCTGATGCAGCGGAGCCTATCCAGCCGGTTGGCGACCCTCAGTGTACTCTCTTGTTACACTAACATTGATACTATTGTTGTGGGTTAACTTGCAAGTATTCTTTCATCACGTAATCGTGAGATCTGATTGTTGATGCTTCTAACCAATTGATACACATATTTTCGGACATGCTTTCCGTACGAAAATTGCTATTTTAGAATCTGCCTATCGTTTATTATCACATAATGTGAATATTTTCCAATACTTGTTTCTTGTTATTTAATACGGATTGATGAGTACGTATATGTGCATGGGTATTGTCGTTGCTATGAATTATTGTTGATAGAGTCAGTGAGATTAAAGTTTCTTAAATAAAAAACAGGTTCCGCGTGCTTCTTTCCTAAATTCGAGCATAATTGTCATAATGATTAACTGTATCCTGTGGTGAGATCTAAATCCCGAGACCTGACATAATTACACACATACTTGTTAAAGCGAGAATCATGATTGTTAAAGCAAGAATCATAATGTTTGAAGTGATTATACTTAACACACGTGTTTTTAGTTAATTACACTTAATTACATACATGAACAAAATTGTACAATAATTTTAAATATTAGTATTATTTTATTATAATTTAATAATATTTCATTTTTGTTATAACAATATATGTAGTGACATCGCGGATGTCGCTGTGTGGTGCCGACCCTAGAGGGGCACGGCGTGCGATGTACTCACATCGTGGACATCACGTATGTAGCAACATCGTGAATGTCGCTGTGTAATGCCAGCTCTAGCGAGGCACGGCGTACGATGCATTGTCATCGCAGACACCCCGTAGGTGGGTGTACTACCAGCCATAGAGGGGGCTCGGTAAGCGCTGGCATAGCGCAGTGGCACCACGCGTGGCTTGTAGTGCTGACTCCAACAGGAGGGAGTATGAGTGTCAGCCATGGGATGAGGTTACCCGAGGCCATGGCACTCTGGTTGACCCGGGAAGGCACGTGACCAGTAATATCTACACAAGGGCCCCAGGTGGGGGCTTGGGGGTGGTCACGTGTCAGGGTGAGATCCTACAGGAAGGGTCGAGAAAAGACAAGAGGTTTCTCGAAGGTGGTCGTGGCCAAGGGCGGGGCCAGCCGCGATCCAGGAGCATATAAACCGGGTCCGCACAGGGACCGGAGTTCAGCGTTGCTGTCGTCATCTGAAGATCTCTGATCTACATTTTACGTCCAAGAAGAAGTCACCAACACGTGGACGAGGACCCCAGCTAGGGTCCTGTCCATTGTAGCTACTCCCAGTAACAAGCGTAGTTAGCCTGGTGGTCCACCACAATAGGTTATCTGGTAAAGGGGCAGTAACCAGTTTTTGTTATGTGTTGGTGATAATAAATATGTGTTGCCTCCAAGAAGTACGTTTGTGACTCAGTTGAATCCACTACATATACAACAGTGACATTTTTTGTTTAATCTTTTTTTTATTTGATTGGTAGTGCCAGTATGTAGGATTTGGTAGGCATATTAAATGTACAGTGTTGTGGGTGTGAGAGTGGAATAGCTGCCCTTAGTGGAGGAGTTTAAGTACCATGGGGTCTTTTTGCGAGTGGGAGTGGGAGATCGGCCGGCAGATCGGTGCGGTATCTGCAGTGATGCAGGCACTGTACCATTCCATGGTAGTGAATTAGGAGCTGAGTTCCCAGACAAAGCTCTCGGTTTACAGCTAGATCTACGATCGTGGATACAAGGGGACGAAATTAGTTTTCTCTGCAGGGTTGCCGGGTTCACTCTCAGTGATTAGGTGAGGATCTCAGAAATCTGGGAGAGACTCAGAGTCGGGCTGATGCTCCTCTGGATCGAGACAAGCCAGCTGAAGTGGTTCGGGCACATGGTAAGACTCCACTTGGAACTCTACCGGGCATGTCCTGCTGGGAAAAGACCACAGGGGCAGCACTATGTCGCTTGGCTGGCCTGGGAACGCCTGGGAATTATCCAGGAAGAGCTAGAGTCTGTTGCCAGAGAAAGAGAGGTCTCAACATGCCGCCGACGTGACCCTCACCAGGACAAGTGGATTGAGAAACGAATGAACGTTGTGAGATGCAATTGAAATAAATGACGCTAAATAAAACGAAATTATTTTTATTTGTATTCCAGATTTTTCTTGTAGAATCAATGATAGAAGCGTTATAACGCCATTTCCGTACGTGTAAATTTCTACGTTTGTACCTTAGTATTGTATTTCTCCAACAATTCATTACACCACAAGTGTATAAAGACATCCCATTTCACCAAAGATAATTATCATTGCACCCCTATACTATAATCACACTCCTCTGGCAGCGTGAATACATCCATGTTGATTCTACACACCGAGTGGTACTTCATTGTCAACCACTAGAAAAGTTTTGATCATTTATGCTCAACCCACATTCTAATCGAGAGCCACACACTCATAACCACTGCACCCACCAACCAAACACAGACCCGGCACTACACGTAACGGTGACGATGGCGCGAGTGTCATGTGTCGTGGTGTCTGCTCTTTATGGTGTTTATGTTCACCTCTCTCAGGACGCACGGCTCAGATCCAAAATCGTCACAGAGTGACCAACTTCACCAAACCCGATATACAGCCCAAGATGTAGGGGCTGAGTGAAAGTTTGGTGAACAGAGTATAATAGTGCCATGGAGTTGGCGCTGTAAAACGACAGGAGCCCCACTTCCCAGTCCAGATGAACCCCGACTCTCTGTGGAGGCTCCGGCACCATCAGTGAGGTCTCTACCCCGCCATGCCACACTGAAAAGCTGCTGTTATATTTCCGTAGACTCCAGGAGATGTCACTCCCTCCCAAGAGGCACTCAATACCACTCCCGCTCCGTGGGATCGTCCCATATGCGATTCCAATCCGACACCGCTGCACATTCTCCACGTTCACCTCCCAGTAGTGCTGACCCGACGAGAAGCTCTCATAGCACAGGGCTTGTAACTTCCTATCAAACCGTTGTGGGTGATCGGCGCGACCCTGCGAGAAATCACTCAGTGTCACCGTCCTGAGATCTGAGGAAATCTGGAGTTTGTTGTGGGCTGAGTTTGTGTCCAGAGTCGGTGACCGTCCATCTGTGGTAACAATAGTGAAGACGATCGATGTCGCAGTCACAGCAACGCATGCACAGTAGCAACACAGGCACTACATGTGCTGTTTACAAATACACATTGTGTATGGAATTATCATTTATGTTATTGCAATAATGCAATAAACAATAAAAGTACGTAACAAATGCACATTGATTATAACATATATTACAAACTCTTGTTATTATGTGTACACAAATTCTAACGAATATTTGTAGGTATACATACATATACTAATGGATACTAGTGTAGTGACGCCGACAAGCTTTCTTGCTTTACTAAGAACCTTTATTTTGGACACAACACTAATTCTAGGACCAGGCTATTGGTTCTTAATGCTTGAACTTCGTTTTCTCTTTAACCGTCCCCTCCTCTTGTGCTATCCCCTTTTAAATCCTCAGACCACCCTTTTTGGAAGCTTCGCTCAACCCATTTCCTTCAGCCAATCCTCGATCTCCTCCAATGGTTGTCAACCGTCATCCATACAGTCACACGTATTTCATGCCTGTTACGTTTGAATCTCGCCTCCAATTCCTCTGAATCTCTTAGCTTCACCAAACGTCTTTGAGGCTTCCCTGCAACAATTAGAGGCCTTGATTGAATTCCTGACTGTCTATTTGCACGTATGTTACGTCAGGTAAGTGGTCTGTTGCCTTGGTCATTACACTTGTATGTGTAGACAAATACCATTTTGCTCCAAGAAACACTTTCCCACTACTTTATGTACCTATTGATGACTGAGGCTCTCATTGTTATCTTCAAATTTTCAACCAGCACCTGAGTGACTGCATTTCTCACTGAATCCACGCGACGTCTCCCCTGCCCAGTGGCTTAAATACACGACACAGGCCTGCCTCGTGGTGCTGATCTTGTGTTTGTTGTTAATGGGGCAACAGCTATCAGTGAAGCAGAGAGACCTACACACAACAGCCAGAAGATTCGTTGGGATGCCTCCCATTGAAATGGCCTTTGCAAGGTTCAGGCGGATGGACACGGGGGCAGGGTTATCCTGAGTCCCCTGAGAGACCGAGCTGCTCCTGCACTCACAGCACGGGACACATATACAGTCTAATAAGGGCCCATGTCCCTCTACACATAGCATGTGGCACAATGTCGAATGAGGGTCCAAATCCCTATACAACAACAACAACGGCCATTCAGCACTAAGTGGTGGTGATGTCACTATCGTGCTTGTGCCAGGGTATATGTCCTTTAAAGCCTCGTGAAGTGTCAAACGTCCACTGGCAGGAGGTCACTGGACAGACCCATGTGCCATGGGTTGATGATTCAGATGATTAGCCAATGGACCACCTGTGCTCCTTATGCTAATTTGCTGTTTTATAGCTGCCCGGCACTTCACACATTGTTGTGAGCATCGATCCTTTGCCCTCCATTTCTGCTGGAGGGCATCTAACTCCAACTGCCTAGTAGCATCCTTCACAATCCCCGTTCCACAAAGGCCCATCTTGACACCGCTGGTATTAGTTATTGGCAAGTCCACTCAGCTCCATATCCACTCATGCCACGCCATTCCATTTCTTCTCTAGGCCGTTCCACGCCTGTTTAGTCCCCTCTATTCAGTCAAACAAAAGCTATTTGGGCATGTGGTGGCTGGGCATACGGGCTACATGCCCCAGCCAACGCAGCCTTTCCTGCCAGAGGAGCTCACCGATGGGACTCTGTCAAAATCTTTCGAGGATCTGTGTGCTCCTCCCAAATAACAGCCTGGTTAAACCCAGGATGGAGCATAGGCAATCCAGCCTGAATGCTTCTAGTCGGCGAGGATGTTTTATTAGGGGGGTCTATGTTTCGCAAGAATAGAGAAGAAAGGGCACGATCATAGCCGAGAAGACCCGACACTGCATGGGGAGCGACAGACCAGGGAGCTTCCAGGCAGCGTTATGCAGCCAATGAAAATAAAATGCTGCTCGACTTGAGACCTCTGCTGTCAAACCAGAGCTGGTCATTAGCACACTGCTCAGGTATGGAAACCTCTCCACTGTATCCACAACTACCTCATCAATGGAGAGTTGATGGAGTGGAGTGTTTGATGATAAAATACACAAGTAGGTGCTTAGTTATTGAGGGGTTGAGGGTAAAGCCCCACCTCTGAGTAGCACGCTCCAGGTTCAGCAGCAGCCATTGCTCAACCGCACCTAAGCATCGATCAACCTCCCATTGTATCTGTACCAGATGAAAAATCCTCCAATAAAGGCATGAAAAGCTTGTCCAACTACGTGGTCGAAAAATATGTTAAATAATATAGGTGCCAGAGGATATCCCTGTCGCACCCCAAGGTGAACAGGAAATGGCTATGATTCCCGGCCACGTAGCTTGACCCGAGCCCGACCACCATCACGAAGGTCCTTAATCATTATGACCAGAGAGGCAGGGACTCTGAAAGCACTAAGAACAACCCAGAGCCCAGGCCTATTTATGGTATTATAGACCTTGACCAAGTCAGAGATGTTGGTCCTGTGAGAAATCCCTACACCCCTGCTGTAGCAGACGGACGTAAAATATGGCATCTGTGCAGGACCGCCCTGGACTGAAACCACATTTGGGCACTGCAAGCCTCTCATCAGCGTGCTTGGCAAGGTAATGTTGAATCATCTCCGCCAGGACCTTTCCTGGCACACTGAGGAGATAGATGCCCCTGTAGTTGTTACAGTCTGTGCGGTCCCCTTTCTGAAAGAGGGAGACCACCAGGTCATCCTTCTAATCCTACAGAACCTGTCCAGTGGTGCAGACTGTTATTATGATGTCATACAGGGCAGTGGGCACCGAAACGCCACCCTCCCTCAGCTGTTCGCTTGGGAGATCATCTCTGCTTGGTACTTTTCCTGGTCTCAGACTCTGGATTGCCTTCCATACTCGCTCAACAGATGCAATTCAACCAGCCACTCACAGGGGGAGACTACTTATTCAAAGATTTGAGGCACCACAGCTCCAGCAGCGCCTTCCCCACTTTTCCTCACAATCTTTTCAGGACTGAGGGATTTCCCCTCCCCAAGACCTCACAAAAACGCTCTGCAAATCTCCAAACTTGTTCCTGGTGGTCAGAGATCAGATTACCTTTCTTTACCCTCAGAATAGTGATAGGTGTGGCACTGCAACTTCCGAGCCAAATCTGCAGTAAGCCCCCTCATCCTCAGACGTGGGATGCTGTCGACGGTGGGAGTGGGCCTGTCGCTTTTTCTCAGCCAGCTGGAAAACCTTTTCTCTCAGCCAGGGTCTCTGGACATATTTATACCACGTACCCAAAGCAGCCATTGTAGCTGCATGAGCCACAATCCTAAACCTCGCCCATTTCCCCTTAGCATTGGGAGGAGGTGGGGGACAATGCCAACCCCATGACGTTAA
Source organism: Entosphenus tridentatus (assembly GCA_014621495.2). Lineage (NCBI taxonomy): Eukaryota > Metazoa > Chordata > Hyperoartia > Petromyzontiformes > Petromyzontidae > Entosphenus > Entosphenus tridentatus. The sequence continues at coordinate 2,790,585 of CM025637.2, forward strand.
TAGCAACTACAACAGCCAATGGGGGCTCTAGACGGTTGCGAGGGGCTAGTAACCCTTCCACCTTCAATGTAATCATCACTAAACTACGTCACTATGCACACAGCACGAGACACACATTCTAATGAGGGTTCATGTCTCTTTACAAAGACATAGCCATAGCAGATTGCTGGGGAAAGTGCTGTAAGCAAGCACCTGTTAAGGCCGCCACGGCACACGATGGGGTGGGTTACCAGCACCACGCTCTGCCGCCCTTGTCTCCAGTGGCGGCTTGTGACATTTCGACTAGGTGGGGCTGTTTTGAGTGACCTCTGAAATAATGGAGTTTTAATTTAAAACATCTCGTCATGTTAATGGCCTTTCCGTGAAAGTGATATAACAATCTCATCTACCATCGGTAGGCATTTATAAACAATATGAAACAAAACAACAAATCACTCAAATGCTGTCCCCATGACCCTCAAGTCCACACTACACAACCCCTTCGACGCTGCCAAAAGCTTAAAGCGTGTAGGCCATGACCTGCTATATTTGAACAGTGAAAATAGCGTTGTGACATCGTCATTACAGCCATGGGCGCCTTTTTCACTGCCCTGAATGGGTCTCAAACGGCGTGGCTAAAATGCCAAGCTAATCACAATGCATGAAGGGATATCTCTTATTTGGGCACCTTTATCGCCACCCCAAAACCTCCCCGAGGCACAAATCACTGTGTTGCAGTGGGTTATAATATAAACAACTTAAAATGGTATCTTGGTTAGGCAATTCACGTTGAAAAAATATGTATATTTCGAATGTATTAAACACAACAAAAAATGTATAGGAAAAGTATTTTTTTTATTAGAAAACATTTTTCTCATCTCCAGCTGCTTGGTAAGGCAGCGCCTCAATGCCCCTAGTAGACGAACCACGCCTGTTTGTCTCCCCAATGGCGAGGTTTACATACTGCACCAGGTACCTATTTGGGGCTGAGTCGACCTAGCGGAGGGCCATGACACGTTCATATAATTGTCACTGGTGTTGGCCGTCAGCGGGAGTCGAACTCGGCTTGTCGGGTTCGGAATACAGCACGGTAACCTCAACACTCCACACAGCACGGGAAACACAGAGTCTAATTAGGGTTCATATCTCTCTACATACACATAACGGGGCACACAAAGTGTAAGGAGGGTCCAGGTCTCTCTACACTTAGACAATATTGTATACAACTGCATGCAATGGCATTTATTAGGAAGCACATCACGATCGTTCACTTATTTTTCCAACAAGTGACAGACAGAGCTCGAGTTTGAGTCTGGGTCGGTACTGACCTGAGATTCTCATGCACAGGATCCTGAAAAACACAAACCCATATTTTATGTTAACATTGACAACCTAAACAGATGTCCCATCAGAAAATTAACAAATACCTGCAAACGGAGAATTATGAAACTATACTTGTTTTACCTGGACATGAACAAATCTCTACAAATGACAAAGCACTCTAGTCCAGCACATAAATACATGCTTGAATGATGTTCAAAAACTAACGTATTCAACATATCTCTGAATATGGTGAACTTTTACTGAACCAGTACAGGTCTGAGTGTCGCATTGAAGCAAAGTTGCATCTATTTCTGGACACCACCGCTTCTCCCTACATCGAAAGATACTGAAATAAATTGCCGACAACGTCAACGTCTCACAGAGTGGTGGGTGACCTTCTTCTGGTTGTTGATAAACTAAGGCTATGAGTAAATGGAGGTGGTGCCACCTGCAGGAAGGCGAGTGGGTCCTGCACGTTGAAGACAGCGAGCAGCTGGTTGATCTCCTGCTCCAGGCCGCGTGCTCTGCTCTCGTAGTGATCGATGTCCGCCTGGATGCGGGACAGCACGGAGTGGCCCTCCTCGTCCACGCGCTCCAGCGCCTCCCTCTCCTCCTTCCTCAGCTGTTCCCTCCTGCGCTCAAACTCTCGGCTGATCCGCTCCTTGATCCCATGCAGAGATTCCTATGCAGAGATACGATGACGCGTTATAGAATCGCTCATCATTTAAGACAGTGCGATGTGACATCATAGAGCATCTCAACACCGCTTTGTCTCTATACTCTGTACAAAGATGCAGTCGACTTACATTGTGAGAGCTTGGAGGAAATTAAATGCATCGTTGATTAGAATGGGATTCAATTTAATACACTTCACAGGCAAATAACAAGAGGGAGTCGTGAAGTTGTCGCCTCGCTTTCTACCTGCATGCGCCGGTAGTCGTCCTTCAGCGACTGAGTATGTGACGCTGCCATCTTCTTGTTCTCCTCTCTCCTCGTCTTCTCGAGTCTGAGTTCCTCCTGCGTGGAGTAGAAGAACAAACGTGCTCAATACTCGCATTATCAGCAGCACCCGTTGCCTCTCCACTGTTCGACAGATATAATAACTGCATTTGTTATAACAAAAATGTACATAAAAAGTAAATATTTATCAATTTAAATGTCATATTTACATTTTGACTTAAAACTTTCATGACTGCAGGAATTCATATTCTTGGTTCTTTCGGTAAAGTCACATAGATATATATATATATTTCTTAAATAAAAGCAAAACAAATGATGAACAAATGATGATAAAGACTGCTTGTGTTGCAATCGAAAAGTCGTGGGGTTTTTTTCTTTTATTTTAAAATAAAATTAATTAATTTACATTTTCTTTTTTTCTATCTACGTGATTTTACCGAAAGAACAAAGAATATTTCGATTTAAAGCTTTCGTAACTGCAGGGATTCATCTTCTTGGTTCTTTCGGTAAAGTCACGTAAAAGGGAAATAATAAAATAATAAAAATAAAACATAATAAAATAATTCTCACGACGTTTCGGCCACAACGCAAGCAGCCGTCCTCAGGTGAAGAACAGGTCTGAAGAATCAGTTTTGGCGTGTTTCAGATCTGACTTGTGCTCGCGGACACGATCAGAGATATGACGTTTCGTTTCTCCAATGTAGCAATCACCACAACTGCAACTCAGTTTCTTCCGCCGTTGCCGATCATTGCTACAACGCTGTGGGCTCTCATGAAATTGTCTTTTCCGAGACTAAGGTGCTCTGCAAGCCTCCTGGCTATCATCAAAGGTTTGTACACGAGGCCATCCAAATATACAAACACAGACATAATTTCAACCGTGATGATGGGTACAAACTTAGTAATCATTGGAAAAATGTTATTAACCATGCAAAAAAGATTTAACTACACATATTTGGAGCATTCCTGGCAGCAATTTCAGCCGCACCACCTCTACATAACAATAAGCTCAGTCAACCATTCTACACAACAAAGACTCATTTTCTGGCAGCTATTTAAGCCGCACCACCTCTACATAATAATAGGCTCAGTCAACCATTCTACACAACAAAGAATAATTTCCTGGCAGCGATTTCAGCCGCATCATCTCTACATAACAAAAACGCTCAGTCCCTTTTACATGCACCTTTACATCATCCGCACCTAGTTTACACAACAAAGGCTCATTCCTAACAGCGTGCTTCAGCCACACCGAACCTCACAAAAATAATATTCAGGGACTACCTTGGCTCCTCCCACCCTCAACCAGTATATATACAAATACTGTTTCCTTGGAATTTCTCTCACTTGATACTGCTATCGTGCTGTGACGGTTCCACCTGAAGACGGAAGCTTGTGTTGCCTCCGAAACGTCGTGATTTTTATTTTATTTATATTTTACTTTTATTAATTAAAATTTTTTACCTACGTGACTTTACCGAAAAAAACAAAGAATATGAATCCTTGCAGTCACGAAAGCTTCAAATCTAGAATTGACTATATATCTTTTATTCTCCGCAGGGAATGGATTCTTTGCTCCGCTGCAAGTCTCCTACCACCACTCTCCCACTGACATATTTCATTGTTTCCTCTTAGTACCTCTCACGCGACGGTCAATTGTATAGTGTATAGCAGATTGTATAATAATAATAATAAATATTATAAAAGTGTAATGTTTATTATAATGTATAAGGTAATATATAGTATCGTAATTGTATAGTGAATATACAGCAGTGTGGTATACAGTAGGGTGGGTAGAATAATACATAGTGTAATATTACAAGGTATAGTCTAAGGTATAGGGTGGTGTATAGCAATACAATATATAATTTTATGTCGGGTTTGTCTATGGCAGTACATAGTACGGGGTAGACCCGTGTGATGTAAGAGTAAAACGTTTAGCTGGAGGCATATATTTTTTGCGACATAGAATTGTAATGTATGACTTACTGTTACTAGCTCAGCTTATTGGACAGTATATTTAGTATATTGATGATACTGATGTAGTTTATATTTTAGTTTCTTACGTGGTGGTTTAACTGCTGCAGCTCCATACTAACATTCCTTCCCTTTATTAATGCTAACCCTATTCCCTCCCTTTGATGCTGCTAATCCTGCATAATGCACGGGCAAAATATGACTTTGAAAACCCCCCGCCCACCTCCTACGCATTTCACAAGTAGTGACTAAACCCATATCTGCATTTCCCATAAATATGCTAAATTCATGTTGATATGCAAATTCCTTTGTCAAGGCGCTCTTCCCCCTCCAACCCAGCTTAAATATACGCTTCCAAGCCTGGTGGTGTTCATTCAGTTACTGTCTTTCCGACAGACCTGTTCTTCACCTGAGGATGGCTGCTTGTGTTGTGGCCGAAACGTCGTGAGAATTATTTTATTATGTTTTATTTTTATTATTTCCCTTCTACGTGACTTTACCGAAAGAACCAAGAAGAACAAAGAATATGTTTTATTTACAGTTTTATGGTCAGTAGCTCACATACCAAGTGCATTCATTGCATGCAAAGCATTACAGATATTAATCTGTCAAGTACCGCAAGTTGTTAAGCCTAAGTAATCAATAACATAAATAAGCAAATTTTACACCTCCTTCATGTATCTGTCTATCCTCATAAAAACTACGAATATATTCACGTTAAAATATATTTTATACATCCCAGACACAATGGATGAGACGCGATGTCAAGCCCGCTCCAAAAGGTTGCTTGTATTTGATCAATGCTTCTGAAATGAAGCACTCCCGGAAGACCGTGAGGCTGATGGGTTGAGTATACCAAATATATCATGGGACCTCCTTTGCCAGTACCAAAATATGAGAATAGATTTTCCCCTTTTTTCTGGCAACAAACCAGGTGTTAAGATGTTAGAAAAAAGGGGAAACCGTATTCTCATATTTTGGTACTGGCAAAAGGAGGTCCCATGATGTAGCTGCTCGCCCCGAGCTCTCATTACTCTGATAGTGCTTGTCTTTGTGCTGTACGCCTTTTGGCGTCCTCTGGTCTAACAGCTTTTGAGACTAGGCTCCAAAGAAAGCTGTCTTTGGTGTAGACCAATCAGTTTCAAAGACAATGCATATATTATCAGTGTTTTTTGTTTGCATTCTGACCACAAGCATTGTGGTTAGTGCAGACATAATTCCTTGTAAAAGGTTTCAGTTTGGTGTTTTAACATCTTAACACCTGTTTTGTTGCCAGTTAAAAGGGGAACACCTATTCTCATACCGAATATAGTTTTTTTTGTGGCTTGAGGAGCTGCTGATCATTTATCCCTATCTGCAATCGGCATCACAGGTGAACAAAACATTTTTCTAAGCATTTCATCTACAAGTGAGATTAAAGTTTAAAATCAACTCTGTACAAGTTTTTTTTTTACAGAATTTGCAAAAAAATGTATTGTCTCAGATTAATTGTTGGTACTACAAAGTCTGCATGACGTGGGCCAAATGGTTAAAATCGCCAATAATGATTTACATCTTAACAATGTGTTTCTTTAAATTATGAGCTGATTTTCCAATATGTAATGATACAAAATTTGGGTTTTAATCAATAAAATATGTAATTTATGCAACTTTGCTTCAAGAGCTGCAGTATATGACTGGAATTGTTACATTTGAAATTAGTAGAAGAAGTGGAGAAAATGTCTTTATAAAAACACACACATGAAAGAAAAATCTTCAAAGAAAATGGGTTAATATTCTTGGTTCTTTCGGTAAAGTGACGAAAGCTTTAAATAAATAAATAAAAATGGGTTAAGTTTACTTGCACAATTAATTATATGTTAAAACATGGCTTACTTTGCTGTTATAGTAAAATATTTTCACTTAACGTTTCTGCAAGAGAGACATTTACTTCATCATCTACTAGCAGGAAGTACCCGGCTTTGCCCAAGGGAAAAATATATATTTCAAAACTTGTCTTTTTCTTTAAAAACATAACATATACATACACAAATACTCAGCTATTATAAAAGCCTAGCGTTCCGTTTGTCTGTCCATTTGTCCATCAACAAAATTAGAATATCCTTTCAGAAGGCCTGAATCTAAAAGTTTGAGAAAGTGGGGGTAAAAAGTTGAACTAAAAGGTTTATAAATGTGTTTGACTCCCCCCCCCCCCGCAATTTTTTTACCCTCCCCACACCCATTTTTTCTTATTTTGGAGGCATATATACCTACACACTCTACATACAATCGAATAAGTAGTACCTAGTGACTCTACAGTAGTATTTAGGTACTCTACAGTAGTATCTACTGACTCTGCAGTAGTAACTACTGACTCAAATTTCTACTGACTCTATAGCAGGAGCTACGGACTCCACAGCAGTATCTCTTGACTCTACAGTAGTATCTACTCACTCTACAGTAGTATCTACTCACTAAACAGTAGCAACTACTGACCCTACAGAAGTAACTGAACACATGGGGGGGGGGTGGAGAGGACATTTGTCGAGGTGAAGGGCATGGCGCGAAGCGCCGAGAAGCCTTTAGTAAGAGCAAAAAAAGTGTATTGGCCCGTCTTGCAGCAGTAATGCTGAGGTCCCATCGTTTTTTGTTTTCTGTTAAGTCAGCCGCTGCTCTTCCGCTGTTTGTTTTGGGAGCCACAGCACCTTCCTCTCTTTGTGTTTATCTTTTTGTTTTGGAGTCGCTGCACAGAAAGATTGTTTGCGTTTCAAGGGGCAACCGCGAGTCGGCGTTCATCGCATGCGCATATGTGTGCTTTGGTGCATGCTCAAAGTTATCATTACGATTAGCGTATATTTTTCTAAAGTGTGATTTTCTTAGTTTGGATTGGACCAAGAGCAAAAACAAATAGCAAGTGTTCATTCAGGGGCTTAGTTTCTTGTATCTGTGTACTTTGTTGAAACGTAAACCCAAACGTTTGTCAGTTAAAAGCGTTACAAGGATAGGCGTACACAGACAGAGAGACAGACAGGCAGATAAAAAATTGTGATTATAGGTAAGATGCTGACAACCCTCAACTGTTTACCCCGGAATCTCACCAATTGCACCTCACAATTGCAGACCTGGTTGTGTTAAATGCCACCCAATCCGAAGAACTCTACCTAAGCCTCTCACCAGGGCGACACAACCTCGAACTCTCCTCATCATTCGCTCTCTCATCAATCTGTCTAACCACCGCAACATTCTAGGTGTTATATTGGATTCAATACTCTCACTGTATAATCATGTCCTTAACACCGTGAACGGGTGAAATCATCACCTCATGGCTTTATGGTATTTCCCACCGATGCTGCCAGCTGCCAGATTCAGTACCAACTTTTTTAGAAGGCGGCTCGAATTGACATTCAACAAAAGGGTGTTTTTCAAACCACAATGAGCGGTTGGATATCAAAATATAAAACCACTGAAAAGTGGCGTTTACCACGCATTTTTCTTCTGGTGTTAAAACGAATCATCCAATTTACATAGAACACACAAACATTGTAATGTGTAGCTCATTTTCTTTATTTACACGAAATTACTATGTCCATAGTTTTTTCAATACATATTTTGGAACAGATCTGTAAGCTCGCGTTATTGTTGCAGAGATCAGTTCTGGCGCGATCCCAACTCTGTGCTCCGGTCTCTGAACGGCTCCACTCACCTTCCGTGCCTCGTGCTCTTCCTCCACGCTGCTGAACTTGTGTCCCGCGTGCTCCCCCACGATGGCGCAGCTCGTGCAGACCAGGCTCTCGTCCTGCGTGCAGTAGAACTCGAGACGCTTCTTGTGCCTCTTGCACTTGCGAGCTTCCATGTTGGCACCTAGCTCGACCAGCTCATGGTCTTTGAATTTTGGATTCTGCAGGTGACGCTTACAATGGGACTCACAAAAAGACATCTCGCACGTCAGGCAATTGCTCACAGCAGGGGCTTCACCATCCAGACAGCTGTCACAGGAAACTTGCAGTGATCTTTTATTTATCACATTGAGCTCCTCTACAAGGTTGGCGAGCGCCACGTTCCTGGTCAGCTGCGGCTTTTGCTCGAACTCGGCTCGGCACTGGGGACAGAAGCAGCGCCCGGCCACCTGCCACGCGTACTCCAGGCACTGCAGGCAGAACGAGTGGCCGCAGCTCAGCGTAGATGGGCAGTGGAACGCACTCAGGCAGATGGAGCAGCTGAGCTCCTCAGATGCAGCAGCAGCTGGGGTGGTCATGACTCTGTTCCTCTCTCAGTATCTCAGCGAGTGTCTCAGTGAGTGCCTCAGTGAGCGTCTCAGAGAGTGTCTAAGTGAGGATTTAAGTGAATGTCTCAGTGAGTATCTCAGCGAGTGTCTAAGTGAGGGTTTAAGTGTGTGTCTCAGTGAGCGTCTCAGAGAGTGTCTAAGTGAGGGTTTAAGTGAGTGTCTCAGTGAGTGTCTCAGCGAGTGTCTAAGTGAGGGTTTAAGTGAGTGTCTCAGTGAGCGTCTCAGAGAGTGTCTAAGTGAGGGTTTAAGTGGGTGTCTCAGTGAGTATCTTAGCGGGTGTCTCAGTAAGTGCCTTAGTGAGCGTCTCAGAGAGTGTCTAAGTGAGGGTTTAAGATAATGTCTCAGTGAGCGTCTCAGAGAGTGTCTAAGTGAGGGTTTAAGTGAGTGTCTCAGTGAGCGTCTCAAAGAGTGTATAAGTGAGGGTTTAAGTGGGTGTCTCAGTGAGTATTTTAGCGGGTGTCTCAGTAAGTGCCTTTGTGAGCGTCTCAGAGAGTGTCTAAGTGAGGGTTTAAGAGAATGTCTCGGTGAGTATCTCAGTGAGTGTCTCAGCTAGTGTCTCAGAGGGTGTTTCAGCAAGTGTATCGATGAGTGTCCCAGGGAGTGTCTCAGCGAGTGTCTCAGCGAGGCTCTCAGCGTGTGTCTCAACGAGTGTGTGGAGATCACAGAATGCTGTACGATTGAAGCAGGAAGAGGAAAGTGCAACCTAACAGCGCAGTTACTAAGGAGAAGAGGGTGACGGGCCCATTCCAGGAAGAGCAGCGTTACCAATTGAATCCACTTGCACAGTTGTTGATTGTCTTTTTTTTTACGAGTCAAGAACTCAAGAGACCAGGAGAGAGGAGTCTCATTTACAGGAGTGACCTGGGTCACCAAAAAGACAAAAGCAACAACAAGGGAAAAGCACAACAATGAAGCGAAGCAATTGGAACTAAATGACAACTGCACAACGTATGGATAAAAAAAAACTGCACAAAGATGTAGCAATGTCGCATAAAAGCTAAATTTCCCCAGATTGATCACAGCACAAACAAAACAACTAAACTACAAACACAATAAACATATATAGGGTGACTGGAGTGCTTACATTTAAACAGACGAGGACATATATGTGTGTATATGTGTATGTGTGTTGAACTTCTTTGGCACCGTATGTAGCCAACTTCACTAATCGGAGGTGCGGGATCAAGGGCAACAAACTAAACACAAAAAGCCGTTCTAAAGAAATTAGTTTTCAATCTAGATCATTTAATTTTCCTATGCTGATAACCGAGGAGCATATGCTCAGTGCAGACAGTCACAACGCCAGCTCTGTGTTGACTCCACAGCGTGGTCCCCATTTCCCGTTGCAATTCGTCAGCGCTATCGCCGTGCGTTATTTACACAGCGCCTCCAATGAAGGGCCTCTCAAGGCGCCAGGAGAAGCGGGTATTGAACAACAGCACAACTTTGTGAGGAAGCAGATTGCAAAACAAGTGATGCTTGATGCAAATATAATAGAGAAATATACACACTCCACGTGGATAAACTAGATTGCAAAGGATAAACTGTGCTTTAGAATACTGTCTGTTGATGTCCAATTCATTTAAGTTACTCATAAACTGTCTGGAAATTACGCCTTTTCGTCTTAAATCGATAAGTTGGGGGTGTTAAATCTATGTATCCGACGATATTTTTTTTCTTAAGCATCAGTATCGGCATTTATGCCACCTCTTAGCCCCGATGTTGTAAACCTATATATTTAACCAAAAACTCGATGCTTGTACTGGTATGTTTGGCAGTCGTTATTGCTATTTGTTAAAGGATCCGGTAGACGGAGCTCTAATACAAGCGCGAGGTGGAGCAGCTGAGGCGTGCACTTCAGTTGCTAGCACGTTCTGGTCGTCTAACATTAGCAGTGCGTGACCCTTCATTTCCTCACCCACTCTTCTCCACAGCATTCGTGTCTGCACGTAGCCTTTTCAATGTTGCTACGACAAAGGTATTTGTTAATGTGCAACATGCACTGTGAAAATGCACAGAGGCTGTGTTTTCTTAGCTACAATCCGCCTCTGCTTGAGTGGCCGTACTCAAGAAGTGAATTCTGATGTCTGAGCACTGCCAGACAGCCAAATAGCTGAAGTTCAATTTGCAAGAATATTTTTTTTTATGTTAAATCTGTTACAAAGTTATTGATTTGTCTATTTGTATGTATTTGTCTGCTTGTTTATAGTATATTTTAAGTTACATGTTCTCAAACATTGAAAATGTAATCAAGTGATTTTAAAATGTTGCGGTTTTTTTTTTACAAAATATCGTTCGATATATCGGTAATCGGTGGACTAGGATTCTCTAAAATGGGTATCAGCATCGGACCCAAATCTGGCATCGGCCGGACTATAATTTAGTATTTCACAGATAATGGGGGTTTAGCAGGTGGGACCTCTAGAATTGAAAAGAATGAAAACATTTCAATCTAGCACATAAAACAGTTATCATAATGCAAAGCAATCCTGACTTGTGTCAGCCATGTCCCCACGCTGAACCCAAACGCTGTGTGCCAAGGCAGTCCTAGTTTGTACATAAAATAGTTACCGTAAGTTACCTCCTTACTGCACCAATGCTCCAATACACTCCCATAAAATTAAGTTCTTAGAATATGTTTAAGGATCTTTATATATATTAAAACCTTATTTATTTTTTCAAATAAGAAAACTGGCAGACTTGAAAAACAAACAAACCGTTGTGTTAATTTCAGGTTATTCATAAAAAAAAACTATTAACACCAACACGAACACTAATTAGAGTAAATAATTAAGAGTGTGGGGTGAAATAGAAAACATGTGCAAAAGTTTTAACCACCTATCTTAAATTAACTTGCACATTAAACGTTTTACATTTGAAATTAAATAGATGTTACGTTGAAATATGTTTTGTATTTTCCCCTAAATTGATCGTGATTGTGCTATCAGCATCATGTCATGAGAGTATCCATTCTAATCTCTTGCAGAGATCACATTCAGAACAACCCACAGTGGGCATCAGAGGGCTCCCTTTGAGATCCCTTTAAGTAACTTCTGATCCACACAGCAGGGAGAGAGGCGTAGCGGTTTTTATATACACCCGGGGGTGCTCCAAGTTTCGCCTTGTTTTACATCGGTTTTGGTAAATAGATAAAACATGAGAACACAAATGCACAACGTTACTTAATTTTTTTATTTTAATTAGTTATTTGAACAGTTTTTATTCATATTGCAATCATTTAATTGGCTGCCTTCCAGTAAATCTCAGAGCGCTCTCCTTGCCCCAAACCCTGCGCCCATCTCATGGGGCGGGGTGAGGGCTGCGCGAATGTGCGGAGAGGGTGCTGGGAGGGGGTTGTGTCATGCGAGATGGGGGCACCTAAGGGTGGGGAAGATGGGGGTGTTGGGTGAGGGGGGGTACTAATTTTACTGCCAGCAATGATCCAGAGATGTAGCCTGAGTGACGAATTCTGACTAATTCTAGACATCGTTTGGAACCCAGCAGTGCCTGGAACGGTGCTGGTGCGCGCCACGTGAGGGCGCTACCACTCCACTGCAGCGATTCGTGGGCGCACTGCATAATTAACGTGGCAGCCTTCAGTCTTTGTCACAGCGGAGCTAAGATTCCAATCATAATGGTTACGTTATTTAATTAGTGTCAGGAAACTCTTCGAGCAAAGACTAAGGTTGTATAAATGCATTTGTCCTGTCCTCTTCAGTCAATCAATCTTTATTCAATGTGCCAATATCGCCCTCAATAAAGTGGGCATCAGTGCACATTACAGCAAAATGGGACTGGTACAGGGGGCATAAAGCAACAGGAATGGACGAAAGAATCAGTCACGACCTCAGCATATCACACCGACTGATGAAGACCGCTTGTGTTGCGATCGAAACGCCGTTGGTCTTTTGGTTTATTTTTAATTTTATTTCATTTGTATTTGTATTTTCTATCTGCGTGACTTTAACGAAATAACCAAAGAATAAGGGAAGACACCGTCTTTCCCCCCCCCCCCCCCTCTTAAATTGTGGATGTTACGGGCAGGCGAGTGTGAAAAGATGCGTCTCGTACAGACCACGGAGTCGAGAGACACTCGGCGCGTTTCCGACGCCCGGTGGCAGGGTGTGCTCGAGACGGCTCGTCCCCCCAGCGTCAGGTGAACAATCCTGATACAGTTTGGATAAATTTATTCCATCACTTGAATGCTACCCACCAATTGTATATCATATGACGTTTGGAGAAAATAACTAGTGTTGAGAATACATTTGATCAAAAATACCATGCGTGACAAACCCCTCCCAATTTAGGCACACGAGTTATAATATGAAACTGAAAGTGTGAAAAAATCGATAATGGACGTGAGGAGCAGTGAGTGGCAACTCTGCTGAGCAGCTCACAGCCCAGCTGCTTGAGTGGAGGAGGAAAAGCGAGTTTCGGGGCGAGGGTTTAACTTTAAAGAGTCAACATATATGCTGACTGCCATGGGCAAAATTTGAAATATACTGTACATTTGAAACGGTACTGTACTGAACAAGTTTCGCTTGATTGGCGACACATTGTTCCGAATGAAAGAATCATTGATGAGGTCATTGATGCTTCAAATAAAAACAAAAGTGCTGCTGCATTCGTGTGTCACCTGAAATTTTAATGGGAAACGCTTAGTTCAAAATGCTGAACTGAATTTCCAATATGAAAAAAACGAAAATGGACAAGGACACATCAAGATACTACTGGAGTTGTTGACATTTAAATTGTTTGAGTAACTGGAATTTATTATCCTAAAGTAATCAACATGGCTACTCTGGATACTTTGTAATATATGTTCGTATGTTTAAGTATTGATGTAGACTTGCTCAGTGGATCATTGTGGAATCGTAGGATTCACGCCCTGCATCTACCGTGACCTGTAAACAAATCGTCACAAACAGGCTGCGCCATAGGCATGCCAGGTGTGTTGTATATGTCGGGTCTTCAAAAATGAATACAAATATTTAAAAATTAAATAAAAATGGAAAAATGCGTAATTATCTGAAATAACGCACATAATTTATGCTAATTAGGGATGTGTAATTGTATGAAGGTATGCAAATTTATGCGACTATGCTAATGGCTGTCGTTATGTTAATTAGCCCCGTCTCGTTGTCGAGCGTCGTATTATCAATCAGGATAATACAATGAGTTGTATGAAGTTATGCAAGTGTGATGTAATTATGCTAAATTAAGCTCGGCTTCGTTGTCTAGGGTTGGATTATCGAGCAGGATAATACAATTATTCTCGCTTTAAGTTTTAATGATTATGTCTTAGTGTGTTTATGTCAGGTCTCCAAATTCAAATCTCACTGCAGGATACAGTTCTCATAATTAAGATTATTATGCATTAACTTAGGAAGGCACCACTCAGACACTTGTGTTAAGCAACTTTAATCTCTAATAAAAAACATAGTATTCTAATATGCGAACTCTTATGCTTGGAATTGTCAACACAATACTCCAGGAGATGTTCTCCTCATTGATCCGTACATTTAACCCTCAATGGTTACGTTTGTTAAACTGGGTAACGCGAGCATATACGGCGATAGGAAAAAGTCCTTAAAAATGTATGCGACGATATTCAATAAAGAAACATGTCCCGAAGGCAAAAGTATACGGCAATTAATTCATCGGTAAGATTATGCAATTAACGAAATGTCCGGGAACAATGGTGTGCGGCAGTTTGCCTGCTTCAGCAGATGCTTATCAATTGGCTAAGGCTTCAATAAATTCGCGGGCAAGATTCTGTGATCAAAATAATATTTTAACACGATAGCCTCCCTGTGAGTGTGTAGATTCGTAACGTAGGTTTTTAAACGTTTAGTTTCATCAATGAATTCATTGGTAATATCACCATTAACAGAAATAACGACTAAAATACTTCTAAACGACCGTATCCACGTGGCTTAATGGCCAGCAATGTTCTTCATCATCAGCTAATAGTTGACGCACTCTTATCATTGGTCTTCTTATTATTAGTCCCGATATGTGTGGTGTATGTGTTGGTGGTTTGTCTTCTTGTTCAACTCTGTTGTGTTAGGCAGACGCCGAGGTTGGGCATTCCTTGTATCAAAATTTAGTTTGTTCCCTGTGGAGCGGGGAGTGTGTGAGGGTGGGCGTGTCATACAACTTGGTTCGTTGCTCTCTCTCGCTTGGGGCGTCGTCTGCAGCTGCTTGTCCGCTGCAGCTGCAGGCTTTTTCCACTGCTGGATGAGCTGCGTCGGCACAATGCTTGTCCTTGAAGA
>CM025637.2:2805372-2832356 GCA_014621495.2 Entosphenus tridentatus
GGATGAGCTGCGTCGGCACAATGCTTGTCCTTGAAGATGCTCGATCGCTCTTGCCGCTCGTCCGCTGGCAGCTGACACCCTTGCTTGGTGGCGCTCGTGGCGCTGCTGCACGCTCTCTCTGGCTCCGTGCTCTCAGACGATGCCCGGTTGCGTGTGCAGCTGGTTCTCTGCGATGCTGGCTTGGTTAATGCTTGGCGCTTTCCGCTCTTTCTCCCGGTTGATTGCTTGTCGTTGCTAGTAACTCTATCTCTCTCCTTGATCGTGCAGCTGCCAGCTTCACACGGACACCCGCCCTTACTTCAGGGCTCATGCTGTGCGCTGCTTGTCGCTGGCTTGGTCACTCAATTTCAAAACGTGTAGATTGTATTCACACACCTCTTACACAACTGTGAAAGCTTAGTACAATACAACTTATTGCAATCCTTGACTTTGCAAGCGACTCAAAACATCAGGATAAATGTAGAACAACTTTCGGCAATACACTGTCGGTCCATGCCGAACTCAGCACCAAGCATCGCCTCGCCCCTCTTCTCTGCGAGACACAACACTCATTGTTGATCTCGAGGCCATGCCTCGGAGTCTGCCCGTTGCAGGACTCTCTGTCGCTTGTCGTAGTAGCAATGTATGGGTCGTGTCTCTGTTTTTATCTGCAATTCTCTCCCCTCTCTGCGCGTCTCTTGCGAGGAAAAAAAAACAGTTGCCCTCTGCCATTGCTCTCTCTCCGCGGCCGCGCCTGATTGCCCCCCACCCCCTTCTTCCCTTGGTGACCATGGACGGGATGTTTTCCGTCAAAGTTTGTTTGTTTGCATTCCCCCCCCCCCCCATTTTCATAGTGTTTGTTATCTCGAGGCCAGAGACCCTTCATACGTATTTATGGCTGCCATGTGTTTGTGTCAAATTGTTGGAAGACAAAGGTGGCCGGGGAGGCTCTGATTCCATGGAATACATATTATCTGGTCTCGTGTGTTTGACCTATTTTTCTGTTATCTCTTTTGAGTAACCCCCAGTCTAATATCTCGTGGTTATTATTTGGTTCATGTTTAACCAAAATTCGTAATGCGCCTCGTTGTTACCACCGTTATTCCGAGGGATTTGCCAAGTTTTATTACAAGTCTGTGTCGCCAGGGATCTTTTTTTTTTCCGAGTTATATTTTGATATCCTGAGATTGGAGATGTAACTAAATTTCCACTTTTGCTTTCTTGACTGCCGGAATTCATATTCCTTGGTTCTCTTGGTAAAGTCACGTAGATAGAAAGATACAATAATACATAAAATAAGGAATATTGCAGTCTATAATATCGACTTATTATTATAGTCAAGCTTCGAACTTTTACCGTATTAAAAAAAATTCCAGTTATCATGTCCGTTTGTCCCTGCTTTGTGCCTGTGTTTTACGGCTCTGCAGATTTTTTGTGAACTGTCCAAAACGTTTGGGGAGGTCATGGCATGCGGTCCTTTGACAACCTGGAGATTTCCCAGTTCGTCGTTAACCCCTCTTTGCCACGGAGTTTGTTAATTAATGGTTTTATGGCTTTTTCTCTCGAGTTGCTTTTAATGCGGTAAGGCAGCTGGGTGTGAGGGGTGGGGTGTACCTCACCCTTTCATGTCCCATGCTCGCCCCGATCAATTATTTAAAAATATATATTGGCAGAATTATTCTTAATATACATTTTTGGAAAAAGGCCTATATATACAACAGGTGGCAGCAAGGAGGAGATGTTTGCGATACACGAACAATGCGATAGGACCCGCCACTGGGAAAACCCGCATTGGAAACCAGGCCCTCAAGTAGAGCTCATTCCCAGAAGAGACATCGCTGATGAGCTGTGGTGCGCTCTCTTGCAGGCCACCACCTAAGAGCTTGGCATCGTCAACAATGAGAGTGGGCACAGTGTATGGAGATAATTTAGTTCTGCGTTTTTACAACATGCGGAACACTCCCGGCACACATCGGTGAGCAATTATTTGACCATACTTCACCAGGCTTGTCAGCGCGGGTTGGGGAGACGCGTAGATGTTTGAACATTGTGCAGCTCAACTGCACTTTCCTCTATAGACAACGAAGCCCCACGACATGCAATGTCGCTTTCTGTATTCACGGTCACCCATCCAAGCACCATTCAGACTTGCGCTGATCAGCTAAGATCGGACGAGATCGGCACATTCTGGGCTGCTGCTGTTGCTGTGTGGGTGTGAGGGGCTATGGGGCAGCCGGGCACTGATCACACGGCGGGGATTCCCCTTAGCATGTACGCGTATGTGCGCCTGTGGACGACTCCGAGTGGTGAGCGGTGGCACAGTGGTTAGCGCACTGCGCTACGAATCCAGTGATCCCAATTTTATTTCTGCTCATGGCCAAATAGAGATCGGTAAAGTCGAGTGTTTCTGCTATGGACGGAGCTTTTCATCGACGAGCCATCCATTTCAACGTATGCAGCTATTCATCAAGATATATTTAAGAATTATTAATTTACAGCATCCGCAGGCCATGTGGGTCGTGGGGTTGTTTGGCCATACTTCACCACACTGGCCAGTACAGGTTGGTGGTTAACGTGGGATCTATGGACAGAGGTCCAGATTGCAGTACAAAATTAGATTTTTCTGCTTTGCCATGTCCTACCCGCAACAATGTCCACCCAAGCAACTGGAAAAGAACTGACAGACTGAAGCAAGGCACATATAGGGCCACCTAGAAGGTTTAATAAACCTGCTTCATGTATAACATCTGGCTACTTTGCAGTCTCAGCTATTTTTGAGTTTCACAAATATTCGTGATCCACCAACCCTCCCTCAAAATGCTTCCACACAATTGGGTTCCACCGAGTGATGCTAATAAAGATGGTGAAGCTTTCGCAATGTGCGTGTGTTCTACTGCCAATGCTATGCTTTACGTATTGTAATCATCTTAATCATTTTTCAAACAACTCAACACATTCATCAATGACGTTACCATGAAAGGAAATGCATATATGATTACAATACGCGACGTTTTTAGCAAGTTTAATTCTTCGTAAACCCATCTTGTATATGATCTGAAGAAGGGTCATTTCCTGAAACATTACCAGGAATGCGTTTTATATTTCTGGCTGTTATTGACGAATGTGTTGAGAGTTAAATTTTCGATTTAAAGCTTTCGTTACTGCAGGGATTAATGTTCATGCTTCAAATCGTATTAAACTATTGTCGTTGCAGTGCATATTTAATGTGGCGCTGCACTCTGATGTTTCAGGAGAAAACCTTTATTGAAAAGTCTATTTAATTAAGTAGAACGTGTTGTCTATATTTATTTAAAGTTGCGCATTTTGCTGTGACAACACATTTCTCAAACTCCTCGTCACAAATGTTTGACCCCCCCCCCTTAAGGTGCGTGACGTCATTTATGGACAGCAACTAATGTTAACTAAATGTGTATTTGTACATACTGTATATTCTGTACATGAAACAAAAAATGGACGCATTGTTAGATTTATATCTAATTCTGTAATAATTATTGTATGATGACATTTTTTAAAATAAAGTTGAATCAAAAGTAAACATTTGTTTCACGGACACTTACGTTGGGTCCTGATGCCGTTTACACTGAACACTTGATGTGCACGAGGCAGACACAACCTCGTCCAACACTGCACTCTGAGTGCACTACTCACGCACACACTCGCACTGGCAGGATCATTGTTGACAGCAGAGAATCCACACGCGCTCTGTGGCTGGAGGGCGATGTCCACACGAAGTTATCCCCAAAAAGAGAGGTTTACAGAGTCAAGTGATCGACACGGATTATGTCACACGGATTTAATGTTGTTAACGTGAGCGCTGAATGTTAGTTTAGAATCGTCGCGCATTTAGATGTTGTGGTTGCTGCTATAAATATACATTTGATAAGCGACTCCGTTCAATTTTCATTTGTGGTCAGGTTGTTATATAGCTCAGTGGGTCTTACTTAGTAAAATTAAATAAATATATGGTGCCAATGTCGACCTTGAGATTTTTTAAACTATATATGAAGGTAAAGACGCAGCCCTGCCATGTCTCGCTCACAGCTGATACAAGGGACTCCACGAGAGGAGCATTATTGAGACTCACAAAGAGAAATTGTCCTCTTGTTTCACGTTTGTCAGACATCCTTCAAGAGGGTGAAGTACCCACACTTCACCACACCGCACATGGCCTGACAAATGATTAACTGTGGGGAACCCATTCATTTTGTTGGGTGGAAAGAGGTGGGAGGATTCCGGAACTAAAGATAAATCCATACAAGAATTGGTAGGAAGAGTTGGTTAAACCGTGCTCTCCGGAGGGGTTTGCTCTGGCCATAACAAACATAGTCCACGTGGGTTACAGCCATTATCGACAGTCACATCGACGCTGGCATGTTACTAAGTCCATCATGAAAAGTGAGGTCATAAGATAGGAGGTAATCTGGTCTCGACAGGGTAAAAGGTCTATTATTAGTGGATGGGAGGGTACGGTCCGTCAAAGCGATGCCAGCCACTTAAATACCCCAATCCCAAATCTTTAACTATCTCCAGATCAGAAATGCCATAGCGAAATACCCTTACATCAAATGATATGCACTGGTTCACCCTATTATTGGCTGGTTGGAAACACAAATATGGTTACAGACTGTCCAAAGCCTAGTAGCTTCAGAAGGAGGAAGTTCTTGCCACTCGACCAGCATCTGAAATTCTGTTGCACATGTTCGTCCATCACGAGATTTCACTGCAGACTTGGGTACAGATCCCGTGAGTACCACAAGCTGGTCCAAGGGCTCCCTCACTCAAACTCATTCAGTTTAAATTCATTCACGGAGCATACTTGACACATTCGAGCAGAGCATCATCTTTGGAGGTCTGGCAAGATTGCTCCAGATGCCCAACCTGAGCACGGCACAAACATATCTCAATGCTTTCTGGCTTTTTCCAAATGTTATGAAATTTTACCATGAGTTTGAGCTTCTTCACTTACCTGTGCTGCATGAATCTCTCACCGTCGGTAGAAGAGACCCTGTGGAGTTGACAACCTGCATGAGACCGAGACACCAACATGCTCTGCTCCAGACCTTTACCATAATCGCCAGAAGTATATTTTTGGTGAAGTGAAAGAATCATGAACCCCCATATGGAAACATTCGAATACTAAACTCCCAGTACACGCTGGCATGGAACGCCTGAGTCATAAGCTCAAGGTGATACGAGAAGGAAATTGACGCCAGATGACCCCCCCTCCCCTTGTGTAGATGCTGAAGTGAGCAAACCAGATGAGGGGCCAGGAGACAGCCACCGATAATAAGGCGGAAAAAAAACCCTTCAAGGACCTAGTAGGATTGGTGCCCATGTAGTGTATTCCAGAGACACTTGTAGAGACCGCGTTCTTTATTACACACACGCCACACTAACTACTCGTACAGCCTATCATACACTGCCTACGTAGTGTGCCTACCCCGGCTACGCTCCAGGTCCTCCGGCTATGATACCCTACGGGAGGCTGTCTAACCTAACCCAGCCAAGGTACAGGTCCAACCACTGGCTCCTCAGACCCGGCCCTTACAAGGACATCAGGTAAGAGAGTCCCAGATTTCTACACTAGCAGGTCTTCAGGATTCGTTCTTCAGGCTTCGGTCTTCAAACTGTCACAAACCTCTCCAGAGGTCTGCTTTATATACACTTCTTAGCCGAGGGGCGGGGCTCTGAGGGATCGTAGAACACCCCGCAGCCCCACCCGTTGGGAGGGGCTGGGGGAGGTTATAGAACCCCCCACAGCCCCCAACCGCATCTGAGCTGTCTGCCATTGCAGGCAATTGCAACCTCAGCACCCATCCGTTGGGAGGGGCTACGGGGGATACCAGAACTCCCCACAGCCCCCAATCGCTTCTGGGCTGTTTGCCGTTGCAGGCAAGTGCAGCCCATCTACGGCGCTACATTACCCCCCCCCCCCCTCTTTCGAAGCATCCAGCCGCCTCGGCTGTCAACAATAAAAAAACTTAAATAAACCATAGTAGGAATAGCAAGGTAAGGAACCGTGAAAGGTAAGTGTTGCAACACACAACAACAACAAATATCCAACAAATAACATCCCGACGAGTTATCCCCCATAAATCCCCCAACCCACCTGTACAACAATACAGAATGTACATTTTTACAGGTAATTCCACCCCGCCCGCGTTTCCTTTTCACGCCCATTTATGAGGAAGGTTCGTCTGACCGCGTACATCAATGAAACAGCAATGCAATAGGGCCCCACCGAACTGTGTGGTGTCAATAATTTGTGACGCGAGTGGTTGGGGAGGTGTGGGGTGGTAACGAGAGGTTCAGAAGAACCTGTGAGTTCTAGAGCGTGTTCTTGTTGCTGGGCCCCCGTTTGGTGGTGTTTCTTTAGACTCCTGCAGAGCAGGGGTGATGGAGGTAAGTGACAGAGGGCCCCCATCAGAGGCAGTGGCTCCTGGCGCCGCTAGGCTGTTACTGCTGGGCGGAGATTCCGGCCGCGGCGTCAGTCACGTGGCTTCTGTGGTTGGGGGCACAGACGTGAGCTTTGGGGAAGCCGTGTCGGGTTTGTCGGGCATATCACACTCTCAGCCATTCTGAAATGTTGGAGATGAATGTGAATCGGGTGCGCCGAAAAAAGGCTTAAGGCGAGATGCGTGCACGTACCACATGCGACGACCCCACCGGATTGGATTTGCACATACTGGGGACGAATGACGAGAACGATCTCAATCGGGCCCCTCCATGGTTGTGCCAACTTAGGCGAGGTACCCACAGGAACTTGTGGGGAGTGAAGCCATGCCTTGTGACCCACGGTCCATTTGTGGTTGGAGGTATGTCGGCCCATCAATCGTTCATTGGTGAGCTGACTCTTGGTCGTGTTTGCCAATGCAGCCTCCCGTGCCTCCCGGAGCCTATCGAGGTTGAATCGGAGCGATTCCTTGATTCTACTAGCATCTTTGGAGGGGACCAAGCCCAATTGGGCATCAACAGGGGGTTCGCTATCACGGCCATACATAAGAATAAAAGGTGAAAACCACCTTGATGCATGGGAGAACATACGGTATGCTGCCAGGACCCCGTTAATTTGCAAATCCCAATTGAGGTGTGTCTCATTAGCCCGATGGCTCAGCATTGCTGTCAAGGTGCGATTCAGGCGTTCAAACATACCATTGGTTTATGGATGGTATGGTGAAGTCCTGACCTTTTGCGTTCCTAGCAGAAGGCACACTTCCTTCAAAAGTTGAGGAAAAGTTTTTGCCCTGGTCAGTTAGCAGTTTTTCTGGGGGCCCCTTGTCCATAACATAGCCGTTGACGAAGGCCTCTGTGATGGACTGTGCTGATTGGTTTGGAAGGGGTCATGCTACGGGCCATTGGGTCAGGTATTCGACCCCAACCAATATAAATCTGTTTCCCCGAAACGTGGTGGAGAAAGGGCCCAAAATGTCCAATGCGACAATCTCATTAACCCGCGTAACGTTGATGGATTGCAGTAGGGGACGGCAGGGTTGTGCAGGCTGGTTCCGGCGGGCACACGGAACACATCCTCTCAAAACGTCGGCAGACATACCCGGCCAAAATAAATCATTTTGTATTGTGTTGAGAGTTTTGTGAATCTCCAAATGAGCCAATCTTATCAACAACCCAATTCGGATAACAAACACCAGCGACGAAAGTCCAGGAGGTGACCCTTTCTGCGTGGTTACCCGACGACGGATAGGAAGTAGGGACACGTCCTACATTTGGAGGCGTCCCCACTCGGCAGAATCCAGGTGTAGGACAGCGTCACGAGGGATGTACGTATTTGTGCGCAAGTCCTGTTGTGCACCAACAGGGACTTGCGCACAAACACGTCCACGTCGACGCCTACGAGCATCTCGTGCTCTCTTTTAGCCCCCCCCCTCCCGATACGTTCCATTCATTGGCTACCACATTCTAATAAGCTCCCCCCCCCCCTCTCCTCCCCCTTAACTTGTATTTAAGAGCTTGCATCTTGAATCCCTGCCTCACTTGATGCAGCAAATCTGGCTGTGACGGTCCCACCTGTTGACGGAGACTTGTGTTGCCTCCGAAACGTCGTGATTTTATTATTTTATTTTTATTAATTTCATTTTTTACCTACGTGACTATACCGAAAGAACTAAGAGTATGAATCCTTGCAGTCACGAAAGCTTTAAATCTAGAATTGCCAGAATATGCTGTACTGAAAGCGCCAGAAAGGGCGGAACCGGGGCAACATGAGCAACACAGCAGAGACAGCTCACTAGAAAGACGCACACCACTCAAACACGACCGACACAGCACAGATAGCAGGGACAGCCCCCCAGAGAGAGGCAGGCTACGCAAAAATCACCAACACAAAACAATCCGCACCACAGACAACAGACACAGACATCACGACAGATATGAGGCATGAGACAAATATAAATCAAGCATCAAACAAGGACCTCGGAATGCAAGCGCCACACCTAGCAAACGCCATACACATAATGGGCGACAGGAAAGCCGAGCTCAAAGACACTCGCCACATAAGCACAGGCTAAGGGGAAACGCACACAAACACATAAACAAGGATCACGAGACCAACATAGAAAACCTAAGGAACCCAAGCCACGGAACAGGCAGGAATTACCAAGCAAAGTTGACCCACTTTACAGGCACAAAATACACTACAGAAGTTATGTTAAGCAGCGCCACAGTTGGAGTGATAGCTCATCTGACACTGACTCCTCTGACGACGACCAACTTTCTGAATACTCATTCAGTAGTAAGACTCTGAAATTGATGGATAAAGCTCTCGTCCGAATTCCATATTTTGACCCACACAATAGGAACAGAGACATGCACACTCATATCGCAACAGTAGAAGCGGAGGCAATGCTCAGAGGTCTGAGGAGAAGGGACGAGAAAGCAAGTTTGCTGAAAAGAAGTTTACATGAACATTCTATACCATGGGTAAAGTCGCTACCATACAAGGTTAGGAATGATTTCAAACAACTGAGCCTGGCAGCGATTCGGAATTTTGGAGAATATTCAACACTGTCTGAGGGGTGTAATTCTGCCAAATCCATGACCCAGTGCATAGATTACCTCCTACGATTTAAAGGAGCGTACTACGTAGGCGATGTGGATCAGTATCACAAAGGTGACAAAATGTTCAAGATTATGCTTATGAATCCTTGAGTCCAGAGATTACAGAAATTGTGGGAGTGGTTTTGGACCCAGAAACAGCCTCCTTACACCGCATAGAGAATAAGGCTTACATGGCATGGCTATATAGAACTAGGAGCCATAATTCGGATCCAACAAACAGGGAGAGGGATAATGAACCCAGCTTTTCAGAGGGAAATAAAAATGACGTGAGCAGCGACAGCACCCCACATGTGAGGCATTCAATGCACCAAGCCCCACAATGCAGAGAGGAGCAAGCACCCACACACAGATGGCAAAAAATAACAATCCAGCGAGAGAGTGGCACATAAATTGGAGGCGACCACAGCGCACAAAGCCGAGTATTTACGAGAATCGGAGGATGTGGAGGCCAAGAGCAGAATCATATCAGCACCCCATGCCATGACACACGCAAGGTCAAAATTACACACACTGATGGCAAGGTAACAATCCAGCGAAAGAGTGCCACACAAACTGGAGGCGACCACAGCGCACAAAGCCAAGTATTTACGAAAATCGCAGGATGTGGAGGTCAAGAACAGAATAATATCAGTACCCAATGCGACGGAACACAGAAGTTCAAAGACAATCTGCCCATTTCCGACCGATGCTCCCACCGGCTATACCAGGAGGGAGTAGAGAAATAAGAAATAAGGAAACACAAATGGGCTCAACTGAAATACAAACTGTGGCACAAACACGTGATGAATCACCCACATTAATTGAGAATGAGCTGTCAGTGAGAGCACTACCCGCTGAATTAAAGCAAGATCACAACCCCGTTGAAAAATACAAGCAGGCTGCTAGTGGAAAGGCACACTAGAAGGATAACAATGATAGGGAAACTCTAAATGCGTCGAGTATCAATTCCGATAATGTGGTAGAGAACGCAAGCATCGCTCCCGTAAGTGACACACCTATCGAACGTAAAAACATAACTGCATTGAGGTGTGACCCGACAGGAGATGATAACAAACCGCAGGGAGGGGGAGAAAAATCTGATTGCCAGGTAATGGTAAAAGCTGCCCATTGTGTCGCGAATGTGCGGGATTGTGCTATTGATGGGGCAGAGAAATGTACTATAGGGACACGCCCTGAGGAATGCAGGCATCAGGCTTTGGATGAAAAATTGTGCATTGACACATTGAGGATGGATGTAGATCGAAGTGCTGAGATGGAGGGGATGAAGATCCATGACGGGTCGGGAATTGTGTTGAAACCCAGCACACTCAAAAGCACAAAAAGAAAGACCCAACGTGGGACGAAATCGAATCGACTTACTGAGTTGACAAATGTGCAGTCGAGCACGGAAACTCGTGGTGTGTGCGGATTTTGGTTATGTGAAACACAACTTCACGCCACACAGTCCCACAGGGAAAGAGAGTGACATGAGAAACTACAAAAACAAACAAGCAAACCGTGCTAAATTGACCAAAGCCTTAAAAACGATGATCCAGGAGGATGATGTTGTGATGTTGCGTGGAAAGGTAAATGGTTACTCCAAAGTTCCTGGCCAGGAGAATATTGATAACGATCATGAAAATGGCATAAACGAACCAAGTCTGAAAGACATTACGTGGAAATCAGCATGTCAAAATAAAACCACCGAGGAAGGAAAAAAAGATTCCAAACAGACAACACTTTTAATCAAAAGTGGCAAAGCAGCAGACACTCATAACTTGGTAAAAATGTGGCAAGGAGGTAACAAGAAAACAATGCACAACCGTGTTCGAAACCGCTGCTTAGCGTTTCCCAGGAACTTAAACAAAAATCACAGTAATAATAATTAATAAGAACCAATGTAATATGTTGCCTTGATAATTGTTTATCTATTTCAAATATAACCATGCTAAATTTGTGAAACGCACGCACGCGTTGTAAGGAAAATAGCAACCGAAACTTGACAATTGAGAGTTCATGATGGAAAAAGGCATTTATTTTGTTTAAAAATAACCCGTGGCCAATTTACCACTGATCATTTTTAAAAGGGCAGAATGTTGTATACATAGGCCTTTTTCCATTATTTCATATTAAGAATAATTCGGCCATTTTTTGTTTATATATATAATAAATACATTAAACCAACACTCAATCCCGCTACCCCTCACAAGCCACACAAAGCATCTGGAGGTCATTAAAAAACATTAAACAACACACTTTTGGGCAAAGAGGGGTTAGCGACTATCTGGAAATCTACAGTTTGCCAAAGGACCGCACACATGGACGTTCTGGACAGTTCACAAACAAATATGCAGAGCCATAAAAAAAACACGCACATAGCAGAGACAAACAACATTACAACTCGATTTTTCTTTAACAGTAAAAGTTTGAAACTCTATAGACTGCAGTCTATATTAATGGCTTTATTATAGTTACTTATTTTATTTCACCCTTATTCAACTCATATATGATTTTGTATTATATCTTTCTATCAATGTAACTTCACCAGGAGAATCAAGGAATGTGAATTCTGGCAGTCAAGAAAGTGAGGGCTTGGTTATATCTCCAGCCTCGGGATATCAAAATATAACACTAGGATAAACACTGATCCCTGGTGACACAGACTTACAACAAAGCTTGGCAAACCCTCGGAATGATAATGGTAACAACGAGGGGCATTACAAATATTGATTAAACATGAACCAAATAATAACCACGAGATATTATACCGGGGGTAACTCATAAGAGATACAAGGAATAGGTACAACACACACAAGACCAGATAATATGTATTCCATGGAATCAAAGCCTCCCCGGCCACCTTTGTCTTCCAACAATTTGACACAAACACATGGCAGCCATAAATACGTATGAAGGGTCTCTGGCCTCGAGATAACAAACACTATGAAAAGGGAGGGGGGAATGCAAACAAGCATAAACTTTGATGGAAAACAGCCCGTCCATGGTCACCAAGGGAAGAGGGCAGGGGGGGATCAGGCGCGGCCGCAGAGAGAGGATGGTGACAGAGGGCATCTGTTTTTTTTCTCTCACAAGAGACGTGCAGAAAGGGGAGAGAATTACACATTTAAGCACGGACACAGATCATGCAATTCAGTCTTGCGAGGGAGCAGGCTGCGGGGAGTCTGGAAGAGGGGCCTGGCCTCGAGATCAACCATGAGTGTCGCCTCGCAGAGAGAAGGGACGATGTGTTGTTAAGAGCTGAGTTCGGCATGGGTCGAGAGAGTATTGCTGAAAGTTTTATTCTACATTCATCCTGATGTGTTGAGTCGCTTGCAAAGTGAAGGATTGCGATAAGTTGTATTGTACTAAGCTTTCACAGTCGTTTAAGAGGTGTGCGAATACAATTACGAGTTTTGAGAGTGAATGCATGCGGACGGGCAGCTACAGCTCGAGTTGAACTGACGAGCAACAACAAGCAATCAACCTGGAGAAAGGGCGGAAAGCGCCAAGCATCGACCAAGCGAGCATCGCACAGGACCAGCAGCGTAGGACACGCTGCAAGCGCAATCGTGCATCGCCAGAGAGCACAGAGCAAGAGAGAGAGCATACAACCGGCGCCACCAAGCAAGAGTGTCCGCACCGGCAATCAGCGGACGAGCGACGAGAGCCATTGTGCATCACTAGAGAGCACGGAGCCGGAGAGAGCGCGCAGCAGCGCCAGCCGCGCCATCGAGCAAGGGTATCAGCTGCCAGCGGACAAGCGGCGAGCGCTACGAGCACCTTCAAAGATAAGCGTCGTGCCAACTCATCTCATCCAGCAGGGGAAAGAGTCTGACCAGCCGCCCGTGAGAAAGAGTTGCAGCGCCAGCGAGAGCGCCGTGAGCTCGACCACACACACCGACTAGCACCAGCTGGTAACCAAGTCAAGAGTGAGGAACGGCGGCCCAGCAGACGAGCTGTGCGTGCTATCTGACGACGGAATCATCGCCCACCGCCGACGGCGAGCATCGTGCCGACTTGTCATCCAGCAGCGGAACAAGCAACATTGCTGCTGCTGCCTCAAAGAAAAGTAGCAAGAGTGAGGAACGGCGGCCCAGCGGACGAGCTGTGCGCTCTATCTGACGACAGAATAATCGCGCACCGCCGACGGCAAGCGTCGTGCTGACTTGTCATCCAGCAGCGGACAAGCAACATTGCTCCTGCTGCCGCCGAGCGAGAGACCAACAAGCTGTTTGTATGCCCCTCCCCCACCCTTACAAACTCACGACGCATCGCCCGGCGTCTGCTTAACACAAATAATGTATCAAGGAGACAATCCACCACACACATGAAACCAACCCGAGCCAATAATAAGAAGACTAATTATAGAGTGCATGAACCATTAGCTGATCGTGAAGACATTGGTGCTCATTGAGTGATATGAATATGGTCGTTTATAAGTACATTAGTCATTTTTTTCATCGCATCAAAATTACCAATAGATTAATCGATGTAAACTAAACGTTTGAAACCTTCATTACGAATCTACACGCTCACAGGGAGAATATTGTGTTAAACCTTTATTTTGATCACAGAATCTTGCCCACGAATTAATTGAAGCCTTCGCCAAAAGATAAGCATCTTGCGTAAGCAGGCATTACTGCTGCACACCATTGTTCCAAGACATTTCGTTAATTGTATAATCTTGCCGATGAATCTATTGAGGTATACTTTTGCCTTCGGGATGTAAAAAAAAATTTCATTTGCCTTTCGTATAAATGTCTTCGCATGCATGTTTAAGGTATTTTTCCTATCGCCGTATATGCTCGCGTTACTCCGAGGAATTAATCGGTTGTTCTGTTTACCCAGTTTGACAACGTAATCATTGAAGGTTAAATGTACGGATCAATGAAAGGAACATTTCCAGGGGTACTGTGTTGACAATTCCAAGCATAAGAGTTACGTATTTGGTTAGAAATATAAATTGCTTAACACAGAAGTGCCTGAGTGGTTCCTTCCTGAGTTCATGCATAATAATCTCATTTATGAGAACTGTATCCTGCGGTGAGATTTTAATTTGGAGACCTGACATAAACACACTAAGACATAATCTATCTCGGCCTCGCTGTGCACTGCGTTGCACCGCTAGTCGAGTAGATGACCTTGCATTCAATAAACCCTCGGAGCCAGGATGAACGTCCAACTCCAATTGTCATTTATTGATTGTAACAAGGTAAAACTGGTGAGAAAACACAGATACAGCATCTGTTATAATCCGGAAACACTAACACAATGAACACCACAGCATCAGAACATTGTCTTAGATAACAATAGATCCTGGACGGACCACGCCCTTACATTACCACTGAACACCTAGACAAGAGCACAAGCCGGTGCGTTGCATACAGGCACATCGTGTATTCATCCCACTGCACCCCCCCAAATGTACAGCATTACACATAACACTAAACTGTGAATGAGAT
The DNA here is from genome assembly GCA_014621495.2 of Entosphenus tridentatus. Classification (NCBI taxonomy): domain Eukaryota; kingdom Metazoa; phylum Chordata; class Hyperoartia; order Petromyzontiformes; family Petromyzontidae; genus Entosphenus; species Entosphenus tridentatus. The sequence goes on from CM025637.2 coordinate 2,819,889, forward strand.
ACTTCGTCATCTTTACTCTCAGGATCGCAACATAGCCACCTGGGCACAAGTCTGACTCGACCTACTAAATCACAAGTAACATCCACAATAAGGAAAGTCGCAGGCTTCGTTACTAACTAGGCCTCGTATTTACTACAACAACTTAATGGCACCATAAAGGCATTTACATCACTATAACGGTCATTCCAACATTACAACAGCATTGCCAATATTATAGGAATATAAACAAACTTACAGACAATGCTTCTTAAGCTCCCACAATGGACAAGTGCGGCTGTTGCCTCACTGAGATGCGATGCGTGCCGCCATCTTGAATTATGAGTGAGATGGCCGATGCCCGCGTGATTCACTGAAAATCTAACATCGCAACTTCCTGGTCACGTGACCAAAATTAGCAACAAAAACAGGAACTTCCTGTGTACATACGCTCCACATCTGCCGTGAGGCAAGACACTCCCCGTCTGGTATCTAGGAGATACCACCATTTATTTCCTATCTCATAAACAAGTGTATAACAACTTCAACGGGTCAACTTATTTGTCCATATCTTTGCGAGAGAGAAGTAGTACTATCTCGCCTATGGGCCTGATGAAAGTTCTTGTGACACCTTGCTTCGCAATCATAACCTCGACCTTTCGAACTTTTTCATTGGCACTTGGAATCGACTTGAGGATGCGGCCCATTGGCCACTCATTTCGTTTGGCTTGGTTGTCCTTCAGTAGGACGAGATCACCTTCTTGGATGTCTGGTCTGTTAGACTGCCACTTGTTGCGCACTTGGAGTGTCGCAAGGTACTCGTTTTTCCAGCGATGCCAGAACGTGTTTGCGAAGCTCTGCACTTGTCTCCATTGACGTCTGTAGAGGTCTGCAGTGCTGGCCTCCTCGGTAGGTGCTGTAAGCTCGTCTGTCTTCTGGGTAAGAAGTATAGCAGGAGTCAAGATGAATGGTGACTCCGGGTCGGTTGAGACGGGGATCAGGGGTCTTGAATTAATTATGGCTGAGACCTCGGCCATGAGAGTGGTTAAGACCTCGTGAGAGAGCCGTGTGGACCCGACATCACATAGCATGGAGTCGAGAATGCATCGAGCAATCCCGATCATGCGTTCCCAGGCTCCACCCATATGCGAAGAGTGGGGAGGATTGAAGATCCATGTGCAGCCTTGGTCACTAAGGTATTTCCTGACAGAATCATCTTCGATATTTTCTGTATTGATCTTAAGCTCTTTACATGCTCCAGTGAAACTGGTTCCACAATCAGAATGGAGTTGCTTGGCTGGCTCTCTGATGGCGAAGAATCTCCGGAGTGCATTTATAAAGCTCGAAATGTCCATAGACTCGATGACTTCGATGTGCACTGCTCGTGTACTCATACAAGTGAACAGCACTGCCCAATGTTTGCTGTTCACGAGCCCTCCTCTGGTGCGGCGGGAGATGACTGTCCATGGTCCGAACACGTCGATCCCTAGAGAGGTGAAGGGAGGTTCCACACTGAGTCGATCGGCTGGGAGGTCTGCCATTTTCTGTTCTTCCTGTTTTCCACGTAGCTTACGACACCGGATACACTTGTGGATTGTGCTGGCAATGCACTTCTTTGCTCCAACGATCACAGCCCTGAAGATCGGATTGCATCTTCTGTGAAGTGCCGACCTTGGTGCTTGACCTTCTCGTGATAGTGGCGCACAAGTAAGATTGCGATGTGGCTCTGGCTTGGGATTATGAGGGGGTTTCGTTCATTCTCATCTAATTTTGCATTCCCTAGCCGACCACCGATCCTGAGCAAGTCGTCTTTGTCCATTCTGGGGTTTAGCTTGCTGAGGGTGCTGACCCTAGGCAGGTCTTCTCCCTTGTTGATGGCCTTGATCTCACTTGCATAAGCTGCCTGTTGCACACAGCGGAAGATTGATTTCCTTGCTCTGGAAAGCTCGTCTTCAGTGCGTGGCACTGTGCAGTGATGCCATCCATTGCAGCTACCAGTGGTGCCTCTCATCGGGCGATGGAAGCAGTCTGCGATATGCGTTAAATGTGCTATCGCTCGCACGAGCGTCGTCCATTTCGAGAAATGTTCAAAATGGTGTGGACTCAGTGGACTTCTTGGTCGCACATTTGTTACGAAAGTTGTCACTTGAGGACGAATCTCCTTGTCTGACTCGGGCTCTATGAGTCCAAAGGTCTCTTTGGTAGTACATGGGCCACCGTCTCGTCGTAAGAAGAATGCTGGACCCGTCAGCCAGATGGTTTGCTTCAGCAGAGATGCAGGGACAGACCTAGTTGCGAGATCTGCTGGATTCTGATGAGTTGGAATGTACTTCCATTGCTCTGGCTGCGTCGATCTCCTGATGCGTTCCACCCGGTTGCTGATGTAGGTGTAGAACCTTCTGGTTTAGTTGTTTATGTAGCCTACTACGACCTTACTGTCCGTGTAGAACTTGACCGCGTCCAGTTTGACGTCCAATTCATCTAAGATCAGTTCCGCCACCTCTGTAGCAAGAACGGCTCCACACAGCTCGAGCCTTGGGATGGTATGTTCCGGTTGTGGGGCCTTGCCGTGGAACTCCTTCCAGGATTCCCACTCGGACGACAGCTCCGAATCGAGGAATGGAGAGGCCACGGCCGCAGCAACCACTGCCACGACCACCAGCAGAGCGACGAGCAGCGGCTTCGTCTTTGGCTTCCTCTTGTCAGTGAGGACTGTATTGGAGAAACGTGGAGGAACAAATACAGCAAAGATGGTGAATGTACGTGCGAAGTTGTGGTCAGCATGGTGGTTTCTTTGTAAGTCTGCACGGTACAGCCTTCACTTCTGTCTCCGAGCTTCTCTTTCAGCATGAAGTGGTTGGAGCACGGTTTGATGAGCGACGTGCGTCCATTCACGAGCACACTCGTTCTGAATGCGCTGATGTGGTCTGGTTTGTGTGTTCCATCGAGACAAACGTCACCTACGATGACCCATCCTAGGTCGAGTTTCTGGGCGTAGGGAGCATCGTGAGGTCCATTGCGTTGATTGCGAACCTTGTGGACTCTCAGCATGTCCCTGCGGAGCAGAAGTAAAATCTGTGCCGTGTGATCCAATGGCGGGATGAACTCTGCTATGGGTTTCAGGTGTGGGTGTTGACGTGCAACTTCAGGCATGGGAATCTCACTCCTGTCGTCCGGTATCTCATTGCACTCTGTCACTGTAGGAAGGGCTAGCTTCATGGTGCTATCCATGGTTTCCACCATGAGGCCGCTCGCTCTTCTTCCCACTGTCTCCATCAGTTCTGAGCATGTTCTGAGCGTGTATGGAAAGGAATTACCACCTACGCTTAGCTAATCAAAGAACTCTGACCTTGCCAAAGACCTGTTGCTCTGGTCATCCATTATGGCGTACATCCTTACTGCCCTTTCAGGATGTCCTTTGGGATACACTTGGACGAGGCATATCTTTGAGCAAGATCTTCCTTTGAAGCCTTCTCCACAGACTTCTGTGCATTTGGTTGTGATTGACGAAGTGAGTGCGGTGGTCTCGCATTGCTCCCCGCCGTGCTCTGCTTCGGGATCAGAAGCCTTAGTGCCACTGGGTTTGGAGTAAAATGTGTGCAGAGCAGTTGCGTGCTTGTCGCTGCCACATTCCTCGCACTTGATATCTGCCTTGCAATTCCTTGCAAGGTGGTTTGTAGAAGCACAGCATTTGAAGCACACTCCAAATTCTTTCAGCATGTTCTTCCGCTCTTCCAATGGCTTCCTGCTGAACTCACGGCATTTCTGGAGGGAGTGAGGTTTATCATGCAATGGGCATTGCTTCTCTGGATCCTCTATCTTCTTCTTTGTGGTGGTTGACTAGACGGAGTTTGCGAATGTCGTAGGAGAGACCTCAGTCTTGTGTACGGAAATTGGCACTCTCGCTGTTCCTCGTTTCGCCATTGCTCTTTCCATTTTTGGGAGATCTGGACTGGAAATCCCCGTGGTGCCAAACATGAAACTCGGGTCATTGCTAGTCTTAGCCAGGTTGCGGATAAACTTTGAGAAAAAAGAGAATGGGGGGAATGCAACCTGATGCTCTGACTTCTAACTTGAACCCGCTGTTCTCCATTTTTCCTGCACGCCAAATGGCAATTTCTCTATGATGGGGTTTACGCAATGGTAGGTATTCAAGAAAATGAGACCTGGTAAGTAGGGGTCAGCCTGGGCTGATTCGAGCTCCATCAAAAGATCTCCAAGCTCTCGTAACCTTTTATTGTCCCTACCAGAGATTTTTGGAAAGTTCTGCAACTTCTTGAAGAGAGCCTTCTCAATAGTTTCTGGGCTACCATAGCACTCCTCGAGCCTCTCCCACACCGCATGCAGGCTTGAGGTGGGGTCGTCAATGTTTGCTGACCGGATCCTCTTTGCGTACTCTGCAGGCTCATTTCCTAACCATTTCACCAACAGGTCGAGTTCTTCACTTTGCAGAGATGTCTGCATTTCGGATTGCATTCCTGAAGGAAGATCTCCAGGCTCGATAGTTCTCAGAGTGGTCATCAAACTTAACGAGTCCTGTGTTGATTAGTTCGCAGTGAGCCAGGTACCTAGCAAAGTCCCCTAGTCCTGCTGATCCAGGGTGTCTCCATACTGGCGCTTGTGAGGTGGCATTATTGGCTGTATTGCCTTGCATGCCGTCATTCGCAATGGCGTTGGACTGTGAGCCCAAAGGGTTTCGATCACGTTGGTTGGATCCCCTTATGTGACTATCTGGAATGTGGGTCTGACTTGGTGCATCCATGTCTGACCCCACGTGCGCGACGCTGAGTCGGTGACTAACTCTCAGGGCAGAATATGCATTTCCACCATTCCCGTAGACAGCATTCATGTTCATTCGGTGTGGAGATGGCGATGCCTGAACGTCCACCTTTTGTTCAGTATCGTTTGGTGGAGGAGCATTGATGCATTGTTCAGACCAGTCCAAAATATTTTTTCTGGTGAGTTGATCACGGTCCTTGACAGGTATCTGAGTGCCAAACTCACTCCAATTCTCTTCCTTATCCAATTTGGCTGCTGCTTCAAGCACATCTGCCTGGGCCCTTGCAGCAGCTGCTTCCTTTTTGAGTTGTAGGGTGCTTAACTTAGCATCCAGCTCAATTTTCTTCCGTGTGGCAGTAGCCGCTAATGTACTCTCTTGCTCTTCAAGCTCTGCTTTTTCTTGCTCTGCTTTCCTCCGTGTGGCAGCAGTTGCTATGCTTGCTTCTTGTATGCGAGCCTTTTCAATTATCATGGTTTCCTCTTCAGCCATGTAGGCGATACGGGCGTTTTCTGCTTCTGCTGCGGCGCGTGCCTGAGCTGCTGCCATACTAGTAGATGATATATGTGAGTGTGCTGAGGCTTTAGATCTAGTGGTGGACCTGGATGAGACAGAGTGCTGAGATCGTGTCTCTCTTAAGCCCTCCACACGGTCCATTGCATCTTGTATCACTGCCTGCACATTATCATCGAGCAGTTCGAGGAAGTGCTCTTGCGTGCGCACTACCTCAATGCCCTCATCTGTTTTCACCTTCATCAGGAGGGAGATGTATTTATTTGCCAGGAGCTTGTAGCTTGAGCTGCTCACCTTCACTCGTTGGATGGCCCGCTGAATTGAGGCCACTGTGTCTGAGGCGTTTGAAGCTTCAGATAAATCTGCTTCAACCCGGTCTCATGCCCGTTGTATCCTGGCATCAAGGTCCTGTTTCTCAGCATCATAGCTTTCCAAGGCCCGTTGTGTCAACTTGCCCTCTCTTTGGGGCCTTGAACTCCCTTGGTCCTCTTGAGGCAGGATGGGAGGTCCTGGATTGCTTGGTTCACCTTCTTCAGCATCTTTCCCTGCTGAACTGTGGCTTTCCATGCTGCGATGCTTGCAGCACGATTTTAATGTAGACTCGTTGCAGAGCTGGTTGCTTGCTGCAGGCTGACTGCTTGAGAGCTCCTTTGCTTGCTGCAGGCTGACTGCTTGAGAGCTCATTGCTTGCTGCAGGCTGACTGCTTGAGAGCTCCTTGCTTGCTACAGGCTGACTGGGACCTTCAAGAAGAATGTCTTTTTACTATCCCGGCCTCACTGTGCGCTGCGTTGCACCGCTAGTCGAGTAGATAACCTTGCGTTCAATAAACCCTCGAAGCCAGGATGAACGTCCAACTCCAATCGTCATTTATTGATTGTAACAAGGTAAAACTGGTGAGAAAACACAGATACAGCATCTGTTATAATCCGGAAACACCAACACAATGAACACCACAGCATCAGAACATTGTCTTAGATAACAATAGATCCTGGACGAACCAGGCCCCTACATTACCACTGAACACCTAGACAAGAGCACAAGCCGGTGCGTTGCATACAGGCACATCGTGTATTCATCCCACTGCACCGCAAATGTACAGCATTACACATAACACTAAAATGTGGATGAGATACTTCGTCATCTTTACTCTCAGGATCGCAACATAGCGACCTGGGCACAAGTCTGACTCGACATACTAAATCACAAGTAACATCCACTATAAGGAAAGTCGCAGGCTTCGTTACTAACTACGCCTCGTATTTACTACAACAACTTAACGGCACCATAAAGGCATTTACATCACTATAACGGCCATTCCAACATTACAACAGCATTGCCAATATTATAGGAATATAAACAAACTTACAGACAATGCTTCTTAAGCTCCTACAATGGACAAGTGCGGCTGTTGCCTCACTGAGATGCGATGCGTGCCGCCATCTTGAATTATGAGTGAGATGGCCGATGCCCGAGTGGTTCACTGAAAATCTAACATCGCAACTTCCTGGTCAAGTGACCAAAATTAGCAACAAAAACAGGAACTTCCTGTGTACATACGCTCCACATATGCCGTGAGGCAAGACATAATCAGTATATGATAAAGCGAGAATAATTGTATTATCCCGATTGATAATACGTTCCTAGACAACGAAGATAAACCTAATAGTCATAACTGCATACATTAGCATAATCGCATACATCTGCATAACATAATACGATCTCCTCCATAATTAGCATTATTTATGCGTAGTGCCGGCCTTCACAGGTGCTCGCTTACAGCACTTGCCCCTTTAGGCTACACGGGAATCTTTGTATTTTTCCTGTGTGTGTGGGGGGCGGGGCAGCGACTGCGTAGCGATTCGCGCGCTGTGCTACGAACCCGGCGGCCCGAGTTCGATTCCCGCTCACAGCTGGTGACAATTATTTGAAACGATCCTGGGCCTCCCCTAGGTCGACTCAGCCTCAAACGAGTAAGTGGTGTGGTATGTCAACATTGCCACTGGGGAGACAAAGGCGGCCGGCCGTGGTTAATCCAAGTCCTGGGCGAAGCCGGGTAATAAAGCTCGTATTTCATAAATCTTGTGTTCGGTAACTTCGGTTATATACCTTTCTTTTTCGGTCTTGGTTGAAAGTATAGTTAAACTTTCGGTTTCGGCCGAAAGTTAAGTTAAACTTTCGGTTTCGGCTTCGGTTTCAGCCGAAAGTCATTTTTTAACTTTCGGTCTGGTTTTGGTTTCGGCCGAAACCAGAAATTCAGTTTCGGTCGGCCTCTAGTTTGCTCAGGCCGTTATCAAGAGTAACATCGACGTTGACATGTTGCTCCAGATGCACCCCTGAGCACGATACAAACGTATCTCCACGCTTTCTGGCTTTTTCCAGATGTTACGAAATTTACCATGAGATCACGAGTTTATTCAATGACCTGTTCACCACTAATCTCTCCCCGTCGGTAGAAGAGACCCTGTGAAGTTGAAACCCTGCATGGCATCGAGACACCAAAATGCTGTGCTCCAGACCATTGACATCATCGCAAGAAAGATATTCTTGGTCAAGAGGAAGAATCATGAGCCTCCCATATGGAAGTAGCAGAATAGCAAACTCCCCGCACAAGCGAGCATGGAACGCCTGGGTCATAAGCTCAAGGCAAGCGAGAAATAATTTGAATCCACATGAGGGGGCGGGAGACAAGGACCGAATAAGAGAGGTCAAATTCCGTTCAAGTATCGAGCAAGATTGGTGCTCGTGTAGAGTAGTAAATAATGACGTTACGTCACGCTCGCCCTCCGGTGCAGTGACGTCAGAGAGTGACGTCATGCACGGCGGGTGGGACGGTGACGTCATGTCCCCCGGGGATATTTAGGGTGGGACCCGTGACGTGTTCCGGGTCGTCGCGAGGAGCTGGGAAGGTGTGAGGTTGATAGTTGGGACCCAGGGTAGGGGGAAATTAGCGCCAGGCTAGAGTAGCCTGTGGGAGTGCTAGGAATCCCCAGTACCCTTCCCCTGGGGTGTGGAGTGTGAGTAGAGATGTGAACGTGTGCCTGCAGTGGGAACAGCCCAGTCGCCGCCGAAGGAAGGCTAGAGGGTTAGAAGCCCAACCTCGTTGCCGGGGCGGTGATGGCGTGCCTCGCCCGGGGCAGACGAGGGGAAGCCGTGCCGGGGCGTAGAATAATGGGAGACAGTTCCATGTACAGGCCAGAGTTCTGACGCGCACCATAACGGGGACAGGCGTCGGGTGTGGAGTGTAGGCAGTGAGGGTGCAGTGCTCGGAATGTAAAAGTCGTGTGAAGAGTGGTTAATAAATAACTGGCGCCAGCCCTTAGATGAAGCTCCGTCTCCGTGTGGATCTACAAGTCTCCAGTGGTGTCAAGAATAACCACACAACCTTTGGTGTCAGAATTGGGATCGAACTTTTGCTGATTAATTTGAAGAAGCTGTACCCTTCGCTGCCATGGTGTAAAAGCTGGCAGCGAAGTGCAAGACCCAACTGGAGGTGCGGATGGACGGCGAGGGCTGCACCTGGCCTCTCCCTGCGATGATCCCGGAGTCCGGGGCCCCGGTGATGTGCCCCGGGGGATGGGCGACTGCAGCCTGCATGGGAGGAGGCTGCGGGCCCGGGCTGGTCGCCATCGACGGCGAGCTGGAGCGACGTCGCCGGCCAACTCGACCAGCTGCTGGTGGTGAGGGAGCGGCCGGGTGTTGGCGAGTGATGGCGAAACTGCAAGATGACGCAGCTGTGGCGTTCCCGTCATTGCCGCGGCGTTCGCGCCGTTTCGGCGGTGGCATTCCTGCCATTTTCAAAGTGCCGGCGTTCCCGCCATTTTCAGCATGCCGGCGCTCCCGCCATTTTCACCGCGTCGGCGTTCCCGCCATTTTTTGCCGCGGCGGCGCTCCCACCATTTTCTCCACGTCGACGTTCCCGCCAATTTTCATCGCGACGGCGTCCCCACCATTTTCAACGTGCGGGCGTTCCCGCCATTTTCAGAGTGCCGGCGTTCCTGCCATTTTCACCGCGGCGGCGTTCCCGCCGTTCCCGCGGCGGCAGCGTTTTTGCAGCGGCGGCATTCCTGCCATTCCGCGGTGGCGGCGTTCCCGCCATTTCTGCAGTGGCGGCGTTCCCGACTTTTGCGCCTTGTGTGCTGTGCCGGCCTGGCGGCGCGCCGCTGCAGCCCTGTGATTACGGGCCTCCCTCCCCACATTGAAATAAGAAGAGCGGGGGAGGGCATCGGTGGTGACAGCGAGAGGGGCCCGTGATTGAAGAGAGGGTTTCGACGTTAGAGACACTGCTTGGAGGGACTTTTTCAGTTTGACTCTTAGGTTTTGTGTTCCTCGCGGACTGTTTTGTAAATAAAACATTAAATAAAGTAATATGAATGTAAAAAATACGTTTCATTTTCACGCACTGGGAGTACGCACACAAGCACACACAACAACGATCCCTCCTATAGCCTTAACAGACTGCTGGGGAAAGTGCTGTTAGCAAGCGCCTAAGAAGACCAGCACAGTACACGAGGGGTTGGGTGGCCAGCACCACGCCAGGTTTATTTTGACTCCCCTTTGCACTACACACTCCCCATACATAAAGAAAGACAACAATCGCTCGTATAGTCTTAACAGAATTGAGGACAAACAATGACTCACACGCACGGGGGCAAGGGCGCGCACCATTCGCTATTAACTGACGGTAACGTCACCACGGCGCCTGTGCCAATTCAGGTGCACTCACTTTAACACACACACACTCCCAGTGGGATGCTGGGACTTAGGAAATCACGCAGAAGATCGCACCGCCGAACTAAATAGTTTCGCTGTTTGGTTCGCAAGTATGAGCAAATTTTCGCAATTCGAATTGGTAAATAATATTTTATCACGGTTTGTTCATAAGAGCGGATATTCGTAAGTAGGGCGTTCATAGGTCGGGGTCTGCCTTATACCATGCCTGACCACCTTTGTCTTCCCAGTTCTGAAGTTCACACACTGCATCAAAACGTCATATCAGTCTGAGACGAGCAAGAAGATGCGTAGGCCGGGCAGTCGTCACCAGTGCCGCACTAGCCTTTCTTGCGTCCCCGACGTTGATCTCCCGATTCTCGTCGTACAGGACATTCTGTATTAAGATCTCTTCATCGTTAGACATCGTCGGTGGGTTCTTCCATCGGGTTAAACACGACATTCTTTAGTAGCCCCACTTCGCACATCAGTCTGCAGTGACGCCAACACACGTGGTGACTTTTTAAGAGCCTTTATTTTGACACAGCACTAACGATGCCCAGGGCTGGTTCTTGAGGCTTGAGCTCCGTCTCCTCCCGAACGTCCCCTCTCCTTGTGCTGTTTCCTATTATACCTCCCAAGTCCCCTCTCTGTAAGTTTCTATCACCCCACTCCCTTTGGCCAATCCTGAACCTTCCCCACCAACGGTTGCCCACCGTCCTTTTACAGTCCACCTTTGCTTCCTGCCTTTTACCTTTCAAATATTTCCTCTAATCCCTTTAAATGTTGCTTCCCAACCAATCACTTGGGAGGCCTCTCTGTACCAATGGGAGGCCTTGGAACACTACCTGATTGTCTGTTTGACCGTATGCTCAGTTAGGTAAGCGGTCTGTTATCTTTGTCATTATAGTACTAATGGCACTTTTTGATGTAGTAGTAATGAACATTGGTGATGATGCCAGCACCACGATGTTTATGAAACACTTGTAGCAACTCTTCATAGATACAACGCGTGTAAAATAGTAATATTCACGTACATTTATTTCATCAATCCACTGCTGGATGCGATCCTGCCCATGCCGTTCAGGTCTTGGGGGTTATTTGACCTTACTTCACTACTCTTATCAGTGCAAGTTGGTAAGGTTGATTTCAAAAACGTAAACGCATAAAGGTACAGCACAATAATGGTTTACTGTACACTGTCCTCTGCTTGTGTGATGTGTAAACGTTTGTAATTGAGGGAAACAAAGGCAACCCAACTCCTCGTGTGCCGTGCTGGCCTTCATAGGTGTAGTGACACAGCGCTAAATGCTGTCCAGCAGTGGTAACTGCAGTGGACAGTTAACGCACACGCCGTCGAGCATATACATAGGTGTGCTGGGTGGGCGGCGGAACTGGGGCAAGGGTCACGGTAGACCTCATCGGGATGCCCCTGGAACCCTCTGGTGGATTCGAGAAGGGAGCCAGGCCGCGCCGAGTAGAATATAAGCAGCAAAGAGCGAGAGCTCCGGGCTGCCAGTTCTGTGAGTGGACTCATCTCGTCGTCGCTGTCATCGTTGCTGCCTTCGTCGCTGCCGCCTTCGCCCGATAATTGTGTGGCCGGACAGTAGTTGGCTGTCTGGGTCGATGCCGTCGGTGCATCTAGGACAGGGAAATGTCTAGGCCGGGCTGTACGGCAGCGTGGTAAAGAGAGAGAAGAGGCCAGAGTTGGTGTGAACGGATAATAAAGAGAGAGACGGTGCCTCTTGTAACTACCTCGTCTCCGACTGAGTGTGTGCACCGCACACCACCCGCACACACACGCCGAGATGGAGGACACTACATATGTGCTGCTCGCAAACAGTACTTGCCCCAACAGTCTCGTAAGGCTATATGGGGGGATCTTTGTCTTTACAAGTACTGTATTTACAGTGTTTTACTTTCTGCTCCAATACCTATTTTAGATCCGACTGATATTATTTCCCTCGCCTGGTATAGAGGAGCTCGTGGGCTCGGTCCCGACCCTGACCCCTCTATATTTGGAAGATGCATCTCTCTTTCATTCTCTTTACCCGTGGTCGCGTGTATTTTTCTCCAGTGCTCCTGTTTTTTTCACATTTAGAATCAACGTCACACGTTTAGGGGTATTTGGCTGCTGCTATATATTTCCACGTTATAAGTCACTTCGTTGAGCTATAATTATGTGGCCAGGTCACTTCTGACAAAAGAGCTTCATAGCTCAGTGGGTCTGACCTGGTAAATAATACAACGTTGATGAAGGAGGAGAGCACAGAACTGCAGTGCAACAGAGCGGGATACGCGGGTACAAGACTGAGGAACTCAAGGGAGCGGATCGTGGTGGCGTCATTCCTCTGACCTTGCACTGCCCTTGCCATCTAAATCACTCAGTGTTTGTTATAGCTTTTAATAAACTTTGTAAAGTGTACCTTGAGCGAAGGCGCTCTATAAAATAAGATCCCAGCTATGACCACATTCCTCACCTGTATCACACGAA